>CM068381.1:2402500-3002500 GCA_034770075.1 Aralia elata | reverse complement strand
CCCTAAATTTACAAGTAATGACTTTTTGCTCACTAAAGTGCTAAACCTCTATTGTTAATACCTTGAACGACATGTACTTATTCTCACAGTAGAGCTATCCTCCGGCGGCGAAAGCCGTCAACTCTTTGAGTGTGGTTTTGTTTCTGTGCAGGATTTGGTGCGTATTTTGGTGATTGGACGCGTGACGAAATCTTGGCGTTAACCGCTACTAACGTGGAAGTGTGTGCGATAAGAAAAAATAAATTAAAGTAGGATCCTTCATAATTCCTACATATCTCATGTATACACATGCATCACAATCATAATTCAGCCGAAAATTTTTACAATATATAACTAGACTCTTTATTTTATTACATAATCATATAAGTTTTTTGGTCCAAAAAGAGTTTACTCTTTCTTTGGCCCAAAGTTATTTTTAGCCCAAATTAATATCCTGATTCTAATTATTTTCTTTTAGCATAATCCATCTTCTTTATTCAAGGCAGGTAATTCTAAAAGAATCAAAGCCCAATAAGTTTTTGACCAAAATTATGTCGTCAGGATGTTATATTTTGATCAAGGCCCAATTTGGCTATTGTACAAAATTGTTAGGACAGAACTTGTTAGCTCGGCAGCCCAGCTTCGTTAAGTTGTTCAGCCATATTTATACATAATACAGTTAAATGTATTCATTGGATATTACCCAAGCTTTTTTTCCGGCCAGGAAAGTGATGTTCCAAAAAGCCCAAATCAAGCCTTATTTAATTGAGTGAAACCAATCTCAGAACATAAATTATAAAGCCCAAATCAGCTTAAAAACTGGCCAGCCCAGCTCAATTAAATATGTAAATCGGCCAGGAAACTTCAATGGAAAATCCGGTCCAAATTTAAATATCTTTCCCTCCCAATTTGATTCAAAAATTCATTCTAAAAAGCCTATAAATAAGCAAGCAAATTTTATTATGAAACACACAAGCCAAGATTGAAAAAGTCTTGCCTACATTTTAAAGCTTCATTCTCTTCCTAAAAGATCACTACTTGAGGTTAATTTCTTTATTGATATTGTGATATTTGCTATATAGTACTACCTCCATTCTAAAATTAGAGATATATTTTAACTTTCTAGAGTCAATTTGCGAAATATTAAAACTCAAAATTAATATAATCCGGTTCAAGTTCTAAAAACAAAAAAATAATAATAATTAGTAGCAGTATTTTATAGTTAGTTTATAATTGTTATATTTTTTTGTACAATTGTTATATTTGTTTGTACTAAAACTAAATATTTCTTGGATTTTTCAGTCCAAGCAAGACAACTTACCTTGATATTATTGATCATCTTTCTTACAAAGGGGTTTGTGAGTTTTATTTATTTTTTTCTATGAGAATTGAGGTGATCTATAGATCAAGACTAGAGTCTAACTAGAGAGGTTAACAGGGACGAAGCCAGGATTTGATCTTGGGGGGGGGGAGGGAAGAATTTTTTTAACAACATAATATATATTTATCACTAAAAAATAAAGTTCCACCATTACAAAACATATTTTTACTAAAACAAAGATAATGTAGTAATAGAATTTGCTTTGACAAGGACAACAAAACATAGCAAAAAAAAAGTCTTTTAGAACATATCAAAGCTTCGTCAGAATTGCACCCGACGTTCTTTCAAATCACGAAATCTATCTATGATTGATTATGTACTGAACTGTTTTGCAATATCTTTTTCAATGTAAACAATAAGAGAATTTGTAAGATATTCATCCTCCATCTTGTTTCAAAGTTCAGATTTGACATAACTCATAGCTGAAAATGCACGTTCTGTAGTTGCAGTAAAAACTGGAAGAGTTAGAACAAGCCTTATCAGTCTATCGATTAGTGGATAGATTGCTGACGTTCTAGTTTTCACCAGCCATTGACAAAGATCAGAAATAGTGGACAACTTTTGAAATTCTTGATGTTGGAGTACATCAAACTCGTAATGTTGTAATTGTATCTGTAAGTCCTCTTTTCTCATGCTCTGTGAAGTCTTTGGGGTAAAATTCATCCACAAGCTTACAAATATCATCAATACTGAAAGACGTATTACATGCTCACTAAACCTATTGTTTAGCTCTTGAAACTTAGAGTCTATTATAGCTGTAAATATATCAATCCGATTATGCTCAATCACTGTAATTTTATCTTATTGATGTCGAGCTCGACCTCTTCTCTCAACATATAAAACATCTAAATCTGGGACATCTATTATATGTCGTTCACAAAAGGACTTCACATTCACTATGAAAGTATCACATATATCATCTCTTAACTTCTGAATAAGTTTCTTTGTTGTTTTCATAAGGTCCATAACATTTAAAATATCTTGAGACTTTCACTACAAAGCTTGAGAAAGCATATCAGTGATTTTCATAATTGCTTTCATAAGATGCAAGATGAACACAAACTCAAAAGAAGTCAAAGAAGTGTAACCCGAATCAGCATCTCCACGTTGATCCCAAGTTCCATCATGGATGATGTTTAATAAAACCTGACAAGTTACACTAAACATCTTTATCAAGCTAGAAAGAGACCTTAAGTGAGAACCCCATCGTGTATCTCCAACCCTTTGTAAAGTACCAATTTGATTCATTCCTGTCCCAGTCTCAAGCTCTTCAATGGAAATCAAATGAGCAATATCGGAAGATTGGGCAGCTTTCAATTCATCGTTACGTTTACAAGAAGCACCCACAATATTTACAATAAAACTCAATTTTGAAAAAAATTGATGTACAAAAGTAACTTTCTCTAGATGTTGCAACTAATGCCAATTGCAAACGATGAGCAAAACAATGGACATAATATGCATACGGACATTCTTTAGCAACTAGAGCTTGTAACTCTTTCCATTCACCTCGCATATTACTTGCTCCGTCATATCCTTGACCTCGAATATTGTGAAAGTCAAGATCATAACGGGAAAGAGTATAAAATATCTCGTTCTTTAGAGTTAACGCCTTCGTATCTGATACATGTATGAGACCAAAAAAGCGCTCCCGAATAAAACCATCTTTGTCAACAAATCTAATAACAATAGCCATTTGCTCCCTTTTTGACTGGTCTCGAGCTTCATCAACAAGAATACACAATTTTGCATCATCGATCTCCTCACAAATTGCCTTTCTGATTTTCATTGAGTAAACAAGTAAAATCTCTTTTTGGACTTGGGATGATGTATATGAGGCATTTTGAGGAGCCCTTTCTAACACAACATTTGCAACATTTTCATTATACTCAGCAAAAGGCTTATCAATTCAAGAAAATTACCACGATTGATGGAACTTGTGCTTTCATCATGACCTCTTTAAGCCAAACCTTGGAGTGTAAGATAGCGAACTGAATCAATTGAGGCTTTAAGTCGCAACCGATTGTTTGCAAATTGTTCAGAAGTTTGTTTCTCAATAACTTTTTGAATATGTTGTGATTGATTCATTAGATCATTGCATGATTTTTAAGCAATTTTATGTAATGAATTTGAATCTTTTCCCACATAATTCAAAAATGCACAATTCTTCCCATCACTTACTTTCTTCCAACTATTAAATCCATCATTTGAAAAAATAGTTCGCCCATGTTGTGTACCTTCTTTGTTAAAGAGATAGCAAGGTAGAAAAAATGCGGCATCCTTTGAAGGGGAATACTCTAACCAAGATGGAAATACCTTGAACCATGATGATTGAAAGCGGCGAGGATGCCTTTTAGATCCAGAAAAAGGGTACTCGGGAAGAATGCATTAATATGGACCGTAATTAATGTAAGCTCGTCGAACTTCATCAAGTAGATCACCACGACATTTCCATATTTCGATACGTTTTTCAGGATCACGCTCCAAATAATTAATATCCCATTCTTTACCTTCAATTCTTGGTGATTTTAGAGAACGTTGTTCTTGTTCAGGGGTAGACAGAGATATTTGAACATTAGGCTCAGGGGTAAGCACAGATGTGTCAATATGATTTGATTGTTTTCTCTTGAAAAATGAATCAATAGTATACAATTTTCCCATGATTCTAAAACAAAAAACAAAAAATAAAAACTGAAATAGTAAAATTATGAGCATAATGACACATTGTGCATAGAGATAATCATCAAATTATATAAATCTCAATAAAAGCAAATCGAACAATGCAACGCAATGAGCCAATGACAAATTATAACACAAAAACAAACATAGATTAAATTGATAACTCCTCGTATCAATAATTTTAAATAGATTATAGATAAACCCAATTTGTTTCTACTGTTTGAAATTTGAATGGGTAGTGGGAAATGAGGAATGGACTAACCAGTGCAATTATCAATGAGTTCAGAGCCTTTCAATTAATACGACAATACGTATTCAGCTCCTTGACTCTTTCTGATGGGAAAATGATATCATCATTTTCTGCCAAGTCAATAAGTCATTCCATTATCCATACATATCCATTTTTGTAGCTCCTAGTATCACACCATAAATGATAAATTACAATTAATTTAAAAATATGTTGGTAAATAATTATAATGTATATCAGTATATGAACTTAATTCAAGCACGGTAAGTCTATAGCACATTAGTTAGAAGGGGAAAAAAAGATTGAGAATCAACTTAATTTGAAAAAAGTTAAGAAACTAAATACTAATATAGGAAGTTTAAACAGAGCATATAGTATTATGTACAGGGGCGAAGAGCACTTCTGCACACACACAACACATACTGACATACACCAATGAGTCACATACATAATATTATATATATATATATATATATATATATATATATTGCTATATAGATTAGAGAATGAAAGAAGAGAGAAATTTCAAATTAGTACCTGTAATTCTGTAAAAAAAAATAGAATATACTTTAGAGAAGGTCGGTACTCGGTCAGGAAATGCAAAAGGAAGAAAAATGGTAGAATTTAAATTTTGAAGATGATGAAGAACAGAAGAATCGAAGGAGCTGGTCCGCTGGAGGAGATGGTCAGATGGGGGCGGATAGGAGCTGGAGAAAATGATTAGGATTTAGGGCAAATTGCAAAACAAAATATATTTGTGGGCCATAGTCCTTATAAAAAATTTAAACCTTAGGGGGGGCCATGGCCCCCTACAGTCTTACTGTGGCTTCGCCCCTGGAGGTTAACTTGGAATTGAGTCTCTATTACACTTGTGAGGCTAGGAAATATCTTTGAATTCAAGATCAGATTAAAAATAGAATATATCTCAAGTTTACTGGAGAAACTAATTTTGAGGAAACGGTGAAAAGCTTGTGTCCTAGATAAATATGTTGTGAAATAGTTTTTAAGTTTAGAAGTGTAAAAACTTTGTAAATGTTTTTCCACCTAAGTGAATGAGAGATTTATTATAGTGATAAGATTTCAAGCTTTTGAGAGCTTGGGATTGGAGTATACTCTGGTGTATATTGTGAACCAAACAAATATCATGTGCATCTTTTGTTTGCTTTT
This sequence comes from Aralia elata, assembly GCA_034770075.1. Lineage (NCBI taxonomy): Eukaryota > Viridiplantae > Streptophyta > Magnoliopsida > Apiales > Araliaceae > Aralia > Aralia elata. The sequence goes on along the minus strand of CM068381.1, from coordinate 2,997,047 downwards.
ATTCCTTTATTCTGCACTAACAATCATTCTATTTTAAAAAGGTAAAATTTAACAAAGTAAGAAAAATTAGTAAAAAAGCCATAAAATAGAATAATCTATTCAACCACCCCTTCCCCCACCCCCCTACCCTTCTAGATTATTCAGACCTCTTCAGATATATAAGACTGTTACTTATTTGAAATTATTTTCATTTGTTCTCTTCAGATATATAAGACTATCACTTGTTTGAAATTATTTTCATTCGTTGTCTTTCTACCGGTGTAATCTTTTCATCATTGCAGCAATGTACAGTTTGATATTTTTTAGTTCTTTGAGCTGTTTCAAAATTTAAAACAAAGTGCAGACCTTCCAAATTAGTTACCCAGTTCAAAATAATGCTTTCTCCAAATTGTACTCAAGTTTTAGACAAATATATACATCACATTATCAAATTGAATAGCAAGAACACCAAAATCAAATCTCTTTGTGTTTATGATTACAAGCATACTGGAAAAGATTGACTATAGCATAGTAAATGAAAGAAAATTTCGTTTCAGCCATAATTGATAGTATTATACTCCCTCTTCCAAAAGAAATTTTTTTGCACGTGTATTGGGAAGTAATGAGCATGTTCTTAAACCTGTCATAGCCCTCTGTTTTAGTTTCTACTTTCCTACCATTCCGATTCTGATGGCACCGTAAATTTGTACACAGAACATGTGCCTTCTTGCTGTAGTCATGGATCGAGGCAACTGGCATTAAACTACAACAAAAAGAGTATGGAGATCATAAATCAAATAGCATGCATGTCAAGATATTTCCCTATATTATTTTACTAGTGGATATAGGAACAAGATACATAAACTGGGAATCCGGGAAGATATTGACAATTCTTGAATCAAATATTTGCCATTGTTATGACTCTTATATTTGTGAAAGTTCTAAGAGGGCCTTTGTAATCGCTCATAAGCAGTCAAATATGTTTATAATTAGTTTTAAAAAGCAGAAAATGTTCGGTAACTTATTTTTTGAAATGCGTATATAATCAGAATCACCAAATTGGTGCTTTTGATTATTTGCCAAAATTTAATAATCAGGTTTGACCAAGTACGATTACTTTATTCCTATTTATTTTAATAATCTGCCCATTACCCATCTTTATTTCTCAAAACCTTACTTTTTAGTAACTTAGACTTGAAATAAGTGATAAACAACTTTTTTAATACCTAACACTTTTTACTTTTAAGTTTACGCTAACCACTCCCTTTTATATTATCAAAAACAAACTACTTTTTTAAATTGCTTATTAGCAAAAGCAGTAATCAGAATTGATAATCACATTGTTTAAGCAATTCCAAACATACTCCAAGGCTTACGGTAGAGGACAGGGTAGAATTAATGTTATCTGCATGCACACTTACAAAAAACAAGCTCTAAGAATTTTGATACTTAACATGTTGCCGAAGAGTTCCTCTATCAGTATGTTCTAATTTGGATTTGTGCAATAGCAGGGAGTGTTGAAAGTATAAACTTGATTTAGTATTTAATTTGGATTATATTAATTAAGTACATGAATATGTAATGTCTAAGTACATGATACATGTACGTACATGAATGTATTTAAAAGTGTCTTGGAACATGTTTGGCTAGATTCATGTACATGTATTTGGTCATGTAGTAATTATTAAAAGTGGATCTAGAAGTATCTTAGGAATCCTATAAATAGTCTTGTACTTGGATCATTTGAATCAAGTGAAATCAAATTATTCTTGAGTGTTCTCCTCAGTTATATTTCACTTCTTCTCTATAATTTATCCTCTTCCATATATTTTTCAACAAAGTGGTATCAAAGCCAAGGTTAATTTAAAGGCTTAGAGAAGGTTAAAACCAAAGTGGCGAAGACAAAATTGACGACCCAAAAGAGGTGACATAGTGCTATCGAAGTGTTTCGTTGGACGAGTGCAAAGTGTGCGCGTTAGAGCTCCGGACTGCAATCTAGCGAAGGTGCTAGTTGAGAAGAAATTTGAAAAAGAAGTTTGTGAGTTGAAGCACGTCACAAAGGTCGTCGTATTGATAGTGTTCGGGATGGGTAAATTATAAAAAATGATGTTTCCTAAGTTTGGTGACAAATTAGTGCTCACAAATTATAATATTTGGAGTATAAGGACTCGAGCATATCTTGGAGCTTGCAATTTATGGCGAGATGTCATTGCAAATCAAGAAAAGTGTATTTTAGAAGAAGTTCGAGAAATGAAAGAAAAAAGAACAAGGGAGATTTTGCGAGGAGTAATGCATGAAGAAGTTTGGAAGCGTGTTGCAAGTTTTGATTCTTTACCTCAGTTATGGAATTAACGTGAATCTATTTGCAATAACTATAAAGGTCCACCGTTACGTAAAGAGTCTTGGGTATGATATGTAGAAGAAGATGAGATACTTGCAGAAGAAATTGAATTAGATAAAGAAAAAGAATGTGAAAAAGAATTTTTTGAAGAAATCTCGAAAGAGGAAGACAAAAAGTTGTGTTGATGAAATTACGAAAGTTGAAGATATAAAAGGAAGCTTGAAGATATATGATGCTGGCAATAGTGAAGATGCTGGGAAAAGAAAAGTTATGATACATGAGAGAAATGCAGAGGTTGCTGGAAGTTCATTGAAAAGAATAAAAAACACTAACAAGAATGAAAAAGAAAAGGGTGATGCGAGTGACCGCACTCGGGTATCTAGACTATAAACTTCAAAGAAAGGAGATGAAGATCCAAATGAAAACGCCGTTGGGAAAAAGAAGAAAAGTGTTACAGCAAAAAAGACCAAAACTGACAAGACATAGTAGAAGCAAATGTGTCATCTGCTAGTAAAAGTTCAAAATCTCTACTCCTGAGACAGGGGACTGCAGAAAAGAAAGGGAAGTGTTCACTTAAAGTTGAAGCCACTGGACAGGAACAAAAGGATTTAGAGCCAACAAGAGAAGTGGTACCCAGATCTGCAAAAAAGGATCATTTGAAACTGTAGAAAGACCTGAAAGGCAAGAAAATTGTAAAAGCAGGAGCTGTCGAAGAAACTGATAGTGATGCGGACATCCCCATTTCAAAGATCTGTATCCAAAGTCTTAAGTCAAAAAAGGTTCTTGTGCCAAGTGAAAGAATTACTCGAAAAGGTGCAATGTCAGAGGGTGATCAGTCAGAGGAAAATGCCGAGGAGTAAACTACAAGAGATGTTTCAAGCAGTAAAACAGTCTCAAAACAAAGAAATGAGCATGAGAAAAATATTTTGAGTATCAAAAGTAATGATATGGGATTTAGAGTGATGAATTTTGTGGAAGACATAGAATGGGTAAATATCGAGAAGTATTTCGATCAAAGGGAGTTTGTAAATAGTAAAATGGAGAAGCAACACGCAACACAAGAAGTTTATGAAGAATGCAAAATGTGAGAAGCTAGTAAGCAAGATCAAAAAGAACAAATGGAAAGTTCAAGCATTTGTGTCATATACATCAATGGAGATGACAAAAGAGTTTCTTGCGTTTGAAGGAATTGGAATATCAAAAGGTTTTACGATATTATGAAGAATTTCAGGAAGGTACCTTAATTTTTTGGTGTTTTCAAGTTTATGAATTAAATCAAGTTTAAGAGGGGGTGTTGAAAGTATAAACTTGATTTAGTATTTAATTTGGATTATATTAATTAAGTACATGAACAAGGACGAAACTACAATAGGACTGGAGGGGGCCACGCCCCCCCCAAGGTTTGAAAATTTTGTAAATTCCACCCCAAAGTTTTAAAAAAATTATTTTTGGCCCCCCTCAAGAAAAATGCAATGCTTCAGAGGAAAATGAATTTTTTTACTACCAAACTAACGATCACAACACATTCTTTGTAACAAGATATAAGTTTACACATCGGTCTCACTCTGATCTTAACTAGCCAAATTCATACACTTATAAATAGATTATAGATCTTTAAGTATTATATATAAATTGACTTTACTAAAATTTTATAAATTTTCTATTATATGGGGTCAAATTGAAAATTTATAATTTTGTCAGTCAAATTTTAACCACATATGACTCATATCCTCTCAATATATGTATATCTCCCTATAATATTTTATATATATATATATATGTGTGTGTGTGTGTGTGTGTGTGACCCGAAAGTACAAAAGTATTAATAAAAATTGGCTCGGAGGCGTTGCCCTCGAACCCCCGCCAAATTATTTATGACTTGATAAAAAATTTGGCCCCCCCTAAGATCAAATCCTGATTTCGTCCCTGTACATGAATATGTAAAGTCTAAGTACATGAATGTATTTAAAAGTGTCTTGGAACATGTTTGGCTAGATTCAGGTACATGTATTTGGTCATGTAGTAATTATTAAAAGTGGATCTAGAAGTATCTTAGGAATCCTATAAATAGTCTTGTACTTGTATCATTTGAATCAAGTGAAATCAAATTATTCTTGAGTGTTCTCCTAAGTTATATTTCACTTATTCTCTATAATTTATCCTCTTCCATATATTTTTCAACAGGGAGTACTACCATAGAGAGTGAAAATTCTGCAGGTGAAGTTGTGAAACAGGTTAAGTACTCTGCTTAAGAAGGAAAGGAAGACGAAAACATAAACTAGCAACAAGGTTTACTGAAAGTTAGAAGAGGAGAAACCTGATTCAAACATGGCAACCTATGAACAAGCCCTTCCATAGTTAACTTGCTCCAAGCAAATTGCGCAAGACAACTCGTCTTCTGCTTTTGAGTTTGCATCTTCCTCAGTCTTCTGCTTGGCCTGGCGTTAAATTTAAATGTAACTAAACAATTTTTCAAAAAAAAGAGCACTCTAATGAAAATACTGAAGTGATACTTTTCGAAACACACAAGAGTGCACACAAAATATGAGAAAGCAAAGGAGAGGGAGATGCAATACTAACAAAATCTTGTATGTAAATTTAGAGCATAAAGCTGCAAAATTGAAGTGAGAAATGTCCTATGAAAATTTTAAATATCGAGGCTATGAAATTAAAAAATAGGAAACAACCACATATATCATAGAAAGGTTACACTATCTAACACGAAACTTCATCCCATCGTTTGCAACCTGACACTACTTCAGCTTGACAACAGACTTTCCCAAAAAAGAACATTTTCAGTTTGGCAATTTGCTGAAGGTAGTCAAGCTCAAATTCAAGCTTCCTATTCAAACCTGACGTAGCGAAAATAATGGAAATCGTTATCAATTGTTGAATCGCGCACGATTGCCAACGATAACCTTCTACAACCTGTTGATTCTACGAATTCCAGGAAATAGGCAACAAAATTCTAATTCAGAGAATTTTGGTAAATAGAAGAAATATTATTATTCATCAAAAACTGCTCAATCCCATCATAACAAACACTTAAATAGCAAAACCCTAATAGCAGAAACCCAAACGGAAAAGGAAAACTAATAAAGGAAATTACAAAAATAACCCGAAAACAATAAAATGCAATTTTGAAGGCCTAAACGATGGAATTTGACCAAAAAACCCTACAGCTCACGAGCGAAGCGCTGGTGACTTTTGACCGTTGGCCCGTTTCCAATGAAATTAGGCTCCGAAAATGTCAAAATCCTATACTCCAAACTTGACAGAAATTACCAAATTGCCACTAGATCAAATCTTTCCATAATTTATCAAATCTTATCAAATCTTTCCATAAACTGACATGCTTGCTCGTCAACCGCATCATTCTCCCCAGGGTGGACAGAATTCGCCCTCGAATTGTCATCATCAGAAGAATCACCAGTATAAGGAATCAAATGTTTGACATTAAAAACAGGCGTGATACGAATATGACTTAGCAGTCGTAAGCGATATGCATTAGGATTGATCTTCTCAATGATTTCCACCGGCCCAATCTTCTTAGCAGACAACTTATTATAGTCACCTGCAGAAAATCTATCCTTAGTAAGAACAGCCCACACAAAATCGCCGACGTCGAACTCAACATGTCGCCGTTTCTTATAACAGCGTGCTTATACTTGCTTGCAGCCTGCAGCAGATTGTCATGGACAGTCCTGTGAACCTCCTGCAATCCAATAACAAAAGTCTCTACTGTCCCATGAATTCTCGTCTTGGCTGGTAAAGGCAACAAATCAAGTGGTCCCCTAGGAGTAACAGAATACACTACTGCAAAGGGGCTAAAACTAGTACTCCTGTTAACTGCATGATTATGGGCAAACTCTGCCTAACATAGCTTCAGATCCCAACCCTTCACATGTTCGCCCACCAAACACCTCAACAAATTGCCTAAAGACAGATTCACCACTTCAGTCTGCCCATCCGTCTGTGGGTGGTAGGCACTACTAAAATTCAACTGTGTGTTCACCATCTTCCACAAACTACGCCAAAAATGGCTAAGAAACCGAGTATCACGGTCAGACACAATAGACACCGGTAAGCCATGCAAACTATAAATCTCCCTAAAGAACAATTGAGCAACACGAACAGCATCTGTGGTCTTCTTACATGGAATAAAGTGCACCATCTTGGAAAAACGATCAACTACCACATAAATAGAATCATTACCTCGATGTGTACGTGGTAATCCAAGCACAAAACCCATACTAATGTCCACCCATGGCTGAGATGGAACTGGTGGAGGCATATATAAACCTGCATTAGTTGTTGTTCCCTTAGCGACTTGGCAAACCCGACAACGTTGCACCAGTTTTTCAACCTCCTTCCGAATAGTAGGCCAAAAGTAAGTAGACTGTACTAACTACAAGGTCCTGTCTCTCCCTACATGTCCCTCGCCGTGCAGCTCCTTAAGGATCTTCAACCGCAAACTACAATCTGGGACACATAGTTGATTATCTTTAAATAAAAATCCATCATGTAAATGGAAATCTGTCCTCTCCCCTGCCCGAACCTTTGCCAAAATACCGAAAAAATACGGATCAGTTTCAAATAATTCAGCAAATGAAGTAAACCCAGGTACCTCCACAGAAAGTCGAGTTAACAGCCCCTTGCGCCTGCTCAAAGCATCAGCCACATTATTGGTAACGCCGGACTTGTGTTTCACCACGAAAGTGAACCTTTGGAGGTAGGCAACCCAGCTCGCATGTCTAGCAGAAACTTTATCTTGACTGTGCAAATGTTTTAAAGCCTCATGATCAGTATACAAAATAAATTCCCGCTGAAACAAATAATGGCGCCAATGCTTAATAGCCTGAACCACAGCATAAAACTCAACATCATAAGTGCTATAACGCAACTTGGCACCTGATAGCTTTTCACTAAAATATGCCACTGGCCTGTTATTTTGACTCAAAACAGCCCCAATTCCCACCTTGGAAGCATCAGAATGCAACTCAAAAGGTTGATGGAAATCTGGTAAGACTAAAGTATGAGCTGTTGTAAGGCGGTGTTTAATCAGCTCAAATGCCTCATCTGCTTCACTAGTCCAAGCAAATTTCCCATCTTGCTTCATACAATCAGTAATAGGAGCCATAATGCTACTAAAGTGTGGGATAAAACGCCGATAAAAGGATGCCAACCCATGGAAACTCCTAACTTCAGTCATGGTACTAGGCCTTGGCCAATGCTTCACAGCCTCGACTTTGGACTCATCTACATGCAGCCCTACATCAGACACTATGTATCGAAGAAATAATACCCTAGGTGTCAGAAAGACACACTTTTTAGCTGCAGCATACAATTTCTCCCTACGCAGCAAATGAAGAACTTCTCGCAACTGACTAAGATGCTCGCTCGGATTAGCACTGTATATTAGAATGTCATCGAAATACACCACAACATATTTACCAATGAAAGGCCTCAAAACCTGGTTCACAACACGCATAAAGGTGCTAGGTGCATTAGACAATCCAAACGGCATGACCATCCACTCATATAATCCCTCCATAGTCTTAAAAGCGGTCTTCCATTCATCGCCAGCTCGAATTCGGAGTTGATGGTATCCACTCTTTAAATCTAATTTAGTAAAAACAGTAGCCCCACTAAGCTGATCCAGCAGGTCATCCAAGCGTGGAATAGGGAAACGATACCTGGCCCTTATTTTGTTGATGGCTCTACTGTCGATACACATCCGCCAAGTACCATCTTTCTTTGGAGTCAAAAGGGCTGGTACCGCACAAGGACTCAAGCTTTCCCGAATGTAGCCCTTGGCCAGTAACTCTTCCACCTGTTTCGTTAATTCTTCATGCTCTCCAGGACTCATCCTGTAATGAGGGCAATTGGGTAAGGGTGCTCCGGGCTCCAGATCAATCTGATGTTGTATGTCACGTAGTGGAGGTAATCCTTCAGGCAGTTCCTCTAGGAATACATCACTGAACTCATCTAAAATTGGCTTGACTACATCAGGAACCTCTACATCCTTGTCAACCATCCTTCCGATTAGGACATACACTATTTCTGTCTCCTGCACCGCCTCCTCAAACTGTGCCAAAGTCAACAAACTAGCACTGTTTTTATTTTCTTCCCGTTTGGGCACTAACACAATCTTTACCCCCTCAAACACAAAGCTATATGTATTTGTTTTTCCATGATGAACCACATCTCTATCAAATTGCCAAGGTCATCCCAACAGTAGGTGGCATGCATCCATAGCTACTACATCACACCAAACCTCATCCTTGTATTTTGTCCCCACAGAAAAGGAGACCAGTGCACGTTTTGAGACAGTCACCTCGCCCCCTTGTTTCAACCAGGCTAACTTGTATGGTTTTGGGTGCTTTTGAGTTGTTAGTTCCAACTTTCGAACTGCCTCTGCTGAAATTATATTTTCACAACTTCCCGCGTCAATCATAAACTTGCACACCTTCCCTTTTACAGTACAGGTTGACTGAAAAATATTGTTTCGCAGCCAATCATCATCAACAGCCCTAGGTGTAAGGCAGGACCTTCTCACCACCAATGCAGTCCCAACATCACCAGTCACCACCTCCTCATCCAGGCCTTCTGAATCAAAGATCGGGTCCCCAGTCAGCAGGGCTTCATCATCGATAGCATCACCCTCATCTGTTTCAGCAAACATCGCCCTTTTTTCGGCCTTCTTGCAATCAGCTTGTCTGTGCCCCGGTTCACCACATGCAAAACACTTGATACCACTTACTGGACCAATCCTCCTGTTATTATTTGTTACTGCTCCCATTTTGGCTATTGCCCCCGCGGCGGCAACCTCGCCTGAACGCCCACTATTAACACCGCCTCCTGAATTCCCAATACCAGAATATTGTCCAAAACCACCAAGTCGCCTCTTCTCAACCTGCACAGCCCGCTGATGTGCTGCAGAAACATACATCGGATCAAACATGTTGATTGTCTCTTTAATGTGTTCTCGTAGTCCCCCAGTATAACGGACTACCAACTGGTCTTCTGTCTCATGCACCTCGTTCCAAGCAATCAGCTGATAGAATTAAGTTGTGTATTCATCAACTGTACGACCTCGTTGTTTTAAATTCTGCAACCGCTGGTACATTAAACGCTGATAATTATAAGGTAGGAACGCTGCCCGCAACTGTTTCTTCATCTTCTCCCAATTTGTAATTTTTGACTTCCCCAATCGAACCCTCGTTTGTTTGAGTTGCTGCCACCACACCATCGCTCTATCTCTGAGTCTGGTAGCAACCAAGGGTACTCGTTTATCATCAGGGACACCCTTAAATTCCAAGATCTCTTCTACCGTGGCCAGCCAGTCAATGAATTCTTCAGGTTGGAGGGTACCACGAAATTCAGGAATCTCAATCCTTATACCAGTCTCCCAACGTCTCCTATCATCCTCTACTGCATATGGTCGACGACGCCCACGAGGTGCCTCCTCATAATCAACATCAAAGTCATCGCCGTCATCGTTCTCTGCTGCGAAAGGATTCCTTCGATCATCATAAGTAGGGTTCCTCTCCTGATTTGGAATGGCCCTATTTTGGTTCGCCAACAACTCACCCATCCGTAGTGTCAGTCGATCCATCATAGTGTTCATCCCCTGTTCCATCAGTTGTTCGATTCGTTGCTCAAATCGCTGCTCCAGGCGCTGCAGATCCTCATGCCCATAAACTTCATCCATACGTTGCACTCTACGGGGTGGCATGGTGAATAAGGTTCTGGCTCTGATACCAACTGACGTAGCGGAAATAATGGAAATCGTTATCAATTGTTGAATCGCGCACGATTGCCAACGATAACCTTCTACAACCTATTGATTCTACGAATTCCAGGAAATAGGCAACAAAATTCTAATTCAGAGAATTTTGGTAAATAGAAGAAATATTATTATTCATCAAAAACTGCTCAATCCCATCATAACAAACACTTAAATAGCAAAACCCTAATAGCCGAAACCCAAACGGAAAAGGAAAACTAATAAAGGAAATTACAAAAATACCCCGAAAACAATAAAATGCAATTTTGAAGGCCTAAACGATGGAATTTGACCAAAAAACCCTACAGCTCATGAGCGAAACGCTGGTGACTTTTGACCGTTGGCCCGTTTCCAATGAAATTAGGCTCCGAAAATGTCAAAATCCTATACTCCAAACTTGACAGAAATTACCAAATTGCCACTAGATCAAATCTTTTCATAATTTATCAAATCTTATCAAATCTTTCCATAAACTGACATGCTTGCTCGTCAACCGCATCAAAACCACTGAAAAAAGGAAAAAAAAGAAGAAGAAGAAACAGATTTTACTTTGTAAAGAAGAGTTTAAAGCTCATATATGCAAGCCATATGAAAAACATAAGCAAATTACAAAGGAATAAACAATTGTTCTTTAAAGTAATTACAGATATAATAATTTTTATTTGCATCAATAGGATTATAAGGGTCGGCCATAAGAAATTTCAAATCGTCTAACACTTGAATTGGGGCCACTGAGATGATATCAAAATGTGATACAGGAAAAGGAAAAATATGGGTCTGACTCATGGATGACTTCACATCAGCCCCATATCACAAGTTTCAGCCAGATCGATCTAGTATGGCATGAGAACTAATCATATTAATTGAATTGAGCTGGGATAATCCTTTCCAGTAAATTTCCCAAGAAACAGAATTAACCTTTCTTTTTTCATTGTCTTCGATTCTACTTGCGCCACTTGCAAGTTGTACCCAGCACACCACCAAACATGACTCATTTGTATTACTCTACGACACATATTTTAGAGAGAGAATTGAAACTGACCTCAAATTTGGGAGTTCAAACAGGGTTATGCATTAATAAACAGTTTTCCAAAGTTTTGATAGTTAAAATTATTTTATTAAGAAAAGCATAGTTCTTCAACTTTATATTCTGTAGAAGGTGGAAATTATTAATTTGAATTATCAATCTCGGTTGACAAATGATTCGTCCAACTCTTAAACCTTTGAGCAACTGGCAGGGTTGGATTCATAGTTTCCCTACATATTTTAAGGAATATTATATTCTTGACACGACAAAGAGACGAATATAGTTAGTTAGATGTGAGGGTGAGGGTGAGGGTGAGGGCAAGTCGAATGATTAGGATGGTGCAGAGATGAATAATGTAGGAGATACTTATAACGATGACAACAATGACTGTATCTATTTAGCTCACATTGCACCAAACATGAATTTCCAGATTGTATGGGATATATATATATATATATATATATATATATATATATATATATATATATATATATATATATATATATACTAGCGGTAACCCATGCCTCCGACACGAAAAAAATTTTGGGATAGAAAGAAAAAAGTAGAAAAAGAAAGTATTGGGGATAAGGTTTGGAGAGGAAAAAAAAAGTAGAAGAAGAGGAAATAAAGAAAGGGAAAATAATGAACGGTCATATCTATGCCAAACTTTGGATGGCTGAGATGATTTATTATATGAGCGGGAAATTCAAAATCATTTGTATTTTGTTAGATAGATATATATATACACAGTATCCTTCAATCAAAGGTTGCTCTCTCCAACTCTTCCCTCTCTCTCACGAAATCCCTTTTCCCTCTCTGTCATTAACGATTAGGTTCGTTGGAGAAGGAAATCCCTCTTCCTTCTCACTCTCATAATTTGCTACAGTAATACTCTTCCTAAATCAAACGGAGAAAAAGGAAAATCGTGAACTTCAATGCTTGAACTGTTGTCATTTTTCTTTATTTCTGTGTTTCCTCATGTGACCTCCTTCTATATTTTCAGCAAAGTGGTATATAACAGTTGTATGCAAATTGTTATACAGTATGACTGTTTTTGTTAAACAAATTGCAAATTTATTTTACAATAGTAGTGTTATGAATTTATCTAGAAGACCTAAATTTCTTATATTTTTCAAGAGATTAGACTACTCTTTGGACAGATTGTTGGTAATGTTTTAGAATAATAATATCATTTTATTTTGGGCAATTGAGCTGTTGTAGTTGCTCTTCAATTTGTGTGGAGGTCAATAATGCATTTCTCTTTGCGATAATGTGATTGACAGATTGTATGAATGAAATTTGCCAGCTTATTTTCTTTCCATTTGCTGTTTTCTACCAGATTATGCTATCTTTTTGGATCTCAGAAAATTTTCCTCCACCTAATTTCGGACTAACTCTTGCCGTTCGAATGGTGGCCTATGTTGTACGCTGTAGTAGTGTTATTATTTCCTTCATTTTTTTCCTTTATTTTTTGGGGCAGGGAAGCCTGATCTAGTTTCCTTTTTCCTAAATGAGTTTACAATTCTCTGTGATGCTAGAAAATTTTAGTGCCTAACATTTTTCCTTCCAATAAAGCTAATACTATTTGCCAGTGTCATTTTATTCCAAATAGGCAATCATTAATGAAGATAAGTATTTCTAACTAAGATGCATGGACATGGGTACACAATATTGATTGATTCAGCAAGATCTAAATATATATGTAGAATATGTTGAATATTATGAATAATGAACTGCTTGGATGACTCGTTGCCCACATATGCATCATAGAAAAAAGTACATAATTGTATCACTAGAAAAAACGAATGCAACTGCAGCATCAAATCTAATATCCTCTACTTACAGATGACTAGTTCAACGAATTTGTACTTGACTATTAATTGAATTTGAGTTCAATCCATTTTACAGTATGAAATACAGGTAGAAAAAGAAAAATGACAACAATTTCATCAAGACCCGAATCACCAAATACATTACCAAAAGGTCACAAAAATTTGCAATCTGTCACAAATATTGTACTTATTAAATAAACCCTCGTGAATTGGCCTTCCATAAGGCGAACAAGAAAGTTACATCTTTGCCCCAATCGAAGGTCATATGCATCATCTTCTTCGTTTGTTGCTGGTCACTGAAATCAGATCATATACACAAGTCATTAACAATATATATACATATAGATAGAAAAGGGAGGGCACATTGGAGATATATAGCATCTTATAGAGTGCCTTGCATTACAAATAATAAGAACAGAGCTAAGTGGATTAAACAGCAAACAAAGTAGCAGCCAAGAAGATTATAACAGTACAACTTTTATAACAATATAACTTTAATTGTCAAGTTAAACAAAATTACTATGAAATAAAAGTACCTGCTGCCTCCCCCAATTGAAATAAAATAGTAGCAGCCAACATCCAAATTCGCAACAGCCAGTAGCAGCAAGCATCTCTGAACCTGAAAATAAAATAAAATATATGTATATAAGATATATGAAAATTTAAATCATAATATTGAATAAAATAAATGATCAAACCTTTGGAAGTATGACTATCATCATCTGAACTTGAAAATGTTGTTGCACCTTCATTGTCGAGAGAATCTCTACATAAAAGCCAAAAATAACACTCATCATTTAAAGATTGAGATAAAAAAAATGTTTACTATTACTTAAATATTACTTACCGATATGCAACCATTGGACAATTTTTGTCATGTGATTGTCCAACTTTGCCACAACCATAACAACGTCTAGCCTTTGAGTTCTTTGCCTTCCTTAATGCCTCTTTCCCACCTTTAAGTCTTTTGCCTTATCCTTTTGCCCTTACTTGATTTGGTTCATTGTAAATATGGTCTTTATTGCAACTCATCTTCCCGGAGACTACACTTGCACCAGTTCCACCTTATGAACTTTGACCACTATCTACAACAAGATTGATTGATTCGAGTGCACGAGCCAAAACATCTTTATAAATATTAATTCCTTCTTGGCTTGTGAGGGCGTTATCAATAACATCCAAAGAACATTGAATTAATTCACTCCGCTTGAGTAGATATTCTTTGTCATTATTTATCATTATGCCACTTTCATTATCAACCACTATCCCGGAGTTTGTCTTCTTAGTCTACCTTTTCAAGATGTATTGTTGTGGTAATTCATCAAAATCGTGCATTTTGTGCAAGTAACCAAGCACATGTCTACATGGTATCCCCATACTCTTAAGCTTGTGGCAACTACATGAAGCAAAACCCAATTCTTTGTCATAAATAAGTTGTCGCACTCTATGTGTTAACACTTTTTTTCTATGAACTTGAAATACGCATTGATTGTCACTCTCCTTAACAAGCTCAAAACGGTAATTCAAGCATTCCCATATCTCATCTTCAAATTTATAAAACATTTCTCTAGTATAAATTTCAACCATTTGTAATAAAAAGTCATGATTCATCTTCACTTTAGGCTTCTCAATCAAATCTTTGTGATCGGCTAACAACTCTTCTTGATGTTGGCGTACTAGCCCCCTACTAAATTGGACCATGAAATCAACTAATGAATTCTTCTTAGATACATATCTTTTGAAAAATGCTTGAGAGCTTTCCGCTCGTTGGCTACTTGACATATTAACTGAGAAAACATGATTACAATAAGCAGGCACCCAATTTGAACGAATTTCATACATTGTTTGTAACCATTTGTTGTCATGTAACCCGCTCCTCCCAACAAGCTCCGTCCATGTCAAATCAAACTCTTCTTTAGACTCCGAATTCTAAATACAATCGGTAAATTCATTATAGTGAGCATTATACTTCACCGAGTCTAGCTTTTCAGAAAATTTTGTCAATATGTGCCAACTGCAGTATCTATGAAAAGTATCCGGAAGAGTTTCTAAAATTGCTTTAGACATCGCAGG
Organism: Aralia elata; assembly: GCA_034770075.1. Taxonomy (NCBI): domain Eukaryota; kingdom Viridiplantae; phylum Streptophyta; class Magnoliopsida; order Apiales; family Araliaceae; genus Aralia; species Aralia elata. The sequence goes on along the minus strand of CM068381.1, from coordinate 2,982,006 downwards.
ATCTTGATTAGTAATGATCATTTTAGGGGCATCACCTGGCATAGCCTCTAAAAATTGGTTGACTAACCAAATAAATGAATCTGAGGTCTCGTCACTTAAGAATGCACAAGTAAAAATTATGGTTTGACCATGTTTCTTAACTCCCATCAGTGGTGCAAAAATCAGCCCATAACGATTGGTATTGTATATCGTATCGAAGATGACCACATCACCATAAAAACTATATGCCCTTCTAGAGGTAGCATCAGCCCAAAAATAATGTGTTATCCTCTGTTCATTATCAACCTTAATTTCATAAGTGAATGATGGATTCTTACCCTTTTCTTTTTCTAATTTGCAAAACTCACTAAACATATATCCATCATATCCCTTCAACTCATTACATCTATCCCTTTCACAATTATATAAATCTGTTTGTGTACACCCAATGTTTTCAAACCCTCTAGCCTATACTCCAAGAAAATTGAATTGTTGATGTGAGGGTATATTTATCGTGGAAAGTTGTTGAGTCAAACACTTTTGCGCACTCGAAACACTCCGGTGAGATCTTAATATATGCTTCTTTGATGGAGTTAGCCAAAGGGTGACTATGACCTTCAATAAATTGAGTGACTACATATGCCTTAGAATTTATTTTCAATACAGCTAGCTTTGCTTTACAACTCTCTTTTATCGATCTCCGACGCCTTTTAGTTTCAACATCCGCAATTATTATTCCCTTACCTTGTTTAAAATAAACATACTCTTTCCTTTTCACTTCATCACTTCCTTCGATTTTCTTAGTAGCCCAACTACGAATACTAAATCCCGCCTCTTTAGCATATGCATTGTAGAAAACCCGTACTTCATCTATTGGTTGGAATTCTTTTCCAACACTAGGTTTGAGATGGTCGGCTACTTACGGATTATAAATAAAATTATCATCCTCATTCATCACCACATTATCACCACATTCATCACTACCCCGTACTTCATCCTCTAAATTATCATCCATCCCTAAAGTTAAAAAAACAAAGGAAGTACCATATTCATAACTGTACCATATTTGTACCACATTGAGATGTATTAATTTATACCATACACTGTGAAAATTTTGATAATATGATAGCAAGTGTGTTAGTTTATATTATTAGCAACAAAAGGAGAAATTTTGGAATGGATGGGGAAAGATGATGCACCCAAAATTAAATAATCAAAATTTGGAGTTTTTTGGGCGGAAGGTAGACATAAAAATGAGAATCCAATCCAAAAGAGACTTTTTAAAAGGCAAAAAAGAATAACAGAGTAGAATTTTTCACAAAAATAAATTTCTTCAATTTTTCATCACATTATAGGGAAGAGATTATAGAAAATAGTGTAGTAAGACAAGATCACAAAGATCACAAATATAAAAGGGGAAAGTAATTCATTTGATTTCTGGGACGATAATAGTAGATTATGGTAACTATTCAACAAGAACAAAACAACATTTGAAAATCCAAATTCTAAAAATATATGAATGTGTCACTTTATTTGGGTCCCATAATAGCATGAAATAGCCACAAACTCACATACATGAAAATGAGTATTACCCTGAAATACATCCTTATTACTAAAAAACACAACAAATCACACAAATTTTTAATCCTTACTCTAAATTTAACAATTCAAAAGGACCTGTCATTTCAACAAAGTACTACTAAGTGTTCAATAAATAAGTATTTAAACCCAGAACATATTCTAAATTCTAAAGTAAGAACAGACCCGTATACAAAATGATCACTAAAACAAAAGGGAAACATGTCAAAATAATATGCTTCCAGGATAAAGAAAACAAGATAAAACCCCCCAATTTTTTAAAGCATTTTCAAATCCCCTAAATACGTATAAATGCATCAAATATTTAATCAGATAAGCAAAGTAAGTAATGAGTGGATACGAAAATTGTTTACCTTGAGACGAATATAGTAACAACTGCAGTGAAGAACTTGCCTCGTCTGTAGTCTACTGCTACACGATTTAATTTGTCCGCTTAAACAATTTAACTTAACTTCCTTTCAAAAACCTATCATTGATTTTTCAATTAGTATATCATATATTTACTCATAATATCATTACTCTATATTAAATTATCTAACATTTAGTCACATAGTTAAATATTAGACATTACATTAATTTTTTAGTAATATTATCATCCCTTGATAATATTGCTACCATATAAACATTATCTTAAACTCATGTAGTATTATTATTCTTAATAATATTTTATTTATTTCTTAGTATTATTAATCAACTAATAATACTTTACTCACTTACTAATATTATTAATCACTTAATAATATTTTAATCATCTTCTAATATTATTGACCTTTTAATAATATTTTAATCATTATATAGCACTTTATTCTTTTACTAATATTATTAACCATTTAATAATATTTTAATAATTATCTAATATTATTAATCATTTAATAATATTTTATTTAATTTCAAATATTATTAATCATTTAATAATATTTTATCATCTAATAATACTTTAATCTAATATTATTAATCCTTTAATAATATTTTACTCCAATATTATTAATTATATTAATAATATTTTAATCTAATATTATTAATCTTTTAATAATATTTTAATCCAATTTTAATCTAAATATTATTAATTACTTAATAATATCTTGACTTAATATTATTAACTTCTTAATAATATTTTAATCATTTATTAAACCAATAAACAATTTATTTTAATTGTTTACCCTTTACAAATTCATTTATTTAATAAACCTAAAATGTCATAAATATAACATTTTATCAATAATGACTAAAATACCCTCCAAAAATCTGCACACATCATGTTTAGGGTTTCTAAGTCATAAATTTACATTTTTACTATTTATGACATCACGTAACCTATTATTCTCATTTATTCATAGCTCAAATATTTACATGAAAAATATCAAAACAGTTCTGAAAATTTTTCTTTTCTGGGAATCATCAGAATATGGTTCTCTTATGAACATATAATTGTTCTGGAATTTTCCAATTTCATTTACTATTTTTAAATGGTCCAAAACAGCCAGATCTGGTAACATTTTTCATAAATTGAGATTTTGTCCAAACATTACGAAATTTTTAGAGTATGCTCCTGTCATAATCCTATACCTCCAGTAAAAAGTCTACAATTTTTGGAGTTACATAGAAAAAGTTATTTTAGTTTACTTTTAAAAACATAATTTCTTATAAAAGCCATAACTCTCATTCTATACATCAAAAAAAATATCATATTTAGACAAGATCTTCATAACTTAGCATATTATTTTATCAAAAGTTTCCAGAATTTTTAGATCAAGAAAATAGGATGAAATTACCCCTGCAATAAACTGACCCAAAACAGTTTTCTTTCTTTTTTTCTTTAAACTGGACTGTTTTGACTAAGACAGCCCCCATGGATTGAAAAATCAACATTTTTGAGTGTTACCACTTGGGTTTTAAATTTAACTTACATATCTAACACCTCTCTTTAACGGACCACAAAAAGAAAGTATAGATTTTTAAAGTAGTTAAAAGTTAGGGTTTTCTCAAACCTTTGAAAACTAGTTTTCTTTCTTTTCTTTTGATCAACTTTCTAACACCCAAAATGGTTAGATCCATACATGAAATACTAGAAAACATGTAGATCAATAGTTTTAGGGTTCAAGAACATAAGCTTTATATTTCATCAAAAATCAACAAAAGAAATGAAACTAAAGCTTAGGATTTAAGGGTTATACCTTGTTTTTTGAGCACACTTTTCTTACTCTCCCAAAATATTGTATGAACTTAGATGGCATGGAAGAAAATTATCTCCTCTCCCCCTCCTTGAATAACCGACCACTTCTCTCTCTATTTATATTTTTTTCTCTCTTTTAGAACTTAAGAAATGAAATAAAATTTTCATAGCAAATGGGAAGATGCTTATTTATAGATAGCAAAACATATATATACAACTTATATATATACACTAAATCATTCCCATATCTCCCGAAGTCTTAAGCTATAAATTAAATTTTTATTAGGCTGGAAAAATAGAGAACAAAAGCTACTTGGAGTGGTTGAAAACTTGGAAGTTATGAGAAACAAAATGATTAAGTCACATGCTCCTCTTCCCTTTGATATGCCGGGTACATCTCCTCAATTTAGCACCAATTTTATTTTTATTTTTATTGCTTTATTTAGCTTATTAGCCTTCTAGAAAGACCAATCCAATTTGGGCCAAAGTTTTGGGCCATCAATTAATTCATTTGGACTCTCTAATAAATTGTTTGGGCCATATAAATAATCATAGGTCCAACTCATGAATTTTATCTTAGCCTAATTATTTAATTAGGGTTTCTATTCCACTTATTTTGAATTTTAAATAATTACTCATGTGTATTTAATTTTATAACCCAATTAGACTTGCTTTAATTAAGTTATAAAAATTAATTAGTTGAGATATATAAAATAAATCTCTTAGGGTTAGTTTACTAGTATATATTTTAAATACTAAACATCTCCAATAAATATAATCCTTAGGTTATTTAATTCCCATACTTAATATATAATATTAGATTAGAAGGCTTTCTTTTTAATTCTCTTTATATAATAAATAAATATATATACATATTTATAATATATTTATTTATTTAATCATATACATATTTAACATAAGTCACATAATATTTACCATCATTGATAAATATTTAATACATTTATTCAATCATATATTCATTCACTATATATTACAAAAATTTTAATATCATTAATATTTAATTAATATATTTATTTACAATGCGACTTAAAATTTATGGATATTACATTCTCCCCTCCTTATAAAAATTTCGTTCCCGAAATTTCACATAAGGTTACTCAAAAAGATTCGGATAATTCTTCATTATCTTTTCCTCGAGTTCCCACGTAGCTTCTTCAACATTGTGGTTCCTCCATAAAACTTTGACAGAATGTATAACCTTATTCTTAGCTTCTGCTCTTTCCTATCTAAAATTTCTATAGGAATTTCCTCGTATGATAAATCCTTCTCGACTTGAATCGGCTCATATGAGATAACATACTTGTAATCAGGCTTGGACGGACGCAACACTGATACATTAAACACATTGTGAATATATTCCAGTTCAGGAGGTAGAGCTACCTCGTACGCCACTTCACCTATTTTCTTTAAGATTTCAAGTGGTCCAATAAATCTCGGACTCAATTTCTCTTTCTTGCTAAATCTTATCTTCCCTTTCCAGGGAGATACTTTCAAAAACTCATAGCTCCCTACTTTGAAGTCTCTCTTCTTGCGATGAAGATCTGCATATTTCTTTTGTCGGTCTTGAGCTGCTATTAGACGAGCTCTTATCACTTTGATGATCTCCACGGTCTGCTGTACCAATTCTGACCCCAACAGTCTACATTCACCTACCTCATCCCAACATAAGGGCATTCTACATTTCCTTTCATACAGTGCTTTGTACGGTGTCATACCAATGCTCGCGTGATAACTATTATTATACGTAAACTCTACTAATAGAAGATGATCTTCCCAGCTTCCCTTGAAGTCCATCACACAGGCTCTGAGCATGTCTTCTAATGTTTAAATTGTTCTTTCGCTTTGCCCATCGGTCTGTGGATGATATGCGGTACTCAACCTTAGTTGTGTCCCTATTCTTTCTTGAAGACTCCTCCAAAAGTTTGACGTGAAGCGCGGCTATCAGATACAAGTGATATTAGCACTCCATGTCTTGAAACTATTTCTTTGATATACAATTTGGCTAACTGATCCAAATTATACCTGATCTTGATCGGCAAAAAGTGCGCTGACTTTGTAAGATGATCCACTATCACCCATATTGCATCGTAACCTTTCTACGTCGCTGGAAGTCCCACCACAAAATTCATTATGACGTGCTCCCATTTCCATTCAGGAATCTCTAATGGCTGTAATAATCCACTTGGTCGTTGATGCTCTGCCTTGACTCTCTTACAAGTTAAACATCTGCTGACACATTCTGCAACCTCTCTTTTCATGTTCGGCCACAAATAATGTTGACACAGATCTTGATACATCTTTGTGCTTCCTAGGTGTGTCATGTATCTTGTACTGTTCGCTTCTTGTAAAATCTCTTCTCTTAACTCCGGTGATATCGATCTTATACTTCAACTCTTCACCTTCAGCTAACCGCTTCTTGATGTTACCACATTCTTCATTATTTTCCTGAGCCTCTTTCACCTTGTCTAATAAGGTTGGACTTGCTTCCATACGAAGTACTATATGGAAGAAAATGTAGAACGCCCTTATGTTGGGATGAGGTAAGTGAATGTAGACTGTTGGGGCCAGAATTGGTACAGCAGACCGTGCAGATCATCAAAGTGATAAGAGCTCGTCTAATATCAGCTCAAGATCGACAAAAGAAATATGCAGATCTTTATCGCAAGAAGAGAGACTTCGAAGTAGGGAGCTATGTGTTTTTTAAAGTATCTCCCTAGAAAGGAAAGATAAGATTTGGCAAGAAAGGGAAATTGAGTCCGAGATTTATTAGACCGTTTGAAATCTTAAAGAAAATAGGTGAAGTGGAGTACGAGGTAGCTCTACCTCCTGAACTAGAACATATTTACAATGTGTTTCATGTATCAGTGTTGCGTCCGTATAAGCCTGATTACAAGCATGTTATATCATATGCGTCGATTCAAGTCGAGAAGGATTTATCGTACGAGGAAATTCCTATAGAAATTTTGGATAGGAAAGAGCGGAAGCTAAGGAATAAGGTTATACATTCTGTTAAAGTTTTGTGGAGGAACCACAATGTTGAAGAAGCTACGTGAGAACTCGAGGAAAAGATAATGAAGAATTATCTGAATACTTTTGAGTAACCTTATGTGAAATTCCGATGACAGAATTTTTATAAGGAGTGGATCAGAATGTAATATCCATAAATTTTAAGTCGCATTGTAAATAAATATATTAATTAATGATATTGAAAATTTTGTGACATATAGTGAATGAATATGTGATTGAATAAATGTATTAAATATTTATCAACGAGGGTAAATATTTTGTGACTTATGTGAAATATGTATATGATTAAATAAATATATATTACAAATATGTATATATATTTGTTTATTATATAAAGAGAATTAAAAAGAAAGCCTTGTAACCTAATATTATATATTAGGTATGAGAATTAAATAACCTAAGGATTATATTTATTGGAGATTCCTAGTATTTAAAATATATACTAGTAAACTAACCCTAAGAGATTTACTTTATATATCTCAACTAATTAATTTTTATAACTTAATTAAAGCAAGTCTAATTGAGTTATAAAATTAAATACACATGAGTAATTATTTAAAATCCAAAATAAGTGGACTAAAAACTCTAATTAAATAATTAGGGTAAGATAAAATTAGTGTGTTGGACTATGCTATTCTTTTTAAATGGCTCAAACAATTAAATTAGGAAGCACAAACAATTATTTAATTGGCCTAAGTTTTGGCCCAATTTATATGGGTCTTCTAGATAATTGAATAAGTAATTAAATAAAATAAAAAAAATAAAAATTTTGGGACAAATTATGGGTGGATGTCCGGATGATAAGAGGGAGGGAGAGCATGTGATGTAATTATTTCCTTCTCTCAATGTTTTCAAGACTAGATCAACAACTACACGTAGCCTTTGTCCCTAAATGATCTAGCTTAAGAATTTGCAAGATATGGGAGATATTCATATACATACACATGATATACATATATATTTTAAGTTCTATAAATATCCCCATTCCATTTGCTAGCAAAAGTTTGTTTATTTCCTTAAGTTCTAAAAGAGAAAAAAAATTTGAAATTGTGACGCCCCCAAATCCGAGTACCTTTGAACCCGAGTCCAGTGCTCCACGGTACTACTCCATCATCATTGTCCATCTATATAGACTTAATGACATGAATGTAATTACTAACTATTACAAACATATCCTTACAATCCCAGGTTCTAAGACCATTAAAAACATCTTCGTAATTTTATATTATAATATAATACTACATATGTACTAAATTATTACAATCAAGTACAACGTCTTCTACTCATTCACCTGTCTCTTCTTACCCTTACCGGGACCTTCAGTTCGTTCTAGCTTTGCTGAAAACATTTAATTTTAAGCAAGAGTGAGCATTCAATTGCCTAGCAAGTATAATAGTTGAATAACAACAATATCAAGAATAATCTCATTTCTCTTTGACAACTGGACAATAGTTGTGAAACATTCCGAATAAACAGGAATAATACTTTGCTTTCGTTGAAAAATATAATTTCGAAATGACATACTGAGCAGTCAGAGGACCTTGAACTTTGTTTTTCTTCTTATAAAAGGTTTAAGTAGTAATTCAACTGCAAACCGTCTGAACTTACGGGCACGTTGGGTGATCAGCCCAGTGTACCCTATGTTGATCAACACTCTAGCTGGAAACGACTATATATGTTTGTTTTAGGTGCTCGATACCTTGTCAGAATAACTGATTAAAAATTCACCCTTATTTTAGGGTGGTTCATCTCATACATGTCTCGGAATCCAACCAAAATAATTCGGTTGGATAACTTTACTTAACATCAATAACATTTCAAGGATTTATTATCAAATCGATAAAATATTTTAATATCTGTCTAGCCAAAACAAATGGCATCGACGCTCTTCATAATTGAACTTGAAAGCTTCAGCAATTTACCTTATATCATAGCTTGAACACTTATGCAAATACTAAAGATTTACATAAGTAAGGAAATTCAGACAATCGTATATGCATTGCGTAAATTGGAACTTCAGAATAACAATCACATTCATAAGAAAACTTGCCCAACATAAGGGTTATACAATGATTAGGAGACTTGCCTTAAGCGCTTGCTACTACTTGACGTTAATCGTCCTTCAAAAGTCCTACATATTTCGGTACATATCCACAAATCAATTAGCCACACAATTGATGCCAAATATTGGTTTATATTGCTCTATAATGTTTCATTCTAATTAAAAATAAAATGTCAAACAAGGTTAAACACACTTGATACGACGTTATGACGCTTGTACGTCCGTTCGCCAAACTTGTCTACTCGAACGCCCAAGCGACACGCATTTGCGTACGCTTAGCACGCCCATTCGATTTATCTAATACTCATTGGTTAATGGTAAGCATCATTGTAAATCATAATGTACAAGTTTTAGAACTTAAAATAGCATCTTTTATCATCGAAAGCATTACACGTTGCATACGCGCATGTACGACGCCTTTCGTTTGTCTCCGAATGCACAACAGTCCTAAATATGGCCAATTTTGAAATTGATTCCGACCTTAACTCTCAATCATTATTGAATTAAAGTTGTAGGTCTACTCTTTATCTTTTCGCATCATCTTAAATCACCCCAATCGGAGTTCGTATGAGAAAGTTGTGCCCATTTTACTAAAGGACGTCAAAGCTGATTTTTGGCTTAACACTAGACCGGCGTAGCTACACCCAAAATTTGCCTTTGGGCGGCGTCATTACGCCCAACTGCAGAACTCCATCATAAAGGCAGCGTACTTACGCTTGGTCTTGATGCCCAAACTCAATTTACCTAAGTTTGACGCACCTACTTCCAACTTTCATAACTTTTTCATTATAAGTCAGAATTAGTCCATTCTTGAGACTATGGAAAGCTTAAAACATGAACTACAAAACCCCCAAGAATTCATAATCTTACAGAATCCTTAATAATTGAAATAGTGGCTCCAAAGAGCCTAGTCGAACTAGTTTTCAGCGAAACTTAGAGTTAGGCCATTTCATTCTTCCTCTTTGTTTCTTAGCTATTATACAACAAGTCAATATGACTTGTGACATGCTTTTATTACCAAGCTATGCAACAAAACATTCTTTTCATCACTTAATAACACTTAGTCCTCATGTTCTTAGAGAAATTCCTCTCTTAGACATTTTATCAAATGGTTTGTGGGCATAGCCTTAGAATTCAGAACTCATAGCTTTGCCAATATATGGCTGCCCTAGATTTCACATTGAAATCGTTTCTCATAGCTTCTGGATATATACTAACAGTACATAACCAATGTATATACCCAAACAAAGTGATTACATCTTCATTAATACACATGAATTGTCCATAACAGTCCATTAATGTCCATTCTTGATTCCTTATGCATAGGTTCTGATTCCTCATTCTTTGTTCCACTTTTACATATCATTAACAAGGTTTTTACAGAGTTAACAACATTCTTACACGTTCATGAATAATCAAGCAAAATCAACAACATACTCCAACAAGCAATCAAAACAAAAACCATGAACTTGAAGCTATTATGGAAATGAGTTAGGTTATTCATTGCTTACCTCTTGAAGCTTCTTCTAGGATGTTAAATGAATTAATCACAGCTGCTACAACACTCCTTCTTCCTCAATTCACCCGTGAACTCACTTCTCACTTTTCTCTCAAATTTTCAGCTTCTAACTAAGCAAAATGAAAGGAATGGAAAGTTAGGTAATGGAGAAGTATATATAGATGAGTGGTCAGCTCTTTGGAGGTGAAGGAGGAGCTGAACATGCTCTCCCGCAGCAACTTCCCATGACTGGAAGAATGAGTTTTGCTCCTCTCCATGCTCGGGTAATCCCCCTCTCTTCCCCTTATTTGCTTTATTCCATTCTTCCTCTACCAAATACAGAATTTGGTTTCTCCCCATGCTCTCCCACCACTTGTGTCTCCTCTCCCTCTCATTCTCTCATTCTCCCATACTCTTCTTCCTTCTTTAGTTTCAGTTGATGGTTTTATTACCCATTTCCCTCATAGGTCATGAGTTTGGGTCATGGACTTGGTCCATGGGTTTTGGGCTTCCATTAATAATCTATTGGGCTTTTAATTTAATACCAATTAGGCTCGAATAAAATCCCATACTTGGATTATTAACACTTCGCATTAACGCTTTGACGAAATTAAGAAAAATCAAAAAAATGAAAAAGACGTCTTTGGTGTGAATAGTGTTTTAGCGTTATTCCTCTAAATAATTCTATTTAGTTCTAGGAAATAACAACACTTAAAAACATCATAACATACACATAATCTAGGTTATCACACAACCTTTTAAACACATAACACATAATAATATTAATAAAAATTCATTTTATTCAATAATATTCAAAGTCTCGAATTACAAAGCTACCCACGATCCGCGATCATTACAGAAATAGAGAGAGAGAGAAGTGGTCGGCTACTCAAAGAGGGGGAGTGGAGATAATTTTCTTCCATGACATCTAAGTTCATCCAATATTTTGGGAGAGTAAGAAAGTGTGCTCAAAGAATAAGGTATAACCCTTAACTCCTAAGCCTTAGTTTCATTTCTTTTGTTGATTTTTTTGATGAAATATAAAGCTTATGTTCTTGAACCCCAAAATTATTGATCTACATGTTTTCTAGTATTTCATGTATGGATCTAACTATTTTGGGTGTTAGAAAGTTGATCAAAAGAAAAGAAAGAAAACTAGTTTTCAAAGGTTTGAGAAAACCCTAACTGTTAACTACTTTGAGAATCTACTATTTAAAATCTACACTTTCTTTTTGCAATCCGTCAACGAGGGGTGTTAGATATGTAAGTTAACTTTTAAACCTAAGTGGTAGCACTCAAAAATGTTGATTTTTCAAGTCATGGGGGCTGATATAGGACGAGCCAGTGAAAGTTGATTAGAACAATATAAAAGGCTTTGGAAGTCTATGAATTAGAAGTTGTATTTCAATTAGTTTCTTTAATTTGTATTTATCTTATTTAATTTGTAGTTATCTTATTAGTGTCCAAGTTAGGTTAGGAAGGTTGTCTAGGAGTATTATAAATAGTGATGTACTTCATTATTTTGATACATTGAATGATTATAATTGATTGAGTTTTGTGTGAGAATTATCTTTGTGAGATTTATCCTTTTGTCCCAAAATCCCCGTACCCATCATTTTTGGTATCAGAGCGAGACCCAAAACCACAACCTTCTGCCCCCTACCTCTGTCCCAAAATCAGTGTCATCACAGACTAAAGCTAGAAAATCCTAGCGGCACAAAGCCCTGCTACCAAAAAATCTACCCAACATATTTGCATCATGTCAAAAAAGAAAACATAAACACTAGCCATAAGCCTTTAATCTGCCAAACACAACCTTATTCTAAACCCTTCCTCAGACGTCAACCACACGAAAAAAAAACCATCACCAACTCCAACCATAACATTCACCATAGCACTGACTGCAACCTGCCGACCATATCAGAATAGGAAAAAAAACGAAACGAAAGGTAGAAGAAGAGAAAAGTCGTCGTTTCTGCATTCCGCCATCTCCGCAATCCCTATCTTGTGTCGCCGCCATCCTTTCTCCTATAAACCTGCTGCTCTCCTTACCTCTCCTGTAAGCCTGTTGCTCCTTATCTCTTACGATTACGTTCAAGGATAAAAAAAAATCTAATTTGAGGTAACAAATATCTCTCGACAAATTACAATTAGGTACCCTATAGTTTTTATAGCTTTCTAGTTTAGTCCCCCAAGTTTTCTAAAATTTTAAAATAACCCCTGAAATTTTATATATCAGTCCCTGTAGTTTTATTTTCTTCCATTTGAGTCCCTGTAGTTTTATTTTCTTTCATTACAGCCCCTGAAGTTTCATTAGTTTCAATTCAGCCCCTGTTTCTTTATACTTTCTGCACTTAAACCCCTAAAGCAAGTCAAAAAAAATAAACAAATAAAAATTTGCAGGAACCATGGTAAATCCCAGCGAAATCAATGCCAAGCTTGATAATTATATGTTACAACAAGATGAGCGTCTCAAAAGAATTGAAGATTCAATCACAACACTTACTGCAATTGTTCAGGCTTCTATTACAACACTTACAGTAAAAGTTGATGTACTCACGGAACGCGTAGATAAGAGACAAGAGATGCTCATAAGAATCGTTAAGACCCTATCCCGGATCTTAATCATCTGAGACTACAGCAGCATGACCCTAATCCACGAGTTAATCCTCATGTTTCAGATCTTAGGATGAATGCAGTGGATAGATGAGTGAAATTAGATGTGGGAGACTTCATTGGCGATAAAGGTCCCAAAGAATTCTTTGATTGGATTCATAGTTTGGAGAGTTTCTTTTGTTTGTATGAATTATCCGATGAAAGGAAACTTTTCTTTGCTGAGGCGAAGTTGAAAGTAACAGCTCGTATTTGGTGGGATCCACATCAGCGAAATTTATATATAGCTGCAAGAAGATGGGAAGATATGAAAGCTGCATTGACATGACGTTTTGTACCTTCAGATTATAAGCATCGAGCATATTTGCAGTTAACTGAGATGGTACAAGGAAGTAAATCTGTAGCTGAGTATACTTCAATGTTCTACAGTTTGGTTACACGGTCTGAATTCCCTTGTGTTGAAGAAGTTTTAATATCCATGTACCGTCGAGGATTGAATCTGGAGATTGTAGGTGGTGAAGCTTCAGGTAAATTCTTGCTCTTGGATGATGTTGTTCAAGTTGCCACCCAAATAGAGGATAATTTGAAAAGGAGTTTTATTAGGCCTCCAATACAAGTCCAACTCGGAGGGATCGTACTTTTGTGGAGCCTGTTTTAAATAGGCCAATGGAAAGATCGTTAACGAGCCCTTCAGCTACTAGCGGGCCTAATCGTACCCCAGGTTCTTCTAATGCTAGCAACAACCATACGTCTAGATGTTATAACTGTCGTGGTTTTGGTCACATGTCTTTTGAGTGTCCTTCCCCGAAAATGAATGTTGCCTCTTCTCCCTCTAGGCAACTTGCTATTGTTGACAAAGAGTGCGGAAAAACTGACTTAAACGAAGAGGTTTGCAAGCCGATAGACGACGAATATGAGCCCGATAAGCAAGATTTAGAAGTTGATGCTCATTTGGAAGGATGTTTAGGTGTTCTTCAACCTTTACTTGTTGCCCAGAAATATAAGGATGATCCTAAAATCCATCGTGGGCGAATTTTTCAGACAAGAGTCATATGTGCAAGACATGTGCGCTCTCTTGTGATTGATACTGGGAGTTGTACGGATGTTATCTCTGAGGAAGCAGTTAAGAAGCTTGGGTTAAAAGTTGAGCCTCACCCGGAACCGTATGATGTTGCATGGATTACCAATACAAAATTGCGGGTTACTCAGAGGTGTTTGGTTACATTTTCTGTTGGCAAGCTTAAGGATACCGTTAAGTGTGATGTTCTACCACTTAAGGTTTGTCACATTATCTTAGGGCGTAAATGGCTATGGGATCGTCATGCGCAACATGATGCTCGTGCTAATATTTATTCGATTATCAAGAGCAATACCAAATTCACTCTTACTTGCGCTCTTGACATGCCAAATTTGAAGCTTGCAAAGACTTCCTTGGTGATCCGACGTGATTGTTCTTGTGTTGATAACTCGACGAAGTCGAGTTTTTTTCAGCGGAGGAGAAATGATATAGGACGAGCCCGTGAAAGTTGGTTAGAACAATATAAAAGACTTTGGAAGCCTATGAATTAGAAGTTGTATTTTAATTAGTTTCTTTAATTTGTATTTATCTTATTTAATTTGTAGTTATCTTATTAGAGTCCAAGTTAGGTTAGGAAGGTTGTTTAGGAGTATTATAAATAGTGATGTACTTCATTATTTTAATACATTGAATGATTATAATTGATTAAGTTTTGTGTGAGAATTATCTTTGTGAGATTTATCCTCTTATCCCAAAATCCCCGTCCCCATCAGGGGTTGTCTTAGTCAAAACTATCCAGTTTAAAGAAAAAGAGAAAAAAAACTGTTTTAGGGCAGTTTATTGCAGGGGTAATTTCGTCCAATTTTCTTACTCTAAAAATTCTGGAAAAAAATTTAATATGATAATATGCTAAGTTATGAAGATCTTGTCCAAAGATGGTATTTTTTTGATGTATAGAATGAGAGTTATGGCTTTTATAAGAAAGTGTGTTTTTAAAAGTAAATTGAAATAACTTTTTATGTGTAACTCCGAAAATTGTAAAAATTTTACTGGAGGTATAGGATCATGACAAGAGCATACCCTAAAAATTTCGTAATTGTTCTACAAAATCTCAATTTATGGAAAATGTTACAAGATCCGACTGTTTTGGACTATTATAAATAGTAAATGAAATTGAAAACTTTCAGAAAAATTATATGTTCATAAGAGACCATATTCTGATGATTCTTAGGAAAAGAAAAATTTTCAGAACTATTTTGATATTTTTCATGTAAATATTTGAGCTATAAATAAATGAGAATAATAGGTTACGTGATGTCATAAATAGTAAAAATGAAATTTTATGGCTTAGAAACCCTAAACATGATATGTGCAGATTTTTGGAGGGTATTTTAGCTATTATTGATAAAACGTTATATTTATGGCATTTTAGGTTTATTAAATAAATAAATTTGTAGAGGGTAAACAATTAAAATAAATTGTTAAATTATTGGTTTAATAAATGATTAAAATATTATTAAGAAGTTAATAATATTATATTAAGATATTATTAAATAATTAATAATATTTAGATTAAAATTGGACTAAAATATTATTAAAAGATTAATAATATTAGATTAAAATATTATTAAAGGATTAATATTATTAGATTAAAGTATTATTAGATGATAAAATTATTATTAAATGATTAATAATATTCAAAATTAAATAAAATATTATTAAATAATTAATAATATTATATAATGATTAAAATATTATTAAATGGTTAATAATATTAGTAAAAGAGTAAAGTGCTATATAATGATTAAAATATTATTAAAAGGTTAATAATATTACAAGATGATTAAAATATTATTAAGTGATTAATAATATTAGTAAAGAGGAAAGTATTATTAAATAATTAAAATATTATTAAGTGATTAATAATATTTGTAAGTGGGTAAAGTATTATTAGTGAAATAAATAAAATATTATTAAGAATAATAATACTAGATGAGTTTAAGATAATGTTTATATGGTAGCAATATTATCAAGGGATAATAATATTACTAAGAAATTAATGTAATGTCCAATATTTAACTATGTGACTAAATGTTAGATAATTTAATATAGAGTAATGATATTATGAGTAAATATATGATATATTAATTGGTAGATCAATAATAGGTTTTTCAAAGGAAGTTAAGTTAAATGCTTAAGCGGATAAATTAAATCGCATAGCAGCAGACTATAGACGAGACAAGTTCTCTAACTCAAACTTGAGTTATTACTTTCAAAGCATGATAGTGGATAATTATTGTTGATTATACTCCTTAATGATTATTGTTAAACGCACTTGGTGCAATTGAATTCCTGTTCTATTATTATTGAACTATGAATTAGTTGAAGTTCTTTCATTCATGAATTATTTATGAGATAGATCTATGCTAGTTGTATCAGCTAAATTAAGCAGGTTTAAATTTGTCAAATCAAATACGTTTTAAAAGTTGTTCCTAACCAATTGATGTGGTAAGAATTCTAGACTGAGACAAAGAACAATTTTATTAAAGCATTATATTGGAAAATAATTATTGCTCGATTATTAAGTGTTTATGCATAATTTACCGGGTATGAGAGGTTAATCCCCTCGCTTACCAAAACTTACTAAAAGGACTAGTTTAAATACTAACAACCTTAGCATACGTTC
Source organism: Aralia elata (assembly GCA_034770075.1). Taxonomy (NCBI): domain Eukaryota; kingdom Viridiplantae; phylum Streptophyta; class Magnoliopsida; order Apiales; family Araliaceae; genus Aralia; species Aralia elata. Next base: position 2,965,330 of record CM068381.1, on the reverse strand, counting down.
ATGATCACTCCAAACCACTCAGTATCTGTTATTCAATTATTTGAATATTCAATTATTGAAACTTAATTCATGTTCTTTCATAATCGAATTCTATTGCTGAATATTAAAAATTAGATTCCTTTCTAATCATGATATATCTCATTTGTATTTAAACTTGCTAAGCAAATTAGTTGCTTACCCTTGCTATATCATGATGTTTATTTCAGTAAACCGGAATCTTCCAAGAAAGACAAAGGCAAGGGCAAGGTCCAAGAATAGTAAAATTGTTTAACTATTTTATTATCATTATGTAAATTGATATTGTAAACCTTTTGTGTTACTAAGACTAACTTAAGGTACATATTAAGTTAAGGTTAAGAAGACCTTGGGATGATGTTGTAGATCTTATTGGAATGAACAATGTATGTTTATTATTTCCGTTGTAGTTATAGAATGTGTATGTTGATGATGGATCGTGAGCACCGAACCCGTGGTTAGAGAACCTAAATTTGGAGGCGTCATAGGTTGGTATCAGAGCTATAGGTTATAAACTTTAGGAATGCGAAACCTAGGTTATTATCTTAGAAGAAAACTCGTATAGAGTATGCTAGTAGATGGATTATGGAAATTCATCGAGTTTTAGTTGTACATAATAAAATATCATTTCATTTCATCAATGAATATATTTTATTGTGATACTAATGTCGTTCCTTGTTTGTGTTTGGTGTTGCAATTATAGGATGTCTGAAGAACAGCAAAGTAGCCACACCGTGGACCAAGAACAGGTAGATCCGGTGGAAGAACCGGTAGAGCAGGAAGTGATGGTAGATACCCCTAAGGATGAATTGATCGGCGACTTATTGGCCAGGAACTATGAGATAGAGGAGAGAGTTACCCATTTAGAGGAACAAAACCAAACCCACCAGCTCATGGAGCAACAGTATAGAGATGCAGCCTATCAGGCTCAGGGTCAGTCAGTTGAGTTGAGAGGGAGGCTGGAGCTAGCAGAGTTACAGCTGGGAGAAGCGATGATAGAGAATCAAGCTCTGAAGTTCGAGTTTGATTTGGAAATAGCCGATAAGATAAGGGTGGAGGATGCATGTGTCGACGCCGAGTGGATGGAAATGCACTTTAGGAGCAGGAGCATGTCCATGCTGAGGTGGCTCAGCCTGACAGTCAGTGATGTGTTGGTTTGGTTGTTATGTATATAGATGCATTAGTACCTTTTGTGTATTAGGGTTACGTTATGTATGATATAAACCTCAAACTGTGAGAGGTAGTATGTAAATATGATGTATCCCCACCTTATGTGATTAAGGAGTATAGCTTTTGGTAAATCCCATCTTTTACCATTTATCCCACTTAAACAGCAAAAGATGTGATTTACCAAAAGTTATACTCCCCTAATCACATAAGGTGGGATACATCATATTTACATACTACCTCTCACAGTCTGAGGTTTATATCATACATAACATAACCCTAATACACAAAAGGGTACTAATGTATCTATATACATAACAACCAAACCAACACATCACTGACTGTCAAGCTGAGCCACCTCAGCATGGACATGTTCCTACTACTGAAGTGCATCTCCATCCACTCGGCGTCGACACATGCATCCTCCACCCTTATCTTATCGGCTATTTCCAAATCCAACTCGAACTTCAGAGATTGATTCTCTATCATCGCTTCTCCCAGCTGTAACTCTGCTAGCTCTAGCCTCCCTCTCAACTCAACTGATTGACCCTGAACCTGATAGGCTGCATCTCTATACTATTCCTCCATAAGCTGGTGGGTCTGGTTTTGTTCCTCTAAATGGGTAACTCTCTCCTCTAACTCATAGTTCCTGGCCAATAAGTCGCCGATCAATTCATCCTTAGGGGTATCTACCATCACTTCTTGCTCTACCGGTTCTTCCACCGGATCTACCTGTTCTTGGTCCACGGTGTGGCTACTTTACTGTTCTTCAGACATCCTATAATCATAACACCAAACACAAATAAGGAACAACATTAGTATCACAATAACATATATTCATTGATGAAATGAAATGATATTTTATTATGTACAACTAAAACTCGATGAATTTCCACAATCCATCTACTAGCATACTCTATACGAGTTTTCTTCTAAGATAATAACCTAGGTTTTGCATAACTAAAGTTTATAACCTACAACTCTGATACCAACCTATGACGCCTCCAAATCTAGGTTCTCTAACCGCAGATTCAGTGCTCACGATCCATCATCAACATACACATTATATAACTACAACAGAAATAATAAACATACATTGTTCATTACAATAAGATCTACAACATCATCCCAAGGTCTTCTTAACCTTAACTTAATACGTACCTTAAGTTAGTCTTAGTAACACAAAAGGTTTACAATATCAATTTACATAATGATAATAAAATAGTTAAACAATTTTACTATTCTTGGACCTTGCCCTTGCCTTTGTCTTTCTTGGAAGGTTCCGGCTTAACTGAAATAAATATCATGATATAGCAAGGGTAAGCAACTAATTTGCTTAGCAAGTTTAAATACAAATGAGATATATCATGATTAGAAAGGAATCTAATTTTTAATATTCAGCAATAGAATTCGATTGTGAAAGAACATGAATTAAGTTTCAATAATTGAATATTCAAATAATTGAATAACAGATACTGAGTGGTCTGGAGTGACCATGAATGTATGCTAAGGTTGTCAGTATTTAAACTGGTCCTTTTAGCAAGTTTTGGTAAGTGAGGGGATCAACCTCTCATACCTGGTGAATTATACATAAACACTTAATAATCGAGCAACAATTGTTTTCTAATATAATGCTTTAATAAAATAGTTCTTTGTCTCAATCTAGAATTCTTACCACATCAATTGGTTAGGAACAGCTTTTAAAAGGTATCTGATTTAACAAATTTAAACCTGCTCGATCTAGCTGATACAACTAGCATAGATCTATCTCATAAATAGCTCACGAATGAAAAAACTTCAACTAATTCATAGTTCAATAATAAGAGAATAGGAATTCAATTGCACCAAGTGCATTTAACAATAATCATTAAGGATTTGGTATAATCAATAATAATTATCCATCATCATGCTTTGAAAGTAATAACTCAAGTTTGAGTTAAAGAACTTGCCTCGTCTGTAATCTACTGCTACGCGATTTAATTTATCCGCTTAAGCAATTTAACTTAACTTCCTTTGAAAAACCTATGATTGATCTTCCAATTAGTATATCATATATTTACTCCTAATATCATTACTCTATATTAAATTATCTAACATTTAGTCACATAGTTAAATATTAAACATTACATTAATTTCTTAGTAATATTATCATTCCTTGATAATATTGCTACCACATAAACATTATCTTAAACTCATCTAGTATTGTTATTCTTAATAATATTTTATTTATTTCTTAGTATTATTAGTCAACTAATAATATTTTACTCACTTACTAATATTATTAATCACTTAATAATATTTTAATCATTTAATAATACTTGCCTCTTTTATTAATATTATTAATCACTTAATAATATTTTAATCATCTTCTAATATTATTAATCTTTTAATAATATTTTAATCATTATATAGCACTTTACTCTTTTACTAATATTATTAACCATTTAATAATATTTTAATCATTATCTAATATTATTAATCATTTAATAATATTCTATTTAATTTCAAATATTATTAATCATTTAATAATATTATATCATCTAATAATACTTTAATCTAATATTATTAATCCTTTAATAATATTTTAATCTAATATTATTAATCTTTTAATAGTATTTTAATCCAATTTTAATCTAAATATTATTAATTACTTAACAATATCTTAATCTAATATTATTAACTTCTTAATAATATTTTAATCATTTATTAAACCAATAAACAATGTATTTTAATTGTTTACCCTTTACAAATTCATTTATTTAATAAACCTAAAATGCCATAAATATAAAATTTTATCAATAATGATCAAAATATCCTCCAAAAATCTGCACACATCATGTTTAGGGTTTCTAAGCCATAAAATTACATTTTTACTATTTATGACATCACGTAACCTATTATTCTCATTTATTCATAGCTCAAATATTTACATGAAAAATAAAAAAATAGTTCTGAAAATTTTTCTTTTCTGGAAATCATCAGAATATGTTCTCTTATGAACATATAATTTTTCTGGAATTTTCTAATTTTATTTACTATTTTTAAATGGTCTAAAACAGTCAGATTTGGTAACATTTTTCATAAATTGAGATTTTGTAGAAAAATTACGAAATATTTAGAGTATGCTCGTGTCATGATCTTATACCTCTAGTAAAAATTTTACAATTTTCGGAGTTACAGAGAAAAAGTTATTTCGGTTTACTTTTAAAAACATATTTTTTTTATAAAAGCCATAACTCTCATTTTATACATCAAAACAATAACATCTTTGGACAAGATCTTCATAGCTTAGCATATTATCATACCAAATCTTTTCAGAATTTTTAGAGCAAGAAAATCGGGCAAAATTACCCCTGCAATAAACTGACCCAAAACGGTTTTCTTTCTCTTTTTCTTTAAACTATACTGTTTTGACTAAGACAACCCCCATGGCTTGAAAAATCAACATTTTTGAGTGCTACTACTTGAGTTTGAAATTTAACTTACATATCTAACACTCCTCTTTGACAGATCGCAAAAAGAAAGTGTAGATTTTAAATAGTAGTTTTTCAAAGTAGTTAAAAGTTAGGGTTTTCTCAAACGTTTGAAAACTAGTTTTCTTTCTTTTTTTTTGATCAACTTTCTAACACCCAAAATGGTTAGATCCGTAAATGAAACACCAAAAAATATGTAGATCAATAGTTTTTGGGTTCAAGAACATAAGCTTTATATTTCATCAAAAAAATTAACAAAAGAAATGAAACTAAAGCTTAGGATTTAAGGGTTATACCTTGTTCTTTGAGCACACTTTCTTACTCTCCCAAAATATTGGATGAACTTAAATAGCATGGAAGAAAATTCTCTCCTCTCCCCCTCCTTGAATAGCCAATCACTTCTCTCTCTCTCTCTCTCTATTTCTATTTTTTTCTCTCTTTTAGAACTTAAGGAAATAAACAAACTTTTGCTAGCAAATGGAATGGGGATATTTATAGAACTTAAAATATATATGTATATCATGTGTATGTATATGAATATCTCCCATATCTTGCAAAGTCTTAAGCTAGATCATTTAGGGACAAAGGCTAGGTGTAGTTGTTGAACTAGTCTTGGAAAAATTGAGAGAAGGAAATAATTACATCACATACTCTCCCTCCCTCTTATCATCCAGACATCCCTCCTTAATTTGTCCCAAAATTTTTATTTTTTTTCATTTCATTTAATTACTTATTCAATTATCTAGAAGACCCATATAAATTGAGCCAAAATTTGGGCCAATTAAATAATTGTTTGGGCTTCCTAATTTAATTGTTTGGGCCATGTAAAAAAAATAGCATAGTCCAACACACTAATTTTATCTTACCCTAATTATTTAATTAGGGTTTTTAATCTACTCATTTTGGATTTTAAATAATTAACCATGTGTGTTTAATTTTATAACCCAATTAGACTTACTTTAATTAAGTTATAAAAGTTAATTAGTTGAGATATATCAAATAAATCTCTTAGGGTTAGTTTACTAGTATATATATTTTAAATACTAGAAATCTCCAATAAATATAATCCTTAGGTTATTTAATTCTCATACCTAATATATAATATTAGGTTACAAGGCTTTCTTTTTAATTCTCTTTATATAATAAATAAATATATATACATATTTATAATATATATTTATTTAATCATATACATATTTCACATAAGTCACAAAAAATTTACCATCATTGATAAATATTTAATACATTTATTCAATCACATATTCATTCACTATATGTCGCAAAATTTTCAATATCATTAATATTTAATTAATATATTTATTTACAATGCGACTTAAAATTTCTGGATATTACATTCTCCCCTCCTTATAAAAATTCCGTCCCCGGAATTTTACATAAGGTTACTTAAAAAGATTCAGATAATTCTTCATTATCTTTTCCTCGAGTTCTCACGTAGTTTCTTCAACATTGTGGTTCCTCCACAAAACTTTGACAGAATGTATAACCTTATTCCTTAGCTTCTGCTTTTTCCTATCCAAAATTTCTATAGGAATTTCCTCGTACGATAAATCATTCTCGACTTGAATCGGCTCACAGGAGACTCATTCGACTTGAATCGGCTCATATGAGATAACATGCTTGTAAAATATTATTAAGTGATTAATAATAATAGTAAGTGAGTAAAGTATTATCAGTTGACTAATAATACTAAGAAATAAATAAAATATTATTAAGAATAATAATACTAGATGAGTTTAAGATAATGTTTATGTGGTAGCAATATTATCAAGGGATGATAATATTATTACTAATATTCAATGTAATGTCTAATATTTAACTATGTGACTAAATGTTAGATAATTTAATATAGAGTAATGATATTATGAGTAAATATATGATATACTAATTGGAAGATCAATAATAGGTTTTTCAAAGGAAGTTAAGTTAAATTGCTTAAGCGGATAAATTAAATTGCGTAGCAGTAGACTACAGACGAGGCAAATTCTTTAACTCAAACTTGAGTTATTACTTTCAAAGCATGATAGTGGATAATTATTGTTGATTATTCCACATCCTTAATGATTATTGTTAAACGCACTTGGTGCAATTGAATTGATGTTCTATTATTATTGAACTGTGAATTAGTTGAAGTTCTTTCATTCATGAACTGTTTATGAGATAGATCTATGCTAGTTGTATAGCTAGATCAAACAGGTTTAAATTTGTTAAATCAAATACGTTTTAAAAGTTATTTCTAACCAATTAATGTGGTAAGGATTCTAGATTGAGACAAAGAACAATTTTATTAAAGCATTATATTGGAAAACAATTGTTGTTCGATTATTAAGTGTTTATGCATAATTCACCGGGTATGAGAGGTTGATCCCCTCGCATACCAAAACTTACTAAAAGGACCGGTTTAAATACTGACAACCTTAGCATACGTTCATGGTCACTCCAGACCACTCAGTATCTGTTATTCAATTATTTGAATATTCAATTATTGAAACTTAATTCATGTTCTTTCACAATCGAATTCTATTGCTGAACATTGAAAATTAGATTCCTTTCTAATCATGATATATCTTCTTTGTATTTAAACTTGCTAAGCAAATTAGTTGCTTACCCTTGCTATATCATGACGTTTATTTCATTTAAGCCGGAATCTTCCAAGAAAGACAAAGGCAAGGGCAAGGTCCAAGAATAGTGAAATTGTTTAACTATTTTATTATCATTATGTAAATTGATATTGTAAACCTTTTGTGTTACTAAGACTAACTTAAGGTATGTATTAAGTTAAGGTTAAGAAGACCTTGGGATGATGTTGTAGATCTTATTGTAATGAATAATGTATGTTTATTATTTCTGTTGTAGTTATAGAATGTGTATGTTGATGATGGATCGTGAGCACTGAATCCGGGGTTAGAGAACTTGGATTTGAGGGCGTCACATCCACAATCTCCGAATTCCAAATGCAATCTGAAAACTCTTTATAATAAGCACTGAATTTTACTGAGTCAATCTTCTCTAAAAATTTGGTCAAAATGTGCCAACTATAATACCTATGAAATGTATTAGGAAGGATATATGAAATGGCATTTGTCATAGCCGGATCCTGATCGGTGATAATCATCTCAGGTGCATTATATCACCTGACATTGCTTCCAAAAAACACTTGAAAAGCCAAACAAAAGTATCTATGGTCTCATCACTTAAGAAAGCACAACCAAATACAGTAGTTTGACCATGGTTATTAACTCCCATTAGTGGTATAAATATCATTCCATAACGATTAGTATTGTATGTGATATCAAAAATGACAATATCACCGTAAAATCTATAAGCATGTCTAGAAGTTGCATCGGCCCAAAAACGAGTAATCCTTTTTTCATCGTCTGTGTCAGTTGTGAAAGTGAATGAAAGATTCTTTTATTGTTCTAACTTCATGTACTCATTCAACATATCGCCATCATGTCCCTTCAACTCATTACGCTTGTCTCTTTTAAAGTTATACAAATCTCGTTGCGTGCAACCAATATTTTCAAACTTCTCGCCTGCACTACAAGAAATTAGTATTGTTGGCATTGTGGTATATTCACCATGCCAAGTTGTTGACTCAAAGATTTTTAAGCAGTTGACACATTACGGTGCGATCGTAAAAAATGCCTCTTATGTGGGGTTGACAATGGGTGACAATGACCCTCCTCAATTTTAGTAACTACATATAAGTCATTTCTCTTTACCACTACAATTCTTGCATTACAACCTTCTTTTGTAGATCCACGTTTTCTTTTTACATCCACATTGGCTAATAGTTTGCCCTTTCCTTGCTTATAACACACATACTCCTTCCTACAAATTTCATCACTTCCCACTTTTTTTTCTCATTAAACTTTCGCACACTAAAACCAACATGCATTGCATATGTATTGTAAAAAGTGTAAACATCATCTAATACTTGAAATTCTTGACCTAGCTTAGGTGTAAACTCATCGGCTACTTGAGGATAGTAGACAAAAGTTTTAGCATTGTTAACATCCAACCCCTCTGCACTCAAGTCATCCCCCTCCATTTATATTTTCAAATTGTATATGTAGTCTAAATCTATTTCTGCATTATCCCCACAACTCCCTAATTCATGGTCAATGTCATCCATTTTTAATAAACCTAAAAATAATGTATGTGCACAACCAATTTAAAAAATTGATCCAATTTTTAGAATAAAACATCAATATTGTTGTCAATTTTTCAGTATGTTTACCAAATTTTCATCGAAAAATAGTTTGGAAAATATTTTCTTCTTACGAAGAACTAATATTTCTTATTAAATTCCAGCAATTCTCATATTCATCCCCAAAAATAAATAAATTAAGAAATTAAAGTACTTGTGTTCTTGGATTGTTATCTGGAAGCAGCAAAGTCTCTCACTGGACCCTAAACAACCTCATTCGCTCCCAATTAGTCTCTATTTTTCAAACCAAAACAACAAAACTACAATTAATGAAACAGAAAAATTTGGGCTAATTCCCAGATGAGAAAATTGATACTCACACTCAAAAACAAGAACTAAAGGAAGACTCATTTTAACAATTTCAAAGACTTCTCACCTACAAGTGTAGTTGGTCAAAATAACTCACATCCAAGCAAGAAGAACAAGCAGCAGGTGTCTACCGAATCAAAAACAAAAATTAGTAAGGAAAAACGAAATCAAAATAAAAAATCAACCGAGATCTGGGTCGTCTAGCTTAAGGTTCACCGAATCAAAAAACAAAATTGAAACCTAGTTAATTCTTATCGAAATCGAAAAATAGTTAAGGGTTTACCGAATTGAAGTCGAGATCTGGGCATAGATGCTGATTCTTGGTCTCCGTGTTGCTTGATTCGAATTTTTCGAGCTAGGTCTCTCTTGTTTTTACTTTCAAATCGCACTTGGTTTTGTTTTGGAGAGAAACAAGTTAGGAGAGAGAAACTAAAAAGAAGACACGGAGACTTGAAATAGGTATGTTAGTTAAGAGAGCAATGTCACTTAAGGGGTATGCTCCTGATCCACCCTAAATATATATATATATATATATATATATATATATGTTACAAAATTACCAATTACCAAGCAATAATTTAGTAGACTAGTTTCAGAGGACCTTAGTTTTTCTTTTAGGCCAGGCATGTCATTCATTTAGACTGAGTTTTCTGTTTCTCTTAGTTCCATTTTGGCGCTCTTATGTTTTAAAGACTGTTCATGGCTTCTTGAAAAACTTTTTAGAAGAAAAGTAGTTTGATGAATGCATTATTACAACATCTATTTGGAGGTTAGTGCATAAACAACAATTAAGGTTGGACAAATCACATGAAGATGGATCAAAATATGACATATTCTTTATACTGTCCAGGCATTAAGAAAAAAATATCCTCAAGGTAAACAGCCGGCAAATAAGGATGGTTGAAACCATACTTCTTTTGTTAATAATAACAAGGTAACAGATAAATAAAGTATCGCGTGAAAGAATTAGTCCTTAAAATGACTACACAAGAAAGTGATAATAGAGGCATAGGAAAATTCAGTAGTATCCCAAACACAATAGCACATTGAGACAAATCAAAAATTATATCCCTTGCTCATGGCCAAGAAGTCTTTTCTGTTGTTTTAATCTTCCATTTTTTTTCTTTTTTTTTTGAGTTCTAAAATTAGATTTGAGAACAGGGCCGGCCCTGGGCCAGGGTGAGCTGGGTGACCGCCCAGGGCCCAAAATTGAAGGGGGCCCAAAAATTAATTATAAGGTTATGTATATATATGTAATTTAGTCTTTCTTATATTCAAGCACTAGTGGTCTAGTGGTGAGACAATACCATTTCAAGGTAGAGACCCGAGTTCGAATCTATGTTGGTGCATTTTGCTTTCCATTTTTTTTTACTAACAGTCCAAAAAGCCTTCAAATGTCAAACTCCTATCATAAAAGTAATTAATACTGCTGCAAGATTCTCCAGATATAAATATTAACAAATAAATTTTACATTCATATATGTAAGAATTTGTAAATATATAAGTAAGAAAAAAATTTGAACGAAATTGTTTTTGTAAGAGGAGGATGTAATGTTATAATTAATTAATAATGTTAAAATGATAATTATATTGGTAAAATAAATATATATTTAGCGATAATTTTATATTTCTTTTAATAACATGTCAATATAATTGTTGCTATGACATTTTTAATAATTTTTTTTTTAATTTTTTTTATCAAAAACACTTTTAAAATTGTTGATATGAAACACTGTTTTAATTATATTGTGAAAAAACTTTTGTCAAACCTTTATATTAAAACAAGTGTTTTATCTCAACATACTACGAACCCGCACCAAACTAAAAAAAATACAAAAAGTATTAAAAAAGAATTTCTCGGGGACGCTGCCCCCGAACCCCCGCCAAATTTCCTAGCTTCGCCAGTGGGCACACTCTGGGATATTTTGCCCTGGGCCTTAAAAAACCCAGGACCGGCTCTGTTTGAGAATATACCTCCGCCAAAGCTGAAGAAGATGAGGCCTGTTGCTGCATTGATCCCATCACTATAAGAAGAAGAAAAAAAATGTGTGAAGTTATCTCCAATTTGTACAAGCATCATATGTAATTTTCAAACCCAAAAAGCAACTCTATGAAAAGAGCAGCTCAAAATAAAATAGAACTACTATAACATTTTAATAAACTAAATAAGCTAGTGTGGATTATAAGATATAACAATCTAGATACATGAACTCCTATCGTTTCTTTACTAACGAGTCTTTAGCGGTAATGAACTCTTCTCAGTTTCACGTTTGACTTCCAGAAACAAGTACTACTTTATAAAGATCAAAATAAATGGCTTGTAATACTATTTCTATTTTGTCGAGTGATCCCGTTCAGCATCGTCTTTTAGGTTTAGTTAAACAATGGCATCATGTAGAAAGAGTCTTCATCAATAGCTAATGAACTAAGGTGGGGTTTGGTGCGACGAATATAATTTTGATGTAATGCAATAGTCTACATAATGCAATAGAGTTGTAATATAATGTTAATAGATTATTACAACATATTTGTTTGGTTGGTTCTTGATATTTTTGTAGTAATTGTAATGTTATTATATTATGTTCAAAATTATGTTTGGTTCACTAAATTATATGATTGTATATAATGTATAAAGTAAATTGTAAGTCAAAATGTCAAATCAGTTGTAATCATTACTATTTTGTCTTTTATGAAATATTGCATTACGGACGTAATAGGCCAATACATCAATTGGAGGATGTAATGAAAAACTTAAAAATTGATGTAATAGCATTACGCTCATAATGGGTTAATACATGTAATAGGTAAACCAAACATAATAAATGTCACATCAATATAACAACCTATTTTATTACGGAGCTATTATATTGATTTGACACGAACTAAACGCCACCTAAACATTGGCATCATGTAGAAAGAGTCTTCATCAGCAACTAATATGTATTATAAAATGGGGAAGGGGAAGATATGGCTTGCCATAGTCAAACTTGGCTATAGATACATTCATTCATTAATGACATCTTTGTCTTTTTATAAATTTCATTAATGACATTTCAGACATTTCACTAATTTTATTGTCTAATACTACATTATTTTATCAGATCTATAGTCAACCTTGGTTGTAGCATATGCCACATATTTACCTTTCCCTTATAAAAAGCACTCTCTCCGTCTCAAAATTAGGGAATACATTATAAAAATGACGACTTTTAAGGAAATTTTTATTTTTCCAAACGTATCCTTAACATTTGTTAGAAATTGAATAGTGGTGGCATGATAGTACTCACTCTACTTAAAATAGAAGCAATGGAATATTAGAAATTTTGTATCGTTTTAAATATGTATCTCTAATTTTGCAGACCCAAGGCAGGCAGATGAAACAACCCTTATGCTGCGTTTGGATTAGTGGAATAGGAGGGAGAATGGAATGACTCATTCCTATGAAATGAAAAAAATTGTGTTTGGTTCCTTGAGGGAGCGAGAGCATATGGAATAACTCATTCCAACTATAATAGAATGAATCATTCCACTCTTTATTCCATTCCTTCAATCCAAACGTAGCTTAGAGTTAAAAGCCATGTAATCTAAATCTGTTTCATTTCACATCTGCCCAGATCACTGTATCAGTCAGTTAGTATTCTAACTGTGGCAGTTTCTTCCTGCCCCTTCACCCTCTAACAACCCCAATCCCTTACCATCCCAAACAAAACCAAAAAAGGCGAAGAAAACATATTTTCCAGCAGTCTCTCGAGAAAATCGTTAAAGCAAATTTATTTATGACATTGAAAGTGAATTACAAAAAATTACATATAGAAACTCTAGCACTGAGCTCCATAATTTTTCTAATAATAACACTGAGCTCCATAATTTTTATAATAAGTATCACTGAGCTCCATATCTAAAAGACCTCAGGGGGACTCTTTATTATAAGCATGCCTTAATGTGACACCCCAAAATCCGTGTAACATCAAACACAGGATGTGGTACTCACGGTACATCATTCATCATCATCTAACTAAATAAACTTCATAAATAATAATAATAATTACAATAGTATTCGATAATAACCCAAATATAAAATTAAACATAATCCCAAGTTACAAAACCTTAAATAAACTTAAACTTAGCGTTCATCGCTACATTGCATCAATGCGAAAAATCTAAACGTATTACAAAGAAATAAGTTTTCATCATTTCATTTTAGCCTTTCCCTTGTCCTTGCCCGAGCCCTTGGCCTTCTCACCCCTAACTGAAAGGTTTAAGCAAGAATGAGCACAAATTGCCCAACAAGTATAGCAAGTAATTTGATAATAAACATCAAGATTAGAGATATCTGAATTGTGTTTCTCAATAATGGACAGAATGATCAAGAGGTAAATATGAATGTTAAAGATAAGAGTTTTAGAATTTTCAATAGCATACTAAGGGGTATTAGACACCCTGAACATAGTTTTTGTTTCATCGAAAACCATCAGAAGTTTTTATCAATCAGATAGATTGTAAAACCTTCTCCGCAAGTACTCCAGGTGATCAGCCTTTCGTACCCTACATTGTGCACAAGTATAAAGTGTAAACGCATAAGCGTAAATGGGACTATATGCCCGACATCAGTTTTACTCCGTTATCCAGGTTGTTCATCTTAGTATTCATGCGGGACCGCACCAAAACAATTTGGATTGGTAGAATTTAATTAACTACAATGAATCTGAACAATTCAAATAATAAATCGTTTCGCATCAATAGTATCTAGCCGAAACAAAAGGCTAGAAGACATTCTTAAAAGCGGTTCATAATTAATTAAGAACTTATACACAATTAGAATTGAGTTATCATCAATTGAACTTGAACAATATATAAACTCGAATAAGATTTAGCTTGCAACATGAGAGGCTTGTACAAAAATTGCACATGTTAGGAAACTTACTTTCACAGAAATAAAATGAATTAAGGTAGGATACTTGCCTGATAAGCTGCTACAATTAATGCTACCAATTTGATTCTTCAAATAGCCTATATATTTAAGTCACGTTAAGCAACCACGTATTCATAGATCAGTTAAGGATTAACTATATTCTTTGTTCTACGCTTCGGCACTTTTATTTCAATTAAAGTTTATAGTTAAACCACATTCCATTAAACCTTAATACCATATCAAATTGAACACATATTGAGTTGCATCACATAAGTAAATTTGTACAATTTCAGAATCTGAGGGGGAGAAAAAAACAAAATTTTTTTTTTGACCCGACTTTGAAATTTTTGTTTCTTGCAGCCACTTTTGCGATTTTATTCCCACTAATCTACAGATCCAATGACCATGATATTTGGACACAATATACTTCATACAGCATAGTATTTTAAAAAAATATAACATTCATAAAATTAACAAAACAAGATCACAAACCAGATGCCTAGATAAGCGTGCTCGAACTACTTCCAGACCTGGAAAAATTTCTGGGTTTTTTTCCAGATTTTTTCTTTTCAAGCAGCCTATTTCATGAATTTATACCTACCAACTTACAGATCGGATGACCGTGATATTTAGATACAATAAACTTCATATAGCATAATATTTTACAAAAATATTATATCCTAGAAATTAACATGCTAAGATCATAAATCGGCTGCCTTCAAAAGCGTGCCAGCACTGGTTCTATACTTGGAAAAATTCTGCAGAATTCTGCAGATTTTTATTCCCAACATGCATGATTACGATTTTTATAACTTGCTCAAACTAACTCCTTTCCTTATGAAATTTGGACAGGTTGGACCTCATGCTACATACTATTTTATAAAATTATTACATTCACTAATCGGATCATAAAAACCGTGAATCCAAGACTCCGAAAAACCCGAAAAATCACAGATTACACTTTTTAACCAACTTTGACAAAATCATGATTTTGATTCTTTAATGCATGGATTCGATTCCTACTGTCCAGATCCCATTTTCTAACATATATGAACATGTTACATCAAACAAACTCACTAACTCACCATGATTTGAACAAATTAGCAACTAAGAGACATTTATCAAATACATAACATGCATATACAAATTCAATGATTCTTAATATAATTGAAACATGTTAAACCAGAATATTTTTTTTTTAACCATACATATATTATCCACTAACCGTAGCATGGCAACCACACCCAAAACAAACCATCTACTAAGCTTATATTTACATTTTCTAGCTATTTTCTTGAAAACATATAAAGGTTCATGAGTTGCTTACTTGATGTGAATTTCTTCTTGTTTAGTTTTTGAAAATCCTCCTCACTTACTTGTTAAGACTCCCCAAATCTCCAGAATGCTACCACACTAACTACTACTCTCAATTTCTCTCCATGTTTACTCACTTGGTGGAATTTTCTTAAAAGAAAAGAATGTCTTAGTGAGGCGTATATATATAGCTTGATGGAGTCTTTTGATTCCCATAACCCCCAACTCTAAATATATGTTACCAATATTACTAAACAATGCACTAATTTAATTAATTAATGTGAAGAATGTGGGAGTTAGAGAAAATGAAAGGATTTTGGTTTTAAGGAGTAAAATGAAGTACTCCCTCCTTAGCTATTATGTAATATACGTACACCCCCTTCCCTTGTCTCAATTTGTGAGTCACAAGGGTCCCACCAGCTGTTGACTTGTTTAAATAAATAAAAAAAATATTATGATAATCAATTAATAAATTACTTTGACCATTTTGCCCTTCGTAGTCGAACGTTGCGAAACTTATATCGATTCTTACTAAAGTCGACGTTCCGAACGTCATGGGACTATCCGTTTGGTCAAATTCATATCTGAAATTCGTAGTTGACTTTTTCCTCGAAAAAATCAACCGGTTGACTTTGACCAAAAAGTCAACCCATGACACTTTTTCGTGGCTACAGTCTATCCTGACTAATTTCGTTCAGAACTCAAATTTGAGTTTTAATTTCGTTCCTTGCAATTTATTAAAATTAATAACTACTTAGTTAATTCAAATAGTTAAATTAATCAAAACCAACTATTTAAATTCATCTCGTCACATATCTCAATTAAATATAAATATAACACATAAATAAATAATAATTGAAATCACATATGAGTTTCACATAAATTCAATTTATTATAACTATTAAATTACAAATTGAACTCGGATATTACACTTAATGTTCTAGAGGAACTGCTAATATAAGCAATAAAAAATAAAAAAAGTCAGGATCCATCATTTTGCTAAACAAAAAAACAAAAAAAAAAGATTAAGGTACTCCTGTCTAAGACATACACACACACAGAGAGAGAGAGAGAGATGAAAAACAGAAATAAATAAACAAATAAACCTTGCAAATTACCTCTGTGGATTAGTAACCTCGTACTTATGAACAGGCAAGGCATTTATCTCTTCTTCCTCATTAAAGGAGTTCTGGAAGCATCATTAGAATCCAAAGATCTCAAAGTAGCACCTGTTTGAGTCCAGCATTTCCTTGCTCAATGTGGGAGCCCCACATCGACACAAATTCTCCTTGAGGGGTTGTCCTGTTAAT
The DNA here is from genome assembly GCA_034770075.1 of Aralia elata. Lineage (NCBI taxonomy): Eukaryota > Viridiplantae > Streptophyta > Magnoliopsida > Apiales > Araliaceae > Aralia > Aralia elata. Next base: position 2,948,599 of record CM068381.1, on the reverse strand, counting down.
GGCAGAAACTTGAAGAATTTCTAGAGAAAAATGCACATTGCAACAAGTTAAAGGTCGATGAAAATACAAAAGAAAGACATAAGCTCACAACTTGGATTCACCTAGTTTCATCCAATTCCATTTGACTGAGTCTGTTACAAGCTCAGACAACAAAGAGCATTAACAGTAAAACTTTTCATATCAGACTCAGAACATTTCTATTTAAAGGACCTATAATGTGACCGTATAATATAGGTGTTTGATCCTTCAGAAAATTCTTCAAAAGATATCAATTCCATTCATCAAATTATAGTAAACTAACTGAGCAGGATATGCTTACATAAAGAATAGATTGTGCTATATATTATTACCTCACAAGAAGGCTGATCACTCCAAATGACTTGCAAGTTACCGTAAGCCAAAATATCTTTCAACTTTCGTCATTAGGATTGGTCCTTAAACTTAAACAGTAAGCTCCTCGAATAATGAAATCAGTAGCACATAATTTTAGCGAGCCGAATTTTTAACTGGAGTTTCCTTGCTTCATATGTAAATCCTGAACAGCGAAGACCATCAACCACAGCCCGTTGGACAGACTTTAACACTCTCATGTTACCTCTTACACAAGAAAGTAGGAGCTTGGATGCACAGCGGAATCTTCTCTCTATGCAGAGATTGTGCACCAAGGATGTGTAGGTAAACGAATCCTTCTGCTCCATCGACTCAAATAGCTTCATTGCATGATCAATATGTCCCGCTTTACACAAATTATCAATCATGCAGTTGCAAGAAACCAAGTTTGACTCGAATCCCATTATATTCATATAATGCAGATGTCACTGGGCCCCTTCATATTACCAGCCTTACACAACCCGTCAATAAGAATTGTGTGGGTATACTTGTTACATTCAAAACCTTCTTTTTCTATCTCACCTAAAAGCTTATAGACATCTTCCAACTTACCCTCCTTACAATACAAATTAAATAGGGTGTTGTAAGACACTATATCGAGCTCAATGCCATTAGTAATCATTTGCCCAAAGCATTCAATAGCATCTTTGATCCTACCAGCTTTAACTAGAGCACCACTGACTGTGCAGTACGCGAAGGCATCAAATGTATAACCATTCCTCTTCATCTCTGAGAAAATCTCAAGCCCTTCCATCAAATTTTTTAAATCATTTCATTACTGTCATATAAGTGATGGCATTAGGCACACGCCCTGATTCCCCAAGCTCCTTTAGAATCTTCCTTACTGCCCCCAGCCTTCCCGACTTACAAAGCCCATTAATAAGAATATTATACGTTACTATCTCGGGAACAAACCCACCCCATTGCAGATTCCTAAATAACATAAGGGCATTGTTGTTATACCCATTTTTGCATAACCCATTAATCATAATGTTAAAAGTGGCAGGATGAGGAGGAATATTGTTCAAAATAATATCCTGAAAAACCGGGTTGGCCTCATCTGGTTTTCCTAATCTAAAAAAGCAATGCATCAAAGTATTGTAACTCCAAACATCAGGAAGGATACCTCTCTGAAACATTTCATCAAACAGGTCGAAGGACCGCGACAATAAACAACACTTAGCAGCACCAGCCATCAAAGAATTATATGTAATGATATTGGGATCAATCCTAGCTTCTCTCATTCTGTGAAGAACTGAATAACCTGCATCAATTCCAATAAAACGGCAATAGGCAGCAACAAGTGTATTATGATGGCGTTTGGGTTCCCGTCAAATTAATGTAATAACTTTGTAATGCAATAGATTATTTATTACATTGATTTGACATGATTTTTTATTTGGTTTATTTATCACATGAATTAGTCCGTAATCAATTTCAATATTTTTCATTACACTCATGTCACGATCTGGGCTCATGACTGCCGAATCATCAAGGCGGGATGGAGCTTGGGACTCAACCATGGAGGTATAATTGTATAGAAATGGGTTTGGAGCACCCATATAACCAGTCGTGCAATGGTAATAATCAACATACTCACGAATTGACTTTGAACAAGATGAGAGAAAAATAACAAATAAAGGAAAAGGATAAAGGAAAAAGAAGGAAACAGGAAAATTGATATTCTCTAATACAAGTGAGTGTATATATAGTAAATTATCCTCACGTCTATAATTCCTACTAAAACCAAATTAAACCTCGCATTTGGTTTAAATTACACCCATGTCATTTATTAGCTATTGTGACAACTCTTCAATTGATATATTAACTCATTATGTCCATAATACAATCGATTATAAAAGAGAAAATAGTAATGATTTGTTATGAATAGTTATAAATATGGATGTCCATACATCCCCTATACTCTGCATATTGGTACATGAATGAGGAATTATTCATTCTCCTCCTTATTTAAGTTTGTATTTCATTTAATCTTCCATCTTTATTCTGTGATTCAGTAGATAAGCACACCTAGAGGGGGGGTGAACAGGTGAGATTGAAACTTAATGACCAATTGATAAATTTTCAAATTTACTTTCTGCAGGAAATTCAGACAGTGATACCCTGTCTGAATTAGTGTCTGAATTAGTATATGTTCTTAGTGAAGGGATGAACAGACAGTTATACAGTGTCTGAATTGGTGTCTGAATTAGTACAAAACAGGACCCAACAGCAGAGTATTATGCAGATTACTTTTAAACAGAATTCAGACTTCAAGGATTAAACAAAAACATAAGCAAACCATAGACACAATGATTTTTACGTGGTTCGGCCCTTAAGCTCTAATCTAGAGGCTTACTCCACGTCCAATACCAATTGGTATTGGAGACTTTCTTTATTAAACTGTTAAACCAATACAATACACAATAACTTCCATGTTCTTATAGCTTTCCTTTGTGATGGACACTCCTGTCCCAATGCACTATTGCACTCCTTCTCACTACTGAGACCCTTGCTCCACAGCAACCTTGAAAGCTATCTGAGAACACAACCTATCAACAGCTAGATAGAACAAGCCACACACGGCTTACACTTTGAACAAAGATTTCGATTACAAAATATCACTCTTCCAGCAGAGAATCTAATAACAATACACTGGGTGCTGGAAGTTAACTTAGAAAGTTTTATGACCTTATATTTATATCTGATTGGAATCCTTCTAAGTCTTCCCGAATAGCCAAGAGGTAGAAAGAATTTATAGAGCAGCTTCCAACGGCTATGAAGAAACTGATCCCATGAAAATGTTGTAGGAGAAGGTGAAATGGGCAGCATGGACAGCTTCAGCAGAATACCTACTGAGCGGCTTTAGTGTTGTCGGATTCCAACAACTTTTGTGTATAATGGGCAACTAATAGCTTTGAGATAATGGGCAGCTTTACTGACAAAAGAGATGTTATGCCCAAGGTAGTGGTATTAAATATTATTTGAATACTTGCTAATGGGTTAATGGGATTCACTTGCCCAAGAAGGTGCAGCAATATACGGAGGTGAATGGGTAGCACCAAACATGATTAATCATTTAATAAACTATTTGGCATAAATATTTAATTGCATTAAAGAAACCCCCCATGCTGATATTGAGGAATGAGAAGTGGGCGGATGGATAAAGCAAGTAAATGGGCAGCATTCCATAAAGTGAAAAACATGTGCCAACATTTATACTTAATATAAGCAATGGTCAGTACTTATGCTAGACAATACTTAGTGTTAGGCAACTTTAACATAAAAGGACAAAACCTACAATGATGTGATATGTGAAGTGTGGGTAGCAAAGTAGGTAACCATGTATGGAGAAAATTAATGGGTAGCAACTTCGATTGATGATGTAGAGAATATCAGTAGAGTGTTAAAATAACCGGTGTGCAACATTAATCATTTTATCAGCAAAATAAAAGTTACAAAGTCAAGCAAACAATTTGTCATCATTAAAACCAAAATACCATAAACCAACATTCTCCCCCTTTTTGATGATGACAACCTATAATATATATAACTCCCCCTAAAACAATGCATTTAACAGTAAGTACAAGTTTATTTATTTTGCTCTATATAACTCCCCCTAAAACCATGCATTTAAACAGTAAGTACAAGTTTATTTATTTTGCTCTATATAACTCCCCCTAAGCATATCAATAAAGATATTTAAAGCCACATGATTATCTCTCCCCCTTTGTCATTATCAAAATAATTCATAAGAAAGCACAGAATACCCATAATATTGTTACAGACAGATAACAACAATGCCCAATAACAGCAGACAATAAATTCAATATGTATACATTGATATGTTATGCACAGATAGTCATGCCCAATTCTCTTCTTAAAGTGCAAAAACGTTCTTCACTTAAAGGTTTTGTAAAGATGTCAGCCAATTGATGTTCAGTAGGAACAAATACTAATTTAATAAAACCTTTAGCCACATTATCTCTTAAAAAATGATGTCTAACCTCAATGTGTTTAGTACGAGAGTGAAGCACAGGATTTTTAGAGATATCTATAGCACTAGTATTGTCACACATAATAGGCACATTTTCACAAATTATATTAAAGTCATGTAGGGTTTGAATCATCCACAAAATTTGTGAACAACAACTACCTGCAGCCAAATATTCACCTTCTGTAGTGGACAAGGCAACGGATGTTTGTTTCTTGCTGTGCCAAGCCACAAGGCTTTGCCCTAAAAATTCACAAGCACCACTTGTGCTTTTTCTATCAACTTGGCACCCTGCATAATCTGCATCTGAGTATCCAATGAGTTCAAAGCTTGGAGATACAGGATAGAATAAGCCAAGATTTATAGTGCCAGATAAATATTTAAAAATTCGTTTAACAGCTTTAAGATGAGATTCTTTTGGTTGAGCTTGAAATCTAGCACATAAGCATACACAATACATAATATCAGGTCTTGATGTTGTTAAATAAAGTAAACAACCAATCATGCCTCGATACATTGTTACCTCAACATCTTTACCTGTAGCATCAGTAGTTAACTTGATAGAGGTGTTCATTGGGGTTGCCTTTGGTTTGGTATTTTCAAAACCAAATCTCTTTAACAGTTCCTTTATATATTTCGATTGGTGAATGTAAATACCTTCATTTGTTTGTTTGATTTGAAGCCCCAAGAAGTAGTTTAACTCACCCATAAGGCTCATATCAAATTCATTATGCATACATTTTGAAAACCACTCACACAGAGAATTATTAGTAGCTCCAAAAATTATATCATCAACATAAATTTGAACAATTAAAGAATCCTTATTTTTGGATTTGATAAACAGAGTAGAGTCAATTTTCCCACGATTAAAACCATTGTCTAATAAAAATTTCCTTAGCCTCTCATACCAAGCTCTTGGAGCTTGTTTTAGTCCATACAAGGCCTTTTTCAATTTAAACACATAATGGGGATATTTTTCATGTTCAAATCCGGGTGGTTGCTTGACATATACTTCTTCATTTAAATAACCATTTAAAAAGGCACTTTTCACATCCATTTGATATAATTTAAACTGTTTATAGCATGCATAGACTAATAAAATTCTTATTGCTTCTAATCTAGCAACAGGAGCAAAAGTTTCTTCATAATCTATACCTTCCTGTTGGTTATAGCCTTGAGCTACCAATCTAGCTTTATTTCTTGTGATTATGCCATTTTCATCAAGTTTGTTTTTGAAAATCCATTTTGTACCAATGATAGATGCATTTCTAGGAGGTTTAACAAGATCTCATACCTGACACCTTTCGAATTGATTTAATTCTTCCTGCATGGCAATGGACCAATTTTCATCTTCAATTGCTTCCTTAGCATTCTTAGGTTCTATCTGAGAAAGAAATGCTGAGAATGCACAGTAATTCTTTGCTTTCCTTCTTGTGTTCATCCATGTGTTGGGATCACCTATGATCAAATCAGGAGGATGATTTCTCACAGTTCTAGATGATCTAGGAAGTCTGACCGAGGTCATTTGCTCTTCAGGTTCAGGCTCCAGTATATCAAGTTCTGCATCTGACTGGTCAACTGATTTTTCTTCTGATTCAGACGATTGCGACTGTCTGGGTTTAGGTGTCTGCATGACAGAGTTTTGTACAGATCCAGACGGTGCCGACTGTCTGGGTTTAGGTGTCTGCATGACAAAGTTTTGTACAGATTCAGACGGTGCAGACTGTCTGATATCTCTTGAATGTTTTCCTGATTCGCTTGATTTTTCTTCTGATTCAGACGGCAAAGGTTGTCTGGATTGAGCTGTTTGAATTTCATGGTTCACATTTTCTTCTCCTACAAAATCCTCTTCCTTTGACAGATCATAGTTAGATTCATCGAATATTACATGCACAGACTCTTCAACCTTTGACTTGTCAAGATTGTAAACCCTATATGCCTTGCTATGTACTGAATAACCAAGAAAAATAGCTTCGGATGACTTTGCATCAAATTTTCCAAGATTACCATTAGTATTTAAAACAAAACACTTAGCACCAAACACTTTTAAATAATTAATATTAGGGATCCTTTTGTTAAGTAACTCATATGGTGTTTTCAATAAAATGGGTCTAATCAATACTCTATTTAAAATATAACATGCAGTACTTACAGCCTCTGCCCAAAATCTTTTAGGCAGCTTACTTTCTTGAAGTAAAGTTCTTGCAGTTTCTTGGAGAGTACGATTCTTGCGTTCCACTACACCATTTTGTTGAGGTGTTATTGGTGCAGAAAACTCATGTGTAATACCTTTCTCACTGAATATGGTATAAAGTCTTTTCCAAATTCTCCACCATGGTCACTCCTTATACCAATTAGTTTGAGGTTGTGTTTTGTTTCAACATTCTTAATAAGCTTTTCAAATTCTGCAAAAGCTTGGTCTTTAGTTTTTAGAAATAAAACCCATGTAAACCTTGAAAAATCATCGACAATAACAAAAGCATAATGATTATTTCCTAGGCTAGCATATCTCTCAGGACCAAATAAATCAAGATGCAATAATTGAAGCGGTAAAGAAGTTGATACCTGATTTTTGCTTGAAAAAGAGTTTCTTGCTTGTTTACTTAATTGACAAGCATTGCATATACCTGTCTTTTCATATTTCAGCTTTGGTAGGCCTTTAACAAGGTTCTTAGCGGCTAACTTGTTAATCAGTTCCATATGCACATGCCCTAATCTTCTATGCCATAGTATAGTTTGATCTTGAACTGCAGCTAAACAGATATCTTGATTTTGATTCTCAAAATTAATTGTATAAATGTTTCCTTCCCTGTTGGCTATTAGAGGCACATTTTGAGAAGCATGAATAATTGCACATTTATCTTTATCAAAGATTACTTTATGACCACTATCTATAAGCTGACTTACACTAATGAGATTATATTTTAAGCCTTCAACATGATGAACATTGTCAATAGAGATTTTACCATTACCAACTTTACCTTTACCGATGATTTGGCATGTGGTATCATCTCCAAAAGTAACTGACCCACCTTTCTTTGTATCAAGTGAAGTAAATTTTGTTTTATCACCTGTCATGTGTCTAGAGCACCCACTATCTAGTACCCATTTATGTGATGGTACTTTAGCTTTTAAACATACCTGCAAAACAATATAGTAGCTCATTGTCTTGGTACCCAAAACTGTTTGGGTCCGAATTTGTTAGTATCAATCAATTCTCCTTTCTTTACCCAAACTTGTTTCATTTTTGTTTTGCAATTAGTGTCAAAGTGTCCTTTAAGCCCACACTTATTGCAAGTAATAAAAGGAGAGCAGTAGAGAGGTTTATTCCTTGGTTTGTTATTGATAACTCTAATTTTATTCATAGTGCTCTTGATATTCTTAACAGGATTAAAACCAATTCCTTGTTTATCAATACTAGACCTTTGAGCACCCAACATGATATTCAAATTTTTCTCTCCTTGTACGAATTTTGCCAAATCTCTTTTTAATGAAACTATTTCTTCCTCATAACTACTTGGTATTTTTACCACACTTCCATCATTAAAAGCGTCTATACATGCATCTCTCATTTTCAAATTCTCTTTTAGGACTTCATTTTCCTTTTTAAGACAATTGTTTTCCTCATTCATTTTATTAGCACGATTATACAAAATCTTATTGTAATTATCCAAATAACTTATTCTAGCATTCAACTTAGAAGTTTCACTTGTCGTGCAATCCTTAACAATTTCTTGCTTTTCTTCAATAAGGGTTTCAACTTCTTTCATTAAATCGTTTATCCAACTTTTCAAGTGAGTATTTTTCTCTTTTATGCGAATGTTTTCATTTTTTAAAACAAGATAATCTGAAACAATAATTTCACCAAGTTCGGGCCTTACCTCGGATGTTTCTTCATTGCTTAATCCAGTGAAGCAAAGTTGAGCGATTTCATCATCTTGATCTTCATGATTTGATTCTTCATCGCTCCATGTCATTAGTGCTTTTCCTTTTGGATTGTTTGTTTTGTTCTTCCTTTTTAACTGAAAACAATTTCTCTTGAAGTGACCCGGCCTTCCACATTTGAAACAGTTTTCCTCTTGTGGCTTTTGCTTGAAGTCTTTCCTGTTGTTGAAGAATTTTCCTGGAAATTTTGATTGATTCTTCTTTCGGATCAGCTCCCTCAATTTTCTGGTCATCAAGGCTATTTCTTCATCTGAATCTTCGTCGTCACTCTCCATGCAACTTTCAGCTTGCAATGCCAGAGTCTTCTTCTTAGGTGCCTCATCTTCTTCATCATACAATTTCAGTTGGTTTTCAAACTCTTCAAGTTCTCCGAACAGTGTGAGAGTTTCCATTGTACTGATTGAAGTTGAGTCTTGAAGTGTAGTAACCTTTGGAGCAAATCGCTTGGGCATGACTCTAAGAATTTTTTGGTTGATCTCCTTTTGATCGATCTTTCGTCCGAGCATACTTAGAGAGTTCATTAATGTGAGGAACCTTCCCTGGGCCTCTTTGATTGATTCATTTTTCTCCAATTTGAACAGTTCATATTCATGCATTAACATGCTCAGCTTCACCTCCTTTACATTAGTAGAGCCTTCGTGACTCATGATGATTGTGTCCCATATTTCTTTAGCAGTTGAACAGGCTGAAACCTTATCTATTTCTGACTGAATCATGCCACTCAGCAGCGTATTCATGGCCTTGGAGTCATAAGATACCATATAGGACTCGTTTGCATCCATTTCCATTTCCATAAGTGTCTTGGGTCGACCATCATCGTGTCTTGGAATGACAGGGCCATTTTCAACGACCCACCATTCCCATGGATCTCGTTTCATATAGATCATCATTCTGAACTTCCAGAAGTTGAAATTCTCACTTCCGAGTAGTAAGGGTGGCCTGCTTGTGGACTGACCTTCTTGATGGCTCAGGTGTGCCATAGGATCTTTCCCTACGATCTGCAAAGATCAATGTTAGTAGAGCCAAGCTCTGATACCAAATGTGATTCAGTAGATAAGCACACCTAGAGGGGGGTGAATAGGTGAGATTGAAACTTAATGACCAATTGATAAATTTTCAAATTTGCTTTCTGCAGGAAATTCAAATAGTGATACCCTGTCTGAATTAGTGTCTGAATTAGTATATGTTCTTAGTGAAGGGATGAACAGACAGTTATACAGTGTCTGAATTGGTGTCTGAATTAGTACAAAACAGGACCCAACAACAGAGTATTATGCAGATTACTTTTAAACAGAATTCAGACTTCAAGGATTAAACAAAAACATAAGCAAACCATAGACACAATGATTTTTACGTGGTTCGGCCCTTAAGCTCTAATCTAGAGGCCTACTCCATGTCCAATACCAATTGGTATTGGAGACTTTCTTTATTAAACTGTTAAACCAATACAGTACACAATAACTTCCCTGTTCTTATAGCTTTCCTTTGTGATGGACACTCCTGTCCCAATGCACTACTGCACTTCTTCTCACTACTGAGACCCTTGCTCCACAACAACCTTGAAAGCTATCTGAGAACATAACCTATCAACAGCTAGATAGAACAAGCCACACACGGCTTACACTTTGAACAAAAATTTCGATTACAAAATATCACTCTTCCAGCAGAGAATCTAATAACAATACATTGGGTGCTGGAAGTTAACTTAGAAAGTTTTATGACCTTATATCTATATCTGATTGGAACCCTTCTAAGTCCTGTCGAATAGCCAAGAGATAGAAAGAATTTATAGAGCAGCTTCCAATGGCTATGAAGAAACTGATCCCATGAAAATGTTGTAGGAGAAGGTGAAATGGGCAGCATGGACAGCTTCAACAGAATACCTAATGAGCGGCTTTAGTGTTGTCGGATTCCAGCAACTTTTGTGTATAATGGGCAACTAATAGCTTTGAGATAATGGGCAGCTTTACTGACAAAAGAGATGTTATGCCCAAGGTAGTGGTATTAAATATTATTTGAATACTTGCTAATGGGTTAATGGGATTCACTTGCCCAAGAAGGTGCAGCAATATACGGAGGGGAATGGGTAGCACCAAACATGATTAATCATTTAATAAACTATTTGGCATAAATATTTAATTGCATTAAAGAAACCCCCCATGCTGATATTGAGGAATGAGAAGTGGGCGGATGGATAAAGCAAGTAAATGGGCAGCATTCCATAAAGTGAAAAACATGTGCCAACATTTATATTTAATATAAGCAATGGTCAGTACTTATGCTAGACAATACTTAGTGTTAGGCAACTTTAACATAAAAGGACAAAACCTACAATGATGTGATATGTGAAGTGTGGGTAGCAAAGTAGGTAACCATGTATGGAGAAAATTAATGGGTAGCAACTTCGATTGATGATGTAGAGAATATTAGTAGAGTGTTAAAATAACCGGTGTGCAACATTAATCATTTTATCAGCAAAATAAAAGTTACAAAGTCAAGCAAACAATTTGTCATCATTAAAACCAAAATACCATAAACCAACATATTCATGTATTTGTGAAGCCTATAAATAGAGGCTCACCATCCATGTATTGGACACACTTGAAGAATATAAGAAAATCTCTCTTACTCTATATCCTTGTTTTCTTTCTAATTTCATAATACGTTATCAGCACGAATTGCTCTTCATTTTCGTCTTAAAGCAGATAATCATATTTGATAAGAAGTAGAAGGTATATTTTTCTTTTTCATAATTTTAGATGGTCATTGATATGTTTTTTTTCAACCTGACTTCTAGTTTACCATACAAATAATTATATACAACACATACTTATTCTGATTACTTAAACTTCAGTTTACAAAATGACATGTTAAATATATATACAAACAACAGCCAAAATGATGATGAACATTCAGATGCTCATAACGAAGTATCTTGGATCCTCTGGGTAATGATATTCCACTTTCACCTGTCATGAGACAGCAGCAAATCCTTTGTTATGCATAAAGAAAAGTTAATATACATATATATAATTCTATAACATGTATTTATTTAAATGTGACACAGTCATAGCTAAGTTATACACATCATGCCACCTTAGAAAAGGTCCAGGAGTAACCGCCAAATATTATTTTATTTTCCTGTGAGCAATTTATTATCATTCTTCCTGTGTGCATTTTATTTTCCTCATCTTTTTTCCAATAACTAACAGTGTTTAAATAAGAATTCTACATTTTTTTTCTTCGGTTGTTCTATGCTCTCTTTTAAAAAAACTGAATATACATATCAATATATTTCTTTTCTCCTTACTTGTTAAACATACTTGTGCTAGTTCATAACGTCAAATCTTGCAAAACTCGATTTTGTGGCTCTTGACATTACGGGAAAGAATTATTTATCATGGGTGTTAGATGCTAAAATACATCTAGATGCAAACGGTCTCGGTGATACCATCAAAGCAGGGAACAAAGCATCTAGTCAATATAAGGCCAAAGCAATGATATTTCTTCGTCATCACCTTCATGAGGGACTTAAAACTGAATATCTGACTATTAAAGATCCACTTATCCTTTGGACCAATCTAAGGGAAAGATATGACCACCAGAAAACTGTAATACTCCCTAAAGCTCGTTATGATTGGATGCATCTGAGATTACAAGATTTTAAAACTGTCAGTGAATATAACTCAGCTATGTTTAGAATCAGTTCTCAATTACAGTTATGTGGAGAAAAGATTACTGATGCAGATATGTTAGAAAAAACATTCTCCACCTTTCACGCATCTAATATGCTCCTGCAGCAACAATATCGTAAAAAGGTTTTAAGAAATACTCTGAACTGATTTCATGCCTCCTTGTGGCTGAGCAAAATAATGAGCTATTGATGAAAAATCATGAGCCCCGTCCAACTGGATCTGCTCCATTTCCTGCAATGAATGTCGTAACATATAATGGAAAAGACAGAGGTCATGTAACGACCGAGAATTCTGAAATTTCCTTGTAATTCAAATTTTTGAATATTAATGATTATGTTATATTTTTATTAATATTATATTTGTGTTACGTGTTTAAAGGTTGTGTGACAATCTAGGTTATGTGAATGTATGAAATTTTACGTGTTATAGTTTTGTTTAAGTGAATAATTGATTTCGCTTAGCGTCGCTAAATCACTATTCACGGGGCACGTTTCCTGAGGCACTATTCACGCCATAATATTTTTGTGTCTTTTTCGATGTTAATAAATTTCATAAATACGTGTATGCGTACGAATAATTTTTCCAAGTGTCGGAAATTTTATTTGAGCTGATACGTGATTTTATCCGTATCCGAAATGTATTAAATGGGTGTTCCGAATATTTGGACAAATCCCATAATAATTATTTTTACCCATCCTAATATTTATGGTAATACCCATTTTAATTTTGGGTAGAGTTATTTACCAGTTTTGGTACAAAAGTGGGAGTTTTCGGATATATTTTTGGTATTTTTTTCGGGTATCCAATTTGGCTTATTGCTCCAAGTGGGAACCACCAAACCACTTTTCAACCAATCAAAATGCTAAGGAGTGAGAGAGTGGGGGGGTGCCGGCGCCACCTTGAGTTCCAAACCCATTTCCTCCCTAAATTCCTCCACTTCTCCAATAATCATTCATTCAACTCTCAATCCATTCCATTTTATTCCAAGTTGCTCAGCTGATAGAGAGAGAGAGAGAGTGAGAGAGAGAGCTGCTGATAGAGAGAAGGAAGAAGGAAGAAGGAGGAAGGAAGAAGAAGAAGAAGTCTAGAGAGAGAGAGGTGGTGCACGGGTGAAGAAGAGAAGGAAGCCAAAGCAAGCAAGAAGGACTCAAAGCAAAGCCTAGCAGTCTTCTTAACCTCTAGAAGAGATTTGTAGAGGTAAACCATCAACGAAAACTGATTTCATTTGATTTTGTGAAGATTTTTCGAGTTTTGAAGGTTTTTGGAGCTTTTTAGCTCATGGATGATCTTTGCTGCGATTCTTGTTGTTTTTTGTTTGTGTTGGATGTTTGTAAATGTTGTTAAGAGGTTATATAAGACATTAATAACATCAAAGTGGAACAAAAATGCAAGAAATCCGTTACCTTGGCTTAATGGAGCAAGAACAATGGACAAAACATGGACTTTGGACTGTTGGACGATTTAGAGGACCTTGTAGCTATGATTTCGTGTTTGTTTGATTTGTTTGTTGTTATGATGTTGTACTTCCATGGGTTATGAGTTTAACCCAGTTGGAATGGAGTAAAAAGGGATTAAAACAAAGATTTGGTGATGATTTTTGTAAAGAACACGAAGAACACGAAGAACACAAAAATATAGCATGAGTTGATACTTTGGCCTAAGATTTGGCCATGTTTAATGTTAATGAATAACTCTAAATTTTTGATATGTTGTAGCCCTATGTCTTAGGAGTCCATAGAGTCTAGAACGGACCAATTTGAACGTGTATAGAAGAAGTTATGGAGGTTGGAGTGAAGAAAGGTCGGATTGCACGAAGGTGGCAAGTCTGCAAATTCTGGGCATTGGCGCAGCCTCGCTGATCCTCACCGAGGCCTTGCCAAGCCCGCTGGTAATTGGCGCAGCCTCACTGCTCTTCACCAAGGCCTCGCTGCCCTGATTGGCGCAGCCTCGCTGATTTTCACGGAGGCCCCGCCGACTCCCTGTATCCAAAATTTCCAACATGAACACCTTTTAGTAAAATGACCATAACTTTCTCATACGAACTCGGATTAGGGCGATTCAAGATGATCCGGAAAGCTTAGAGATAGACCTACAACATACATTAATTAGAATTGAAATTTATTACCTGGAACAAATTTGAAATTTGCTGTTTTTAGGATTGTTGTGCAAACGGAGGGCATCGGTAATGCGCGTGCAACGTGTATTGCTTCCAACAATATAAGACAATGTTCTAAGTCCTAAAACATGATTGTTCTGTATTATAATGATACTTAGTATGAATCAATGAGTATTAGATAAATCGAATGGGCGTGTTAGGCGTACGCAATTGCTTGTCGCTTGGGCATTTCGAATAGGCAAGGTGGGCATATAGACGTGCAAGCGTCGTAACGCCGTAACTAGTGGGCATAACCTTGTTTAAAATTTTGTTTTCTTATATGAATGGGACATTATAGAGTTGTATAAAATAAATATTTGGTATCTGGTATGTAAACTAATTGTTATGTGAATATGTACCTAATTGTGTAGGCTATTAAGGAGCGTGTGTTGTAATATTGTAGCAGCGCTTCAGGCAAGTTTCCTAACGCTTGTCTAACCCTTGTGTTGGGCAAGTTTCCTTAACTTCATTCTTTCTATATATTGAATGCAAGTTTCCTTACTCTAGCTCAATTTAATATTGGGCAGGATTTCTCAATCGTACAACTTTTGTTTATTGTGCGAGTTATCTATTGATTGAGCAATCATTCTATATTATTGCAAGTTTCGTGACTCAATTGGAGTTATTAATTTTCAAATTATATTAGTGGATTAATTACTTTCAATTACCCCACATCAAGGATAAATTATTGATATTCGCAGCTTATACATTTGAATTCATTATCTGTTGTTGGACTGTGAAACGTTTAAGTTCTTTATTCATGAACTGTTTAAGGAAATAGTCTATGCCATTTGTTTCGGCTAGACATGTACATGTTATTATTTTAAAAGCTATCCAAACCGATTGTTGGTGCGGATTCTTGGACTGAGAGAGCAACCCTTATTTAGGGGATTTTAAATGTGTCGGATATTCGATGCAGTCAGAGTTAAATGGTATGCATATAGGTGGTGTACGAGAGGCTGATCCGGTCGAGTACAACTGAGGGGGCCAGGTTTTATAAGAGGTAGTCAAATGATCGACTCTTTTGGCCAAAAGTTCATGGTCGGTTGGACCACTCAGCAGTAAATAGTCATTATTCATTGTTTAATTTGAACCTTGATTATGTCATTTTCAGCTATTTCATCAATGTTCATAAATTGTTGATCTATGCAGCTATTATTCTTATTCATTCATGGTATATCTTCATTCTTGCTTTTAAACTTGCTGAGCAAAGTAGTTGCTCACCCTTGCTATATCATGAACCTATTGCAGTTAAGCCGGAGAGTTCCAAAGCGGGCAAAGGCAAAGGAAAGCTTAAGGGATAGTTATATGTACTATCCGATATGTAATCGTGGAATAGTTTTGTATTATTAATTTATTCTGCGATGTATTTATTTAAGGTTCTAGACCTTGGGACCATAGTGAACCTTTTTGTAATGAACAACATATGTTTATTTATTCCGCATTAGTTGATTTATGTTGTTTAGAGGCGTATGGATGTATTTTATCGTGAGCACCAAATTCGAGGTATTGGTACCTGAATTTGGGGGTGTCACAGGTTGGTATCAGAGCTTTAGGTTATAAACTTTAGGATTTGCGAAACCTAGGTTATAACCTTAGTATTAAACTCGAATTGAGTACGCTAGGTGATGGATCGAGGAGATTCATTTGATGGTCATGTCTGGAGGTGGATTGTGGAAATCCATCGAGCCGAGTTGTGCATGATAAAATATCATTTCATTTTATCAATGAATATATTTTATTGTGGCACTGACATCTTGCTGTCCATTTGTTTTTGTTTGTGGTTGTAGGATGTCTGAGATGGGAGAGTACAGTCCTGCTAGAGAGGTGGAGTTCACAGACATTCATGTGGACGCAGGGCAGTTAGTGGAGGTGCAGCCGAGTGAGCCAGAGATGATGGACACTAGGGATGAGTCCGAGGCCGAGTATGGTTCTGAGGAGGAGCCAGTTATTGGAGGAGTGCTGAGGCTGGTAAGCGATGAGGGGGATGATGAGGACCCCGAGGAGGACCCGGTGACGGAGGATGAGGAGCCACCTGAGTATGCAGATGGCATGGGCACTACTGCTAGTGACATCATAGAAGAGCTAACAAATAAGAACGAAGAGCTCGAGAATCGAGTATCTCACTTAGAGGAGCAGAACCAGGAGCACCAAGACCGAGAAGAGCAGTACAGGTCATTGGCATATCAGACTTTGGGGGAAAAGACTGAGTTGACCCAGAAGTTGCAGGAAAAGGACCAGAGGATTGTCGAGCTAGAGGCAGAGGTTCACGGTCAGCGTGGGGTTTCTGTTCAGTTTGGTGTGTTGGTTTATGACCTCCTAGAGAGGAATGTGATGCTGGTAGGACAGATAGAGCGGGTAGAGGATCAGCTGGAGACTACTCGTCTGGACCGAGATGAGGCTGAGGAGCAGTTGGCAGCCCGGACTACAGAGATTGATTCCCTCCGTTTAGGCTTAACCACTTCCATCGGCAGACTAAGGGACAGGGTGAGGAGGTACCCCAGGGATGAGGGGAGTAGCAGGCGCGTGATTAGGCGCCGAGTAGTCGACAGGCTGGCTCGACGGGAGCTCAGGGTTGTAATTCGCCGCAGTAGGCGGTGATGTGTTATTTTAGCATTATGTTTGCAGTAGGTCCCACTTTTGTTGTATTAGGGGCTTACTTATGTTGTAAATCCCTATGCTTGCAGTAGGTCCCAAACCTAGCTATGTTTGCAGTAGGTCCGAAACCTAGCTAATTTTGCTTCTAGTATAGGGGTGGAAGGTTATTATTCCCCACTTTTGTGTGTTAGGGGATAGTTAATGGTTGGCAGGCTATGTCATTTAGCATTTGTAGAAGTATGCCACATGTTGAATCTGATTGTATTAAGACAGTGACATATGGTTATAAATGCAGTTGTTTTATTGTTGACTTAAATGATTTCTGCACATGGAATAAATTTATTAGTAAACCTAGCATTATGTTGTATTAGGGGATTTCTGCACGGGAGCTCAGGGTTGTAATTCGCCGCAGTAGGCGGTGATGTGTTATTTTAGCATTATGTTTGCAGTAGGTCCCACTTTTGTTGTATTAGGGGCTTACTTATGTTGTAAATCCCTATGCTTGCAGTAGGTCCCAAACCTAGCTATGTTTGCAGTAGGTCCCAAACCTAGCTAATTTTGCTTCTAGTATAGGGGTGGAAGGTTATTATTCCCCACTTTTGTGTGTTAGGGGATAGTTAATGGTTGGCAGGCTATGTCATTTAGCATTTGTAGAAGTATGCCACATGTTGAATCTGATTGTATTAAGACAGTGACATATGGTTATAAATGCAGTTGTTTTATTTAAATCAAACGTGTTTGATAGATGCTTTTACTTTTTATTGTTGACTTAAATGATTTCTGCACATGGAATAAATTTATTAGTAAACGCCGACGATTTTCTTTAGCAGATCATGGCACCAAGAGGACGACCGCGTAACCAAAGGGTGGAAGAGTCGGTGAATAACGAGGGGGGTCAGGCAGACCCTATGAGGACTTTTGTGAACTTGTTAGCTGAAGCAATGCAGGGCAGACAAGCCGCTGCGGTTGATCAGCCAGGAAGTCATATGACGAACTTTAAGGACTTCAAATTGGTAGGACCGCCAGAGTTTCGCGGGACTACAGACCCTATAGAAGCCCAGACATGGGTAGAAGAAATGGAAAAGGTGTTTGAGGTCACAAGGATGGCCGAAGAGCAGAAGACATCGTTTGCCACTTTCATGATGAAAGGAGAGGCAAATTACTGGTGGAAGGCGAACAAGGGTCGAGCTGGGGAAGGCACGATTGCATGGGCTCGTTTCAAGGAGCTGTTTTTCGAAAATTACTTTCCAGCAAGCATACAGGCAAGCATGGAGATAAAGTTCTTGGAACTAAAGCAAGGAGGCATGTCAGTTACGGAGTATGCCGCAAAATTTAACGAATTAGCTAGGTTTGCTCCACATCAGGTGGACACTGAGGCTAGGCGAGCAAAGAGATTTGAACAAGGATTGAAACCTTGGGTGTATATAGTAAGGTTGCGGTTTTGTAGATCAACACATTTTCTACGTTACTTGAGAAAGCAATCATTGCTGAGGGAGGAAATGAAACTTTGGCAAGGCACAACCAAGATCAGAAAAAGAAGAAGAGCCATGATGGTCATAAGGAAGGTAGCAGTGGGGGAAGTAACCCAAATAAAAGGAAATGGAACGACAGTCAGATGACAGGAAGCAAATCCGGAGGGGATGCAAAGAAGGGTAATAAATGCGAGAAATGTGGAAGGAATCACTTTGGAGAATGCATGAAAGGAAAAGGAGTTTGTTTCAACTGTGGTCAACCGGGACACCTTTCCCCACAATGCCCAAAGGCGAAGGCAGGAAGTTGTTTTTCTTGTGGCGCTTCAGATCATCAGAAGAAGGATTGCCCAAAGAGGAAGAGTGATGCAGGTAGTGCTAACCAAGGGAACAACAGTAAGCTGACTATCGGAGGACCAACACAGCAGAACAGACCAGTAGCACGCACCTTCAACATGACAGTGCAGGATGCGATGGAATCAAAGGATGTGGTGTCAGGTATTATTTCGATCAATAATATTAATGCATATGTATTATTTGATTCGGGAGCTACCTGTTCATTTGTGTCGGATGAATTTGCTAAACGGCTAAACTTACCTCGTGAGAAATTAGAGAATCCAATGAATGTGGAAGTAGCTAATAAAGAAGTTATTCCTGTGGAATATATTCATAGAAATTGTTGTGCTGGGATAAACGGGTATAAACTGAGCGTAGATTTGATTCCGATACGACTAGGAGAATTTGATGTAATTCTTGGGATGGA
The DNA here is from genome assembly GCA_034770075.1 of Aralia elata. NCBI lineage: Eukaryota > Viridiplantae > Streptophyta > Magnoliopsida > Apiales > Araliaceae > Aralia > Aralia elata. The sequence goes on along the minus strand of CM068381.1, from coordinate 2,929,590 downwards.
TTGGTTGTCTAGTCACGGGGCTATGATTGATTGTCAGAAGAAAAGTATACACCTAAAGACTCCGAATAAGTCGAAGGTCGTATTTTACGGTAGTAAATCGCCGAGACAATCTTGTTGTCTGACGATGATGCAAGCGAAGAAATTGCTACGGAAAGGTTGTATAGGTTATTTGGCTCACGTGGTTGATACCCGAAGAGTAGAGGGTGAACTGGGTCAGATACCTGTAGTAAGGGAATTCCCAGATGTTTTCCCAGATGAGATACCGGGGTTGCCGCCGGATAGAGAGGTGGAATTTGTGATCGACTTAGTACCGGGAACCGCACCGATCTCAAAGGCACCGTATAGGATGGCACCAGTAGAGATGAAAGAACTGATGGTTCAACTGCAGGAGCTGCTAGATAAAGGATATATTCATCCGAGTGTATCTCCGTGGGGAGCGCCAGTACTGTTCGTAAAGAAGAAGGACGGATCGCTTAGGCTTTGCATTGACTATCGAGAGTTGAACAAAGTCACGATTAAGAACAAGTACCCGTTGCCCAGAATTGATGATTTGTTCGATCAATTGAAGGGAGCGAAATACTTTTCGAAGATTGACTTGAGGACGGGATATCACCAACTGAAAGTGAGGCAAGAGGATATTCCAAAGACAGCATTCAGAACTCGATATGGACACTTTGAGTTTTTGGTGATGTCGTTTGGGCTGACGAACGCGCCAGCAGCATTTATGGACATGATGAACAGAGTATTCAAGCAATACCTAGATAAATTTGTTGTCGTTTTCATAGATGACATTTTAGTCTACTCGAAGACGGAGGAGGAACACGTCGAGCATTTGAGAATAGCCCTGGAAACACTAAGAAGGGAGAAACTATATGCGAAGTTTTCCAAGTGTGAATTTTGGCTACAAAGTGTGCAGTTTTTGGGGCACGTAATTGACAAGGATGGTGTATCGGTGGATCCTGCCAAGGTAGAAGCAATAATAAACTGGGAGCAGCCAAGGACGCCGACAGAAGTTCGAAGTTTCTTGGGATTAGCGGGTTACTATCGGAGGTTTATTCAGAATTTTTCAAAGATAGCGACACCGTTGACAAATTTGACAAGGAAGACTGTGAAGTTTGCATGGACGGACAAGTGCGAAGAGTGTTTCTTGGAGTTGAAGAAGAAACTTAGTGAAGCACCTGTGTTATCACTGCCAGATAATACAGGGGGATTTGTGGTGTATAGTGATGCATCACACAAAGGCCTTGGGTGCGTACTGATGCAGCATGGGAAGGTCATTGCATACGCGTCACGGCAGCTGAAGGATTATGAGAAGGGATATCCGACTCATGACCTGGAACTAGCGGCAGTGGTGTTTGCTCTAAAGATTTGGAGGCACTATCTGTATGGGGAGAAGTGTGAAATATACACAGACCATAAAAGTTTGAAGTATATTTTCACTCAAAAGGAACTAAACATGAGGCAGAGGCGATGGTTGGAGTTGATCAAGGACTACGATTGTGAGATTCTATACCATCCCGGTAAGGCCAATGTAGTAGCCGATGCTCTAAGTAGGAAGGGCAGAGATAAGTTGATGATGTTGACAGCTCAAGAGGAACTGATCAAGGATATGGAAAGACTGGAGTTGGAAGTCAAGTATCAGACAAATGCAGACGAGAAACTGTTCGCAGTAGAGGCGAGTCCGACTTTATTAGACAAGATAAAAGAGGCTCAAGAAAAGGATGATGATTGTGTCTCCATAAAGAAGCGAATCTCAGAAGAAGAGGAATTAAAGTACAAGTCTGATAGCACGGGATTGCTAAGATTTGAGGGGAGGATCTGGATACCGATGGTTTCGGAGTTGAGAGAAGAGATTCTGCAAGAAGCTCATTCTACAAAGTATTCAATACACCCTGGTAGTACCAAGATGTATCAGGATTTGCGCCAACACTTCTGGTGGCCGAACATGAAGAGGGAGGTCGCAGAATGTGTTGGGCGATGTTTGACATGTCAAAGGGTAAAAGCAGAACATCAGAAACCAGGTGGACTGCTACAACCACTGGAGATTCCGGAGTGGAAGTGGGAGCATATCACGATGGATTTTGTGACGGGGCTTCCACCAACTCAGAAAGGTTACGACGCGATTTGGGTGATCGTGGACCGTTTAACTAAATCTGCACATTTTCTACCGATCAAGATAAGATACAATCTAGAGCAGCTAGCAAAATTATATGTGAAAGAGATTGTGTCGCGACATGGGGTGCCGGTATCTATTGTATCTGACAGAGATCCGCGCTTCACGTCGAATTTTTGGAAGAGCTTACAAGAAAGATTGGGAACTCAGTTGAGGTTGAGTACGGCATATCATCCTCAGACGGATGGGCAAAGCGAACGAACGATTCAGACGCTTGAGGACATGCTTAGGGCATGTGTGATGGATTTTAAAGGCAGCTGGGACGATCATCTACCACTGGTGGAGTTTGCCTACAATAACAGTTATCATGCGAGCATTGGCATGCCGCCATATGAAGCATTATACGGAAGAAAGTGTCGAACACCTCTGTGTTGGGACGAAGTCGGTGAACGGAGACTGTTGGGACCTGAAATGGTGCAGCAGACCGTGGATGTCGTCAAAGTGATAAGAGCTCGATTGGTAGCGGCTCAGGACCGACAGAAGAAATACGCCGATTTGCATCGACAGAAGCGAGACTTTGAAGTTGGGAGCTTTGTATTTTTGAAAGTATCTCCCTGGAAGGGGAAGATCAGATTTGGAAAGAAGGGAAAATTGAGTCCCAGGTTCGTAGGACCCTTTGAAGTTTTAAAGAGGGTAGGTGAAGTGGCGTACGAGGTAGCTCTACCTCCTGAACTTGAGCATATTCATAATGTGTTCCACGTTTCGGTGTTGCGGCCATATAAACCCGACTACAAGCATGTGATATCCTATGAACCAATTCAAGTTGAGAAAGACTTGTCATATGAAGAGATTCCTATCCAGATATTAGATAGGAAAGAGCAGACGTTAAGAAATAAAGTCATCCATTCGGTCAAAGTACTTTGGAGGAACCACGCAGCTGAGGAAGCTACGTGGGAGCTAGAAGAGAAGATGAGGAAGAATTATCCACATCTTTTTGAGTGAACCCGTTAAGTTTTCCGTACCTAGACTGTAATTCTGGGGACAGAATTCTTATAAGGGGGGGAGGATGTAACGACCGAGAATTCTGAAATTTCCTTGTAATTCAAATTTTTGAATATTAATGATTATGTTATATTTTTATTAATATTATATTTGTGTTACGTGTTTAAAGGTTGTGTGACAATCTAGGTTATGTGAATGTATGAAATTTTACGTGTTATAGTTTTGTTTAAGTGAATAATTGATTTCGCTTAGCGTCGCTAAATCACTATTCACGGGGCACGTTTCCCGAGGCACTATTCACGCCATAATATTTTTGTGTCTTTTTCGATGTTAATAAATTTCATAAATACGTGTATGCGTACGAATAATTTTTCCAAGTGTCGGAAATTTTATTTGAGCTGATACGTGATTTTATCCGTATCCGAAATGTATTAAATGGGTGTTCCGAATATTTGGACAAATCCCATAATAATTATTTTTACCCATCCTAATATTTATGGTAATACCCATTTTAATTTTGGGTAGAGTTATTTACCAGTTTTGGTACAAAAGTGGGAGTTTTCGGATATATTTTTGGTATTTTCGGGTATCCAATTTGGCTTATTGCTCCAAGTGGGAACCACCAAACCACTTTCAACCAATCAAAATGCTAAGGAGTGAGAGAGTGGGGGGGTGCCGGCGCCACCTTGAGTTCCAAACCCATTTCCTTCCTAAATTCCTCCACTTCTCCAATAATCATTCATTCAACTCTCAATCCATTCCATTCTATTCCAAGTTGCTCAGCTGATAGAGAGAGAGAGAGAGTGAGAGAGAGAGCTGCTGATAGAGAGAAGGAAGAAGGAAGAAGGAGGAAGGAAGAAGAAGAAGAAGTCTAGAGAGAGAGAGGTGGTGCACGGGTGAAGAAGAGAAGGAAGCCAAAGCAAGCAAGAAGGACTCAAAGCAAAGCCTAGCAGTCTTCTTAACCTCTAGAAGAGATTTGTAGAGGTAAACCATCAACGAAAACTGATTTCATTTGATTTTGTGAAGATTTTCGAGTTTTGAAGGTTTTTGGAGCTTTTTAGCTCATGGATGATCTTTGCTGCGATTCTTGTTGTTTTTGTTTGTGTTGGATGTTTGTAAATGTTGTTAAGAGGTTATATAAGACATTAATAACATCAAAGTGGAACAAAAATGCAAGAAATCCGTACCTTGGCTTAATGGAGCAAGAACAATGGACAAAACATGGACTTTGGACTGTTGGACGATTTAGAGGACCTTGTAGCTATGATTTCGTGTTTGTTTGATTTGTTTGTTGTTATGATGTTGTACTTCCATGGGTTATGAGTTTAACCCAGTTGGAATGGAGTAAAAAGGGATTAAAACAAAGATTTGGTGATGATTTTTGTAAAGAACACGAAGAACACGAAGAACACAAAAATATAGCATGAGTTGATACTTTGGCCTAAGATTTGGCCATGTTAATGTTAATGAATAACTCTAAATTTTTGATATGTTGTAGCCCTATGTCTTAGGAGTCCATAGAGTCTAGAACGGACCAATTTGAACGTGTATAGAAGAAGTTATGGAGGTTGGAGTGAAGAAAGGTCGGATTGCACGAAGGTGGCAAGTCTGCAAATTCTGGGCATTGGCGCAGCCTCGCTGATCCTCACCGAGGCCTTGCCAAGCCCGCTGGTAATTGGCGCAGCCTCACTGCTCTTCACCAAGGCCTCGCTGCCCTGATTGGCGCAGCCTCGCTGATTTTCACGGAGGCCCCGCCGACTCCCTGTATCCAAAATTTCCAACATGAACACCTTTTAGTAAAATGACCATAACTTTCTCATACGAACTCGGATTAGGGCGATTCAAGATGATCCGGAAAGCTTAGAGATAGACCTACAACATACATTAATTAGAATTGAAATTTATTACCTGGAACAAATTTGAAATTTGCTGTTTTTAGGATTGTTGTGCAAACGGAGGGCATCGGTAATGCGCGTGCAACGTGTATTGCTTCCAACAATATAAGACAATGTTCTAAGTCCTAAAACATGATTGTTCTGTATTATAATGATACTTAGTATGAATCAATGAGTATTAGATAAATCGAATGGGCGTGTTAGGCGTACGCAATTGCTTGTCGCTTGGGCATTCGAATAGGCAAGGTGGGCATATAGACGTGCAAGCGTCGTAACGCCGTAACTAGTGGGCATAACCTTGTTTAAAATTTTGTTTCTTATATGAATGGGACATTATAGAGTTGTATAAATAAATATTTGGTATCTGGTATGTAACTAATTGTTATGTGAATATGTACCTAATTGTGTAGGCTATTAAGGAGCGTGTGTTTGTAATATTGTAGCAGCGCTTCAGGCAAGTTTCCTAACGCTTGTCTAACCCTTGTGTTGGGCAAGTTCCTTAACTTCATTCTTTCTATATATTGAATGCAAGTTTCCTTACTCTAGCTCAATTTAATATTGGGCAGGATTTCTCAACCGTACAACTTTTGTTTATTGTGCGAGTTATCTATTGATTGAGCAATCATTCTATATTATTGCAAGTTTCGTGACTCAATTGGAGTTATTAATTTCAAATTATATTAGTGGATTAATTACTTTCAATTACCCCACATCAAGGATAAATTATTGATATTCGCAGCTTATACATTTGAATTCATTATCTGTTGTTGGACTGTGAAACGTTTAAGTTCTTTATTCATGAACTGTTTAAGGAAATAGTCTATGCCATTTGTTTCGGCTAGACATGTACATGTTATTATTTTAAAAGCTATCCAAACCGATTGTTGGTGCGGATTCTTGGACTGAGAGAGCAACCCTTATTTAGGGGATTTTAATGTGTCGGATATTCGATGCAGTCAGAGTTAAATGTTATGCATATACATGGTGTACGAGAGGCTGATCCCCTCGAGTACAACTGACGGGGCCAGGTTTTAAAAGAGTTAGTCAAATGATCGACTCTTTGGCCAAAAGTTCATGGTCGGTTGGACCACTCAGCAGTAAATAGTCATTATTCATTGTTTAATTTGAACCTTGATTATGTCATTTCAGCTATTTCATCAATGTTCATAAATTGTTGATCTATGCAGCTATTATTCTTATTCATTCATGGTATATCTTCATTCTTGCTTTTAAACTTGCTGAGCAAAGTAGTTGCTCACCCTTGCTATATCATGAACCTATTGTAGTTAAGCCGGAGAGTTCCAAAGCGGGCAAAGGCAAAGGAAAGCTTAAGGGATAGTTATATGTACTATCCGATATGTAATCGTGGAATAGTTTTGTATTATTAATTTATTCTGCGATGTATTTATTTAAGGTTATAGACCTTGGGACCATAGTGAACCTTTTTGTAATGAACAACATATGTTTATTTATTCCGCATTAGTTGATTTATGTTGTTTAGAGGCGTATGGATGTATTTTATCGTGAGCACCAAATTCGAGGTATTGGTACCTGAATTTGGGGGTGTCACAGGTCACGCCAGTAGTTGTGGCCGTGGTCGTGGTCATGGAAGTGGACGTGGTCGAAATAATCATCGAGGTGGTCATTACTCACCAGAAGTGGGAACATAAGGATGAAAAACGCGACAAAAGTGACAAAGATAAAAAAAACCATGGAGAATTTGTGTTATCGTTGTAGAGGTAAAGGCCATTGGTCACGTACCTGTCGTACGCCAAAACATCTTGTTGAGCTCTATCAACAATCACTAAAAGATAAAGAGAAGAAGATAGAGACTAATTTTGCTAGTGAGGATGGAAAAGATGAGACAACTTTTGATTGTAGAAATGATAATTTTAATTATGGTTATGTTGATGTTGATACTACTCATCTAGATGTTGCTGATTTTTTCTCCCAACCTGAAGGAAATATTGGCCACTTGTTTGGCGATGAGAGTGTCCAAAAATAAAATGCTTAGATATTATTTATTGGACTATATTTTAAGCATGTTTCTTATTAAGTTTAGTAGGTTTTTAATTATTAAGTATTTGTCATGTTTAGATGTTTAATTATGTATGAGATATTTTGTTAATTTGATTATATATTTCTTATTTTCAATGACAAACATAGATACTCTCATGGTTCGATTTGCGATGAATGGTGGAGATATATGTCTCGTAGACAGTGCTACTGCACACTTGAAGAATATAAGAAAATCTCTCTTCTTACTCTTTATCCTTGTGTTCTTTCTAATTTCATAATACGTTATCAGCACACACTATATTAAAGAATAAGAAATATTTTTCTTCTTTCATAATGCAAAAGGCCAATGTTAATACTATATCAGATAGTGCAAAATTGATAGAAGGCTCTGAAAGAGCTAACATATACTTGCCTGGAGGAACAAAATTTGAAATTGTTGAAGCATTATACTCTCCCAGGTCTCAAAGAAATTTATTGAGTTTTAAGGATATCCGCCGAAATGGGTATCATATTGAGGCAGCATGTGAAGGAAACATTGAGTACCTTCACATTACGAGTATAATCTCGGATACTAAAAGTGTCTTAGAAAAATTACCGGCCTTTTCCTCCGATTTATACTATACGAGAATTAGAACAATTGAAACAAATGTGGTCATTAAACAAAAGCTTACGAATCACAATAACTTTGTTGTTTGGCATGATCAGTTAGGCCATCCTGGATCGCTAACGATGCGAAGAATAATTGAGAATTCATGTGGACATCCATTGGAGAGCTAGCAGATTCTTCAATCGAATGATTTCTCATGTGCTGCTTGTTCTCAAGGCAAGTTAATTGTTCGACCATCACCAGCTAAGATAGGGATTAAATCCCTTATTTTTCTGGAACGAATATAAGGTGATATATGTGGACCAATTCATCCACCATGTGGACCTTTTAGATATTTTATGGTTCTAATTGATGCATCAACTAGGTGGTCACATGTATCTCTATTATCAACTCGCAACATGGCCTTTGCAAGGTTACTTGCTCAATTAATTAGATTACGAGCACATTTTCCAGATTATCCCATCAAAAAAATTCGTATTGACAATGCTGGTGAATTTACTTCCAAAACTGTCAATGATTATTGTATGTCTATTGGGATAAGTGTTGAACATCTTGTAGCACATGTTCACACACAAAATGGCCTTGCAGAATCATTTATTAAGCGTCTTCAATTGATTGCAAGACCATTACTAATGAGATCAAAACTCCCAATTTCTGCTTGGGGTCATGCTATTTTACATGCGCCAACATTAGTTCGCATCAGGCCAACAAGTTATCATAAGTTCTCCCCTTTACAATTGGTTTTTGGTTATGAACCAAATATTTCCCATCTAAGAATTTTCGGATGTGCTGTATATATTCCAATTCCTCTACCACAACGTACTAAGATGGGTCCTCAAAGGAGGTTGGGAATATATGTTGGATATGAATCCCCGTCTATGATTAAATATTTAGAACCATCAACAGGGGATTTATTTACAGCTAGATTTGCTGATTGTTATTTTGATGAATCAGTCTTCCCAATATTAGGGGGAGAAAATAAACAACTGGAAAAAGAGATAAGTTGAAATGAATTATCATTGTATCATTTTGATCCTCGTACAAAACAATGTGAACTAGAAGTTCAAAAGATAATTCATTTACAAAGTTTAGCAAATCAATTGCCAGATGCATTTACTGACCCAAAGAGTGTAACAAAGTTATATATACCAGCTGTTAATGCTCCGATTAAAATTGATGTCCCAAAAGGACAACCTTTTGTTGCCAATGAATCTAAAGCATGCCTGAAGCATGGTAGACCAGTCGGTTCTAAAGATAAGAATCCTAGAAAAAGAAAAGGAGTAAAGATTCAAGATGGTCAGGTCGAGAAAATGGTAACTCCAAAAGAGTCTACAAAAGAACCCCTTGACATGACTAACATTATAGTTCCAGAAGACAGTCAAGTACCTGAAATTAGTGAAAATGAAGAGATCTCGATAAATTATGTCATGTCAAGAAAAATATGGAATCGACGTCGATGATGTTTTTGCATACAATATAGCGCTAGATGTTATGAATAATGACAAGGATCTTGAACCAAGGTCTATTGAGGAATGCAGACATAGACATGATTGGTTAAAATGAAAAGACGCAATTGAGGCAGAATTGAAATCTCTTGAAAAGAGAAATATTTTTGGACCACTAGTCCATACACTTGATGGTGTAAAACCAGTGGGGTACAAATGGGTTTTTGTGCGAAAACGAGATGAAAAGAGTGAAATTGTGAGACATAAAGCACGTCTAGTTGCATAAGGATTTTCACAAAGACCTGGTATTGATTATGAATAGACATACTCTCCAGTGGTGGATGTGACTACTTTTCTATTTCTAATCAGTCTGGCAATAAAAGATGGACTTGACTTGCGTCTAATGGATGTCGTTACAGCATATTTGTATGGCCCACTTGATAATGACATTTATATGAAACTCCCAGAAGGATTTAAACTGCCAGAAGCATATAATTCTGGTTCTCAAAAACATTACTCAATCACATTAAACAGATCTCTATATGGATTAAAACAATCCGGCCGCATGTGGTATAATAGTCTTAGTGAATATTTGTTAAAGGAGGGCTATAAGAATGATCCCATTAGCCTATGCATTTTTATAAAGAGATCAGGATTTGAGTTTGTTATTATTGCGGTATATGTTGATGATCTAAATATTATTGGAACTCCTTGCGAGATTTCAAAGGCAATAGAGTACTTGAAGAGAGAATTTGAAATGAAAGATCTTGGAAAAATAAAATTTTGTCTTGGGTTACAGATAGAACATTTAAAGGACGGGATTCTTGTGCATCAAACAACTTGTATAGAAAAGGTGCTAAAACGATTTTATATGGACAAAGCACATCCGTTGAGCACCACCCCAATGGTCGTAAGGTCACTTGATGTGCATAAAGATCCTTTTCGACATCGAGAAAATGATGAGGAGATTCTTGGTCTTGAAGTACCATACTTGAGTGCAATTGGAGCACTAATGTATCTCGCTAGTCATACATGACCTGATATATCATTCTCTGTCAACTTATTAGCGAGATATAACTCTTGTCCAACCCGAAGGCATTGGATGGGGTTAAACATGTACTTCGTTACCTACAAGGTACAAAAGATATGGGTTTGTATTTTCCTAACCTACCCAAAACAGATTTAACTGGTTTTGCAGATGCAGGGTACCTATCCGATCCTCATAATGCTCGATCGCAAACTAGATATGTATTCACATGTGGTGGAACCGCCATTTCATGGCGTTCGATGAAACAAACTATAGTAGCCACATCTTCTAATCATGCTGAAATTTTGGCAATCCATGAGGCTAGTCGTGAATGTGTATGGTTAAGGTCTGTAATTCAACACATACGACAAGCTTATGGTTTATCTTCAAGAAAAGAGGCACCAACAGTCTTATATGAGGATAATACAGCATGCATCGCCCAACTCAAGGAAGGATATATCAAAGGTGATAGAACAAAACATATTTCACCGAAGTTCTTTTTCACTCATGACCTTTAGAAGAATGGTGATATAAATGTTCAACAAATCCGTTCAAGTGAAAATTTGGTAGATTTATTAACAAAGGCGCTTCCTATCACTACATTTGAGAAGTTAGTCCACAACGTTAGATTGTGTCGACTCCGAGATCTCAAGTGATATAATCATGAGGGGGAGTAAATATACGTTGTACTCTTTTTCCTTTAGCCATGGTTTTGTACCATTGGGTTTTTCTGGTAAGGTTTTTTTGATGAGGCTGCATCTCATATGTATTTTGAAGAATAATATACTCTTTTTCCTTCACTAGGTTTTTGTCCCACAGAGTTTTTCCTAGTAAAGTTTTAACGAGGCATATTCTTCAGTAATGGACATCCAAGGGGGAGTGTTATGAATAGTTATAAATATGGATGTCCATACATCCCCCATACTCTACATATTGGTACATGAATGAGGAATTATTCATTCTCCTCCTTATTTAAGTTTGTATTTCCTTTAATCTTCCATCTTTATTCATGTATTTGTGAAGCCTATAAATAGAGGCTCACCATCCATGTATTGGACACACTTCAAGAATATATAAGAAAATCTCTCTTCTTACTCTCTATCCTTGTGTTCTTTCTAATTTCATAATATGATTATTATTGATTTGATATTTTAACTTACAAATTAATTTATTCATTACATACAAGTATATAATTTAATGAACAAAACTCAATTTTGAATGTAATGTTACTACACAAATATCAAGAAATAACCAAATAAATATGTTATAATAACATATTATTATTATATAACAACTATTGTATTGTGTAAACTAAGTAGTATGTCGTCAACATTTTTTTTATTAAAAAGTAAATTTAATATATTTTTAAATTCAAAATTAATTCGTACAAGACTATTAAGTTAAATATTCAGTAAATGTAAAGCGTAAATATGTAACCAAAATATATTATGAGACTATTATATTTGGAACTTGAAAAACATATGAAAAAGTAAGAAATGAAAAAGATAAAGACAAAGATTAAAAGATATCTTAATAAAAATAAATTTAAAAATTAAAAATGTTAAAATTCAATGTCATAAATAGCTATCAATTAAGCAACAAGTATTTAAACTTCATTTATATTTTCTTTTTCATTCGCTATTCTTCAAATTTTTTATGTTCATAACATTTCCTCAATGTTTATAAATTTATAAGTGAGTTTTTCTGGAACTGATTCAATATTATTATCTTGACTCTTTGAGATTGAGCTCACTCCCAAGAAGTGGCACATTTTTCTTTCCTTTCCCAACAATGTCTACTCGTTAGTGTTTAATAAATACATGTTGTCTAACAAAACACCTGTTGGGATGTAATTATTTGGGTTTGGCCAAAGTATAGTCCAATTTATTTAATGGTCTGGGTCTGGTGTTGGCCCATGTACATTTATTTTGACAGTTTCCTCAAATAGTGGTAGAATCCTTATTAGAGTAAGATTGTGTTTTCTTATTTGGGGGAGATAAGGAGATCTAATTTGAGAAGAAATCTATCAGTCATTAATTGCGGTTATAAGGTGATTCTAAAAAGGACTCCTACTCCTAATTGGATTCGGGTGGACATGGCATCTATAAATACAACAATAAGCAAAGGTTTGAGGGAGAACACAATAACATACAACAGAGAAAAGTGAGGAATAAACAATTTGTACTCTCCATATTATTTTATAGTGGATTTTTTATCTCGTCCCATGGTTTTTTCTCAATTGGGTTTCCACGTAAAATTTGTGTGTTGTGTCTATGTTTATCTGAGTGTATTTTGTGAGTTTTACTCTACAACACAATCTATTATTCCAGCAACTATTAGCGCTTTTTTGGCCTGCTGTTTTGGTGATTTCATCAGGCCTACAAAATTTGGCGTTAACATTGGCACTAGAAGGAGGGCCCCTATTTTAGTGTTAAATCAAAATCACCGATTAACCCGTGGCACAACGTCACCGCGCACCCCCGCGCGTCCTGCGCTTCTTCCTCATAAATGACGATGCAATTATGAAATTTGTGGAAGTATTTTGATCAGTATAGCATGCAGAACCATCAGCAATTCAACTAAAGCTAAGTATTTTATCTCTTTCTTTATTTATAAATTATTTGAGACAAGCATGTAAGGGCATACAAGTACTCATTCACCGATTAGAATTTTTGATATGTATATGGTTAGTGTTACATATAATGAGAATAATACTATTGACAACATTGCTAAATCATTCACATGGCTATATACACATAGCCTAATTTATTTATATGCATGAAAGCATTATCAAGTTTACTATTCAACATAAATACATAATTAAGACTTGTATGCTTTAGGTATTGGGGGGCTCTGTTTGTAGCAATAAAGTTAAAATTATATGATTAGTTTCCTTATTATACTTTGTGAATGTCTGCACCATGTGGCTATAAAGTATAAATGTCCTTCACCCATTAACGTACATCACTTGTTCTTTTTATTGTATATGATGACTATTAGGGGTACAACACCAACACATATGACAACTCAGGCATATCCTAGCGCGTGGCATTAAAAGAAATTAGTTTAACATGCTTCAATGCCATCTCCACTTCCGAATCTAAATATTATGCAAGAACCATGAAGTCCAAGGCTGATTTTAATATGTTGAAGTAGAGATAAACATACCTGACGTGCTATTGGTGGCAACGCATGCTTTGACGAAAAATCAGTTTGGTATGGATTCAATTGCCTTTGGATCGACATTACTACTACCTTTGAGTTCTCTTGGATTTTAGCAAAGAAGGATCGGGTATCATTGAGCACCTAATACTCTTCAACAGTCTATTCGGCTATAACTTCAGGTCCAAGTTCAATTTGTATTAAATTCTGTTGGATTGGACAATGACAATTGGGTCAATACAGATTAAAGCTTCAAAGATAATATCACCATGATTTTTGGACGAAGGATTGCTCGGATGAGTATCGACATATACGTGAATGCTTTAGACATGCATTATATTTTAAAAATTGGAACAGGGTTCCTTCATAAATCAGTTTCAATCTCAACTTGCTCTTTTTACTACTTCGGGAAGGTGAGTTAACAGCATTTGCGCACTCTATCATCGACCTAGGTGGCTTGGAATTGTCTTTAGCAGAATTGTTATCAATTCACTCTACTATAATAGAGAGTTCAGAACTCCTATCGGCATAACAACTTGAGCAACTTTGGATCACCTCGGACAACTTCGGCACTCAGACTAATTTTCGTACCATACTAAATTTTGTATCCCTTCGGACAATAGCATCTCACTTCGGACTTCGGTTACCATCTATTGTCTCTCTCTTCAGCATGACAATGAAATTGGCAAAGGAGAAAATTAGTCTGAGTGCCGAAGCTGTCCGAGGGGTTGGTATCTGTTCGGGGGAGATAAGGTCGGATGGAGATATAAAGTCGGATCAATGCCTCCCTTGGGGGTCGAGAAGGCGATTATGGTGATATAAGGTCGGATGGAGATATAAGGCTGAAGAGTCGCTCCCCAGATCCGTGGCAGGCACCGAAGCCGCACGCAGGACAGGAACAGGCTAAAAAGTCGCTCCCCAGATCCGCTGCTGGCACCGAAGCCGCTCGCAGGACAGGAGCAAGCCGAAGAGCCGCTCCCCAGATCCGCGACAGGTACAGAAGCCATTCGCAGGACAGGAGCAGGCCGAAGAGTCGCTCTAAGGAGAGGATCAGGCAACAAAACCGATCTCGTGAAATGAGCAGTCGTCGAAGCTGCTCTCGGGAAGACAATTATGGCGATATAAGGTCGGAGCCTCCCAACAGGTTGGGAAGGCTATTATGGTGATATAAGGGCAGATCAATGCCTCTTACAGGGGTCGAGAAGGCTATCATGGTGATATAAGGTTAGATCAATGCCTCCCACAGGGGTCGGGAAGGCTATTATGGTAATATAAGGTCGGATCAATGTCTCCCACAGGGGTCGGGAAGGCTATTATAGCGATATAAGGTTGAATGAAGATATAAGGTTGGATCAAAACTCACTATCGTTCGGGAGCATTTTTTTCGATGTAATAAGACAGGAACAGACATAACAGAAAGAGATAAGGCAGGCAATCAATGATGATATAAGGAGAAGGGAGACAAAAGACATTTTATAAAGATCGGAAAATTGTTTACTTAAAACTCATTCGACATCGGCAAACCAAATCCTTGCTTGGCGGTCGGTACAGTGGCATTGGTTGTTCACAAAAGCTCATGAAGGATATCCTGATTGATCCACTGAAAGACTTGTCATACACCTATGAACGAGCAAAAACTTTCTTAGCAATTGAAGAGGTTATGTTTAATGAGACATTGGTAGGGTGGTGGAGTTGAGTCGGTTCGTATTTGGTGGTCGACTGCGAATGGCAATTGAAGGATAGATATTGGCATGCTTTGTGATAGAATGAATATTTTCCGAAGATAATTCGAAAGGAGGATCGGGTTCAGAAGTAGCTGGGGGAAATAATTGTTATCATCTTGGATTTTGTACCTAAACGGTTCGTCGATTACGGAGGTAGTTAGTGGTGTTTTCAATTCGGGATTCCGATGACAGTGACGTCGGACAGCGGATAATTGATTATAGATTCAATGTTCAGGTGGCTCTTGATAGTTCTGGGCATTCGGCAACAAGAAAGGCTCTAATATATCGGTGGACATCGGGTAATTCATTTTAGAGAGGCATGTTCAGCTAGCAGTTCGGGAGTTTGAGATTTTTCTCTAGTTTGATATTTGGGAGGTAGTTCGGAGGTGTTGTTAAATTATGGGACTGAATTCGAAAATTTAAGTTGTGGATGTGGCTTTGACAGATCTTTAGAGGCATTGTAGAGGCATCTTTCTTCTTGGTGTTTTAGGGTTCGACAAATTCAAGAATGTTGGAGGTTTTTATGTTTGACGGTAGATGGTTCGACAATTTTAACGGCTTGGCGGTCGGAGGGTATGGTGGACTTTTTAATTACTCTCCTATTATAAATCCTTTATAACAGGAGAGTATGGGGCAATGTTGGGATGTAATTATTTGGGTCTGGCCAAAGTGTGGCCCAATTTATTTAATAGTCCGGGTCTGGTGTTGGCCCATATACATTTATTTTGACAGCTTGCTCAAATAGTGGTAGAATCCTTATTATAGTAAGATTGTGTTTCCTTATTTAGGGGAGATAAGACATTTGGGAAGAAATCTATCAGTCATTAATTGCAGTTATAAGGTGATTCTAAAAAGGACTCCTACTCCTAATTGGGTTCGGATGGACATGGCATCTATAAATACAACAATAAGTAAGGGTTTGAGGGAGAACACAATAACGTACAACAGAGAAAAGTGAGGAATAAATAATTTGTACTCTCCATATTATTTTATAGTGGATTTCTTTTCTCGTCCCGTGGTTTTTTTCCAATTGGGTTTCCACGTAAAATTCTTGTGTTGTGTGTATGTTTATCTGAGTGTATTTCGTGAGTTTTACTCTACAACACAATCCATTATTCCAGCAACTATTAGCGCTTTTTTGGCCTGCTGTTTAGGTGATTTCATCAGGCGTACAAAATTTGGCGTTAACAACACCTATTTCAAGATACAGAAAGGGGGGCAGTGATCCACCGACTCCATCAAAAATACTATTGACCTGAGTACATAAAAACAAAATAGATTCATATTTCTCCAAGAAAAGCAGTTGCAGACATGATCCATAAAAAACATCCTTTGTCCAATCCAAACATCTTCAAGGATTCATATATAACCTTGAGGCCCTTGACTACCAAGAGAAACGAGAAAGCTGAAGGTGTTTATGATACAAAACTAATCTCACACCTCCCTTGGTTGATGAAAGATAGGATACACTTCAACAACCACCCTATCATTTGCAGACTTGAGTGAGATACCCTTCATCATCTTGTTGATACTCCAAGCTTCCTTTTGCTATAATTTAAGCCGGCACAATGGATTTTCACGCTTAACTCTGGATGCAACTTCCATTACAAAAAAATGGCCTAACAGCGACCAAGAGTATCTACGACCGCCCAATTCGGTCGCTAATTCTATTAATAGCGACCGGTATTAACGACCACAATTAGTATTGGTCGCTATTTTCGATCAGCGACCGCTGATCAGTTGCTGATACAAAATTTACTGCCATAAATTTGGCACAAAATTTCGCGGGGCAACTTGTTGCGACCACAGACTGTCAGCGACCGCATGCCGGTAGCTAAAACATCCACGTCATTAAAAATTAGCGACCGCCTGCGGTCGTTGATAGCGGTCGCTGATTCGTTTTTAGTCTATTCAGATTTAGGCAGTCGAGTAAACCAGAAAACGGAGGAAAAAGAAGGGAGAAAAGAAGGAGAAGAAGGAAGAGGGAGTCGCCGCCACTGCCGCCGCTGTCGCCGACCAAGCAGCCATCGCCGACCAGCATCCACCCCCTTCTGATCAAGTATGAATATCCTCTATTACTTAAAATAAATTTTTTTTGTAATGATTATCAAATATTGCTGGAGTTTAATTTTGAGATTCATTAGATATATGTATAATTTAATCAAACTTTTTACGATTGCATGTTGTTGTTGTTTGTTACTGTATAAATGTTGTGATAAATTATAGCTGACAACCCTGTTTGGTGGATTTTATTTTTGTTTAGCATTATACTTCTTATTGATATTTCCCTATTTTTGTGAGGAATCCAGCTTTGGATAATCAACTTATTGTTCCAAATGTCTTAGCTCTTTGTGACATAAACTGCATTTTTTATGTTTTCCTTTATTAATGTTTACTAATATGCTTTCTCTTTAACTTTATGTATTTCTATTTGTTTTCTCACTTGTTCAAATGTAAGTAGCTTTTGTGTATGTGATGATTGTCTAATTTTCTCTTATAAAAGAGCAAATTTAAGATCTTGCACTATTCTTTTTGAGTTACTTTTTCTGTTGTCTTGGCCAAATGTATATGTTGTTTTTATTAGAGGAATTAAGCTTGTATTATGCTATTGAGTCTATTGTAAATAATTTGAATTGACAGCAAATCCCATTAGCTAGATTTAGAATATTTGTTTTCTTAATCTTGATTAATGAATAATCAAATCTTGATTTACTTAGTTTCTCAATACTAAATAAAATAAATAAATAAAATAATATAAAATTAGGAACTAGTTAGTATTTACTTAGTTTCTCAATACAAAATAAAATAATACAAAATAAAATAAATAAAATAAAATATACAAAATAAAATAAATGTGGATAAATAATATAATGAACTAAGTAGTTTTTACTTAGTTTCTTATCACTAAATAAAATAATACAAAATAAAATAAAATAAAATAAAATGATATAAAATAAAGCAAAGTAAAATATAATAAAATAAAATAAAATAATGAACTAATTAGTATTTACTTAGTTTCTCAATATTAAATAAAATAAAATAATAAAAATAAAATAAAACATATAACATAAAATAAATAATACAAAATAAAATAAATAATATAATGAACTAAGTAGTATTTAATTGGTTTTTCAATACTAAATAAAATAAAATAAAGCAAAGTAAAATAACATAATATAAAATAATACAAAATAAAATAAAATAAAGCAAAGTAAAATATAATAAAATAAAATAATGAACTAATTAGTATTTACTTAGTTTCTCAATACAAAATAAAATAATATAAAAGATAACTTAAATACTTATACAAATATAAAATATTTGTATAAGTTTTAGAATTTATTTAAAGTAAGATCATTGAACAAATTTTAGAATTTCAAACATTGGGAAACAATCATAAGAATTAAAATAAATGAATGTAAGAACCTGCATATCAATAAAAACTTACACAAGGTGCAAATATCAATAAATATTATAGATGTGGAATAATTATCAATAATTAATCCACTAGCATGCTTGAAACATAATAACTCGAGTTGAGTTAGCAAACTTGCGCAGAGTGAGGGAACTTGCACAAGGTGTGAATATCAATAAATATCAACGAGGTGGGAAAATTTTCAATAATTAAACCACTTAATACGAATAAGGAATAACAATCCCAATTTGATTCCAAAAACCGGCAATCTGATTGATATATATAATTAATCATAAATAACTAGTTCAAACTGAAAACTTGCACACGGATTTCAAAGGTGTGTAAGTTAGGCAACTAGCACAAGATAGGATCGGAAACTTGCACAATAACATAACTTGTGAAAGTTAGGAACTTGCAAAATATATATACGCAATGATTCAATTAATAGTTTAATACGCTCGAAGTGAAGGGTCTCGCATAAAAGAACCTTCGAATAAGGTCAGAGAACTTGCACAAATATACACGATTATGTAACAATAATTTAGTTTGCTCAAAGTGAGGGAAGCTTGCACAATACGCAGGATTATGTAAGTTCGGGAACTTGCCTGGTCTATAGCTTACTGTTTACTCTACGATTCTGCTCTGCAAGTATCCTAGAGTGATTATAATGTACTCTCTGATCAGTCATGGTTAATCATCAGTAATAGACTTAATAAATTTACACATGAGACTCGTATGGTCTGCTCTACAGTCTGCTATGACAGATTTACGATTGGCAGGGCTCTACTAGGGTCAGAAGAGTCATTCTACGATCAGTGGGGTGACTCTACGATCATTAAGTTCTTTCTGACTTGGTGCAATTATGCCAAGATTTGTTGACTTGGCTTAGCAGTGCTCTGCTGTGACTCTTCGGTTTCCAGAGAAGCTCTACGACTTACTGGTGAAGCTCTATGATCGCCTAGCGAAGCTCTACGATCGACAGAGTTCACTCTACGATCGACTCTAGGACTGACTCGGCTGACTTACTCTACCATCGAAGTGATACCACTCTATGATTGTAGAGTTCACTCTACGATCTGTGCCTGGTTTGGCTGACCCACTCTATGGTTTATAAGTACGCCCTTCGATCGGAGTGAAGTCACTCTACGATCGTATGGTTCTTTTCACTACTTACTGGGACTCAAGGTTACTTCAAGATTTCAACTTACAGAACACCCTTCGGCTGATTATTCTGAGCTCATATACTACTAGAAACATGGTTTGGGTCTGACCGACCCGCTGCCTACAAGATTTTGACTTCGGCTCCATTTCGGAACTCTTCTCAGTTCGGGGGCCTCTCGTAGTTCGGGGACCTCCCGTAGTTCGATAACCTCTTCGGGGTCAAATGGTATTCTTATATTTGACTTTGGGAACTCAGGGATTAAGGTCTCTACGACTTTTAGGACTTCAGCTTTGGATATGTGACTTCATGTATTCACGTTCAAGTCTTACTGACATTAAGGTTCAGCTTCAGATCTGTGACTTCAGGAGTCACATTCGAGTCTTACTGGCATTTAAGGTTCGGCTTCAGATCTATTACTGAACCAAACCCAGAGGAACTACTACTGTCTTTGGTTTTGACTATGGATCCCACTTCGGAAACCACTTTACGGTTCGGGGTCAGATGTCAGCCCTGTTACTTAGGTTCATGAGTTCGGAGTAAGGTGGCGAACCTCATCAGAACGACTTCAGCATCCCTATTATTACTCATTATTACACCTTTTGCTAGACAGACTTTATATCCCTTTCTGATATAGACCACACCTTACATTGATTAACTAGGATTCGGTCATATACTCTGTGGACAACATTCATGATTTGAATAAGATATGATTCCAGCATACCTAGCTCATGAATCATTTCTAATTGTTAAAGTAAATTCGCACATTTTGACCGTCATGCATGCTAACACTAACACAGATAAATCATAACTACTAAGATTAAAACTTCTTACCTCCTTAATTAATTGCACTCCTTCTCTTTCTGCAAGTGGTCTGTCGACTTTTTCCTTCTCTCTCAAATATTTTGTGCTCTCAAATTTATACAACTAAGGAAGAAACATTTGCTAAATTAGGTGAGGTAGTCTATTTATAGCCTCCACAATCTTTACTTACAATGTGTATATCTATACATCTTTACCAACTCATCTTATCTCTTATCCATATCATCCCTCAATTTTGGGGATTTCTTACTTGTAAGGACAAAAAGTTGGTAGGAGTTGGTGAAAAACTTGTACCCATGGAGTAAAGATGAAGCAACCTTACCCTATGTGGTTTTTCTCCCACTTCGGCAGTCTCTTCCCCTTATTCACTTACTAGTTCACTTACTAGTTCATTTACGGTAGGAGTTGAATAGTTACCCATATTTGTTTGACTATATAAATCAATTAAATTCTACTACCAAAATGGGTTGGGCCACCAAATATTTTTTATTGGGTCCAATAGTTAAAACATTGCACTACTAGTATACCTGATGGTTAATTCAAGTAGTGGGATGATTAAATGTTTTCACAAATCCAATACGAAATTAACTGTGTGGGCTTGTTTAAAAATAATTTACTAAGTTAGTCCATTAAAATTCCATACTTGGAATATTAAATCAACTAACATATAATCACACATAATCACCCAAATCATTTAAGGGTTTAATACGCAAAAGAATTTAAATAATAATGAAAATTAATTCTTAACTTTAATAATTTTGCTTAAAATTCGTGGTCATTACAGTTTCAACTCTACATCTATTAACTCTATGTAAATATCTCCACAATATGAGGAAAGCCAATAATGATCTTAATATTCAGAATGTCTTCCGTGTGAAGAATTACATCAGTATTTAAACAAAACAACCCTAAGTTAGACTTGAAAACTAATAAAATGACAAAAGACAAAAATACCCCAACTAACTAAAACAAGTCCATCATAATGAAATAAACAAAATAAATAAATATGAAAACTAAATCATCTAAATAAATAAGAAAACTAAATCATTGATCCCCATTATTTCTCCCCAGCTGAGAAAAAATCGACTCTGTCGAAATGAAATCTTCGTAACGCTCCAACAATGCAGGATCAATGCGATAAAACTCGTCCTTACCAATCCACGTGCAATCACTGTCAGGCTTGCCGCGCCACTTAACCAAAAACTAGCGATAGCCTCCGTGCCTAGTCGACACGAACCCCTCATCCAAGACATCCTCGATACCATCTGTTGCAGACTGTGAAGAAATAAGCAGAGGTATAGGTGGAATAGGTAAAGGAGGAACAAGTACAGGCTCAACTGCGTTAGTAGATGAAAAAGTAAGAGATGGGGTTGACAGAGTAGAAGGCCCATGATATGGAGTAAGATCAGTCACATTAAATACAGGACCAATATCCATATTACTAGGAAAATTTAACTCATAAGCATTAGCACTAACCTTCTTTTTTAACACTAAATGGACCCATCTGCTTAGCATGCACCTTTTTACATGTGCGGGGAGGTAACCTCTCGACACGATGTCGAAGCATCAACTGATCATTCTCATTGAACTCTTGGTACCTAAGATGAACATCTATAGCAGACTTATAATTTTCATTGCTCAAATTAATTTTTTGTCTTATCTCAGCATACAAATCATGAATGTGTCGTGCAAAAGTTTCAGCAGACTCACTAGCTCTATATGTAAGGTTGTAAACGAGCCAAACAGTTCGAGCTCAATTCGGGCTCGACTCGAAAAAAACGAGCGAGACTCGAATTCATTAATAATATGATCCAAATCTGAGCATAAAAAAATCGAATAAAAATGTGAGTAGAATCTGAGCAAGGTTATACTCGACTCGTTTAAGATTCAAACTACTCGAATTCTCGATTGTGATTCGATACATACTCGATTGATATAGATTCGATTAGATACTCGATACATTCTCTTATAATATATACAAAATTAAATCAAATTAGGATAATTAATTATTATTGTTTTATTTTATTTTTAATTTTAATTGTGATTTTATATTTGTAAAGTGTAATCGTAAATAAATTTTCTGATTTCTAAGTAAAATAATAAATTCAATTTATAATTATATTTATTATAAAGCTAGTTATTATGTGGAGACTCGAATTCGAGCTTGAATTTGAAGCTCGCGAGTAGTTTGAATATAATTTGATCCGAGTCAGATCAAATTCGAGTAATAAATATTCGAATCGAGTCAAATCTGAGTAGAATTTTTCAAATATAATTCGAATTCGAATCGAATTCGAGTATGAATTCAACGTTTTGAGTCAAATTCGAGTAGCTCTCTGTTCGCTTCGATTAGACTCATTTACACCCTTATCTATATGCAGGGAGAAGAGGGACTAAGTCAATAGGTTTCCTAGGCAGATAACCAGTGTAAATATGAAAAGGACTCGCCCCAGTAAAGCGATTAACCAAACTATTATAAGCAAACTCAGCCATAGGTAAAACTCTATCCCAAGTAGATACGTGATCTCCTATAAGGCATCTTACCAAATCACCTAGACTCCTATTAACTACGTCAGTTTGACCATCAGTCTGTGGGTGATAGGCAGTGAAAAACTTAAGTGTGGTATTTAGTTTCTTCCATAAGGTTTTCCAAAAATTACTTATGAATTTGACATCCCTATCAAAAACTATAGACAAAGGCAAACCACGTAGCATCACAACCTCACTAAAGAAAAGTGATGCAATGTGTGAAGCATCATTGGTTTTGCTGCATGGAATAAAATGTGCCATTTTAGAAAAACGGTCCACTACAACAAAAACGGAATCATGACCTCTAAGGGTTCGCGGTAATCCCAAGACAAAATCCATGATAATATCCTCCAAAGGATCATAGGGTACTGGCAAAGGCATATACAACCATGTGTTTTGCCTCCTACCCTTAGCAGTTTGACATGTACGACACTCGGAAACAACACGAGCTATATCCCTCTTGAGGTTGGGCCAAAAGAACCTATCTTCCACAATCGCAATGGTCTTATCGCGACCAAAATGACCTGCGATCCCTCCCGCATGTAACTCCCAAACTAAATGGTCATGCATAGACATGCTAGGAATACACAAACGGGTGCCCTTAAAAAGATACCCATCATGGATACGAAAATCGCTTGAGGGTGGTACACTAGAATTCTGTAGGGCAAGATATGTCTCTCTAAAGTCTTTTTAACAAGAAGGATACTCATAGACAATACGCTTAAACCCAATAACTTTCGCACTCAAAGTGTTAAGGAGAATAGATACCCTACTTAACGCATCAGCGGTTTTGTTCTCTAGCCCTCAACAATACTTTAGGACAAAAAATAGTCCTGAAGAAACTCAACCCACTTAGCGTGTCGATTATTCAACTTCTTCTAGGAGTTTATATACTGAAGTGCTTGATGATCGAAGAATAACACAAACTCCTTAGGCAACAAATAATGCTGCCAATATCTAAGTGCTTGAACTATCGCATAAAACTTCTTATCATAGATAGAATACATATGTCGAGCCTCATTTAGCTTCTCACTAAAGAATGCAACGGGATGACCTTCTTAACTAAGTACTCCCCCTATACCTACGCCAGAAGCGTCACACACTACCTCAAAAACCTTGCTAAAATCTGGTAGGGCGAGGACAGGTGCATGAGTCAACCTATCCTTAATCTCCACAAAGGCTTTGGCAGCCGATTTAGACCAAACAAACTCCTCTTTCTTAAGCAATCAATGACGGGAGCCATAATGGTACTAAATCCCCTAATGAACCTCCTATAAAACGTAGCAAGTCTGTGGAAGCTTTTAGCTTCATGTATATTAGAAGGTTCTGGCCACTCTTTAATAGCCTTTACCTTTTCAGGGTCAGCAAAAACCCCAACTTTGGAGACAACAAACCCGAGAAATATGACGGATTCTTGCACAAAAGAACACTTTTTTAGATTAATATAAAGTTTCTCATGTTAGAGAGCGCGCAAAACTTGACACAAGTGAAGTAAGTATTCCTCCCGGGTGCGACTATAAATGAGGATGTCATCAAAATAAACCACTACAAACTAACCAATAAAATACCATAATACCTGATTCATAACTCTCATAAAGG
Organism: Aralia elata; assembly: GCA_034770075.1. Taxonomy (NCBI): domain Eukaryota; kingdom Viridiplantae; phylum Streptophyta; class Magnoliopsida; order Apiales; family Araliaceae; genus Aralia; species Aralia elata. The sequence goes on along the minus strand of CM068381.1, from coordinate 2,905,072 downwards.
GGCTAGGTGTGTTGGTTAGACCAAAGGGTAGGACTAACCACTCGTAAAGGTCATCACTAGTCTTAAAGGCAGTTTTTCACTCGCCTCCCTCACGAATGCAGACTTGGTGATATCCACTCCGTAGATCTATTTTGGTGTACACACGAGCTCCACTCATTATATCTAACATGTCATCAAGCTTAGGTATAGAAAACCTATACTTGGCAATGATCTTATTGATAGTTCGACTATCACAACACATCCTCAAACTCCCATCAGCCTTTGGGGAAAATAAGGTTGGGACCGCACAAGGGCTAAGACTCTCGCGCATAAAACCCTTACTCAACGAATCACCTACTTGGAGTCTCATCTCCTCTTGGTCCGTAGGGTTCATCCTATAATGGGGTAGGTTAGGTAAAGAAGACCCCGGTACGAGGTCAATAACATGTTGGACATCTCTAAGAGGTGGTAATCCGCTAAGTAACTCACTTGGTATCACATCGGCAAACTTATTGAGAATCTGCCTAACATCACTAGATTTGACATTACTACTTTTCTCAGGAATGTCCCTAACCTCCCTAGCCAAAACAACGTACACAACCTTCTCCTCTCTCACACTCTTCTCATGCTCTCTGACTAAGGATTTGGAGGAATTTGGTTTCTTGTACAGGCGTATTATTCTCTTTTGGTTGACCCTTGGGAGACACTCGGGGTCTCACAGGTGCAAAGGTAATCTTATGCCCCTTGTGTGTGAACACATAAATATTTGATTTCCCATAATGGGTCACATCATGATCATATAGCCAAGGTCGCCCTAAAAGAATGTGTGCAACATCCATAGGAAGGACATCATACCAAACTTTTCCTCGTAACCCTTAAGGTGGATCGACACTAGACTCCTGTGTGACACAGGAATAGATGTCTTATTGACCCAAGCAACACTATAAGGTTGGGGTGTGGTTCTGCTTTTAGCTTCAATCGTTCTACAGCTGTCTTGGCAACCACATTTAAACAACTTCCCCCATCAATGATCAGCTTGGAAGAGATACCACTACCTCTGCTATATGTTTGAAATATGGCAGTTCTCTTCCAATCTTCCTTCTTTTTAGGACTAGCGAAGATATACCTCATAACATTCAAAGATTGATTAATTTGTTCAAGGTGCTCATCCGCCTCCTCATCCTCCATGCAATACTCATCTTCCACTTCATCTTCCTTTGGCTCACTTTCTTCACCATGCCCTTCATGAACTACTCCCACTCGATGTTTGTTAGGGCACTCAAAGAACTTGTGGTCAAGCTCTTTGCAAGAGAAATACCTATCCCTGCTACTGACTGTAGGTTTGGGTACTGGAGTACCCTTCCCTAGCCTAGGGTCCCGACTTGGTCCACTTGCGATGTTATTAGCCCTAGAGGTATCTTGAGGTGTGAAAAACGACATGCCCTATGGGGCACTGTGTAAATTGGCTTGGATAAGAGGTCGCTCTCCGGAAAGAGGATCTCTTCACATTGTATTCCTGATCTAAGGCAACCTGGTAAGCATCATCTAGATAAGTGAGTGTACGAGGTTATGCTCTAATGTAAGAGAACTTTATAAAACAAATTTGTTATTGATTGATAGATAAATATGCGCTTAAATTCTAGGGTTTAGAGTTTCATAAATATCTCCACGATATAAGGAAAGCCAATAATGATCTTAATATTCAGAATGTCCTCCGTGTGGAGAATTATATCAGTATATAAACAAAACAACCCTAAGTTGGACTTGGAAACTAATAAAATGGCAAAAGACAAAAATACACTAACTAAGTAAAACAAGTACATCATAATGAAATAAACAAAATAAATAAAAAAGAAAACTAAATCATCTAAATAAATAAGAAAACTAAATCATTGATCCCCATCACACCATCGTGTGTCATATCCACCTAAGGTCAATAAACGGTCTGCGCACTCATTTGAGTTGGTACATTCTAATGTTTGGGGACCTTATCCTATAGTGTCACAACTAGGATTTTGATATTTTGTTACATTTGTTGATGACTATTCACGGATAACTTGTCTTTATTTAATGAAAATCGTTTTGAATTGTTCTCCATTTCCTCTAATTTTGTGGATGAAATTTAAACTCAATTTGGTCTTACAATCTATGTATTGCGTAATGATAATGCTCTTGAATATTTTTCATCTCCATTTTCTACATTCATGGCTAGTCATGGCATTATTCATCAATTCTCATGTACTAATACACCACAATAAAATGGTGTAGTAGAGAGAAAAAATCGTCATCTTATAGAGGTTACTCGTGCTTTACTTTTTGATATGAGAGTACTAAAACCATTTTGGACAAATGTTGTTTTAATTGCATGTTACTTGATTAATCGCATACCGTCTTCTATTTTAGGCGGAGAAATTCCTCACTCTGTCTTGTTTACTTCTCAGTTTTTATTTTCTTTGCCCCCACGTGTTTTTGGGTGCGTCTGTTTTGTTCGCAATCACCGTCCTGGTGTGTTAAAATGAGATCCTAAGGCTCTTAAATGTCTGTTTGTTGGTTATTCTCGTACCCAAAAAGGTTATCATTGTTAACTCTCCTGAACTTAGAAGATACTTGGTTAGTTCTAATGTAACTTTTTTTAGGCAACACCATTTTCTTCACAACCTCATTCCGTGTCTGATTTGGACGAAGAGTTACCCACTTATATCATCAAGTCGACTGTTCCTTCTACACCACATAATAAACCAGTGCCAGAGATCCGATGTGTATAGTCATCGTCCAAAAACAAATATAACACCTAGTGATAACTTGGCTCCTACCTCGTCTTTGTTGGCAGATCCTAGAGAATCATCCTCCGCTTCAAAGCTATCTAATCTAGATAAACCAATTGCCTTACGAAAAGGTAAACGAAGTTGCACCCAACATCCTATTTCCGCTACTCTTTCTTATTCTGATATCTCTTCTACTCATCATAAATGTCTCTCTACTATCTATGTTCATCCTATTCCAAAAATTGTTAAGGAAGCATTATCGCATTCTGGCTGAAGGACGACAATGGAAAAGGAAATGATTGCTTTAGAGAAAAATGCTACTTGAGAGTTGGTAATACCTCCTTCAACTGCATCAATTGTTGGTTGTAAATGTGTGTACATAGTAAAGGTAAATCCTGATGGACCTCTAGCTAGACTTAAAGCTCGATTAGTTGCTAAAGTATATGCTCAAGTTCATGGTGTTGATTACTCTGAGACTTTTTCTCCTATTGCTAAAATGTCATTTGTTAGACTGTTAATTTCCTTGGCAGCTTCTCAGCACTAGGCCATTACATCAACTTGATGTCAAGAATGTCTTCCTTCATAGTGATCTCAAAGAAGTTGTGTATATAAAGTAGCCACCTAGTTTTATTGCTTAGGGGGAGTCGGGCCTAGTTTATAAACTGAAGAAATCATTATATGGGCTGAAACAATCACCACGAGTATGGTTTGGTAAATTTACAAAGGCGGTTCTCCAATTTGGGATGTTAAGATGTAATAGTGATCATTATTTGTTTCATCGTGAGAGTAGTGCTAGAGGAATATTGTTGATTGTGTATGTAGATGATATTGCCATTATAGGAGATGATAAACATGAAATTGGAGAACTAAAATCTTTTTTGATGCAGAAATTCGAGACTAAGGATTTGGGAAAATTGAAATACTTCTTGGGGATTGAGGGTATTTTCCTATCACAACGTAAATATGTTCTAGACTTGCTAGAAGAAACAAGTTTGCTTAGATCAAAGCCAGTTGACACACCCATGGACACAAGAAAGAAGCTAACAACAGAAGGGGGAGATCTTCTAAAAAATCTAAAAAGGTATCAACGACTTGTGGGCAAACTCAATTATCTTACAGTTACTCAGCCAGACATTACTTTCCCTATTAATGTAGTCAGCCAGTTCTTGTTTTCTCCTAGGTCCTCGCATTGGGATGCAGTTGTGAGTATACTAAAGTACCTTAAAAGTGCTCTAGGCCGCGGATTAATTTTTAGAGATCATAATCACATGAGAGTAGAAGGATTTTGTGATGCTGACTGGGCAGGGAGTCCAACTGATAAGATGTCTACCATAGAATATTGTGTATTTATTGAAGGTAATCTTGTATCATGGAAAAGTAAGAAGCAAAATGTTGTGTATCAAGTCTAGTGCAGAATCAAAATATCGAGTAATGGCTCATGTCTCTTGTGAATTAATATGGTTGAAACAATTTTTAACTGAGTTGGGTTTCAACAAGATAGTTCCTATGCAACTTTGGTGTGATAATGAAGCTGCTCTCTACATTCAACCATTTCTTAACCGAGTTGGGTTTCAACAAGATAGTTCTTGTACAACTTTGGTGTGATAATGAAGCTACTCTCTACATTGCTTCTAATCCAGCGTTCCATGAGAGAACTAAGCAAATTGAGGTTGACTTCCATTTTGTTCGAGAGAAAATACAAGAAATTATTTCTACAAGTCATGTGAAGACCGGTGATCAGCTTGCAGATGTGTTTACTAAAGCTTTAGGGATTACTAGAATCCGTTATATTTATAACAAGCAGGGCGTGATTGATATACATGCTCCAGTTTGAGGGAGAGTGTTAGAATAATCTACAGGATTTTAGGATTCTATGATTGATTTGATTAATAGTGATTAATGGTAATTATTGATCAATATGATTTATTTTCCATATTTAGTTTTGACACTTGGCCTATATAAAGGCTCTCTATTGTACACTTTATGAGATGGAATAACATTATCTTCTAGCATCAGCAACAGAGTCAAATGAATTTTAGCATACAGAGAATGAAGACAAATGCCTAGAAGCAGAAAAACTACATTTATATAAATGAATGGGTTTATGGATCAAGTGGTTATTTTTGTGATTTTAGATAATAATTATTGTAAACAATAAAAGAGACAATACTATAATATCAGCATTCAAGGGTGTCAATATGATGAAAGGCTTGAAAGTACACGAGGCCTCCACAAATAAGTAAATCCTGTCATGGTTTGGCTTGAACATGTTCAAAGACTAAAAATAAGACAAGACCTGCCGAGTTCAGATGAAGGATGCTCAAGCTTGTTTCGAGACCAAATTATCTTGAAAAAGATTTTAAATATCTAATTGAATATTAGACAAGTTCAATCTGGACTTAAACGCTTGAGGAGCTACAAATCAAGATTAGAACAGGTTCAGCCATTTAACAGAACCAATAGCCTCATTAATAGAGCTTCAAAGCATTTTCCTTCCGTATAAAGGAGCCTCTTCAAAAAAAAAAAAAAACAAAGGAGAAATATTTGAACCATATTCTATACAACTTTACTTGCTAAAAACATAAAGTTGGGCAGCATATATCAACCATCTCTCCACAAAATTCAGTTTCTAGAAGAGGCAAGAAGAAATTAAAATAAATGATCTCAAACTCGTCAAATGTATGCTTCTGAAAAAGCAACTTTCAGCAGAGATATTTTGTTTGTCTCTGTACTCTGTACCCAGTTCCGACTTCACATATCCCAGCATTGTGCAACAACCCAAACTGACCATAGTTGCCTTTGTATACCAAGAACACAAAGTTATAACTATGGTATAAGCACAAATAGGTGATGTCCATCAGCTTCTCATAGAGTTATCTAATCAGCTACATGCTAACCTAAAGTGCCTAGGGATTAAAAGCTCTAAAAAATGTAAACATAAGACAGAGGAAAAGCAAAATGGTGTCCAACCTCATTATCTAATTGTGCTCTTGCATTATTACTCTCGTGTTTCTATAAAGAAATTAATAAACAGATAAATAACGTAATGTAGGGTATATGTAAGGTAGACGTTCAATGTAGGGTATATGTAAGGTAGAAGAAAACGTCGTCAACGTAGAATGAAAGAAAAGACAGATAATTTAATGAGAAGATTTCAAATTTCTAATTCAATGTTATTACTAAGTTAGAGTAAACTGTGTAGTTACTGTAATATTAAATATCAATAATCAATAGTATATAGAATAATACTTGTGGGGATTACATTAAATATTAAAAAGACTCAAAATCTTAATATTGCTTGGGAACAATAAAAGTACTAAACGACTAAAAAACCTTAACCAAATAATAATATTTCTTAAGAAATATAAATATCCTAAATCCCTACTGATAAATAAAATAAATAATGACATACATTAATTTCTCCCGAATTAAACATAATAAAATTTTCATAAAATAAATATAAATTTCCTTTGAACGTCCCCATCATCTTTCTTCCCAAAGGAAAAAACCATCACTTAAATCAAAATGAATATTTTGTCCAAACAAATATTTTCTAAAGTAATAAGCACAACATTATAAAAGTCCTAGCAGATAAATGCACTATAAAAAACTCTTCAGCTTATGCTTCCATGTAAGTAGAAGCAAGCTACCAATATATGTCCTACTCTAAAATTTCCATGCCAATTTGACAAATTGGAAGGGCTTGAAGACCTAAGAGACATTGATAGAAACACACGGTCGCTGGGAGACTAAATGTATAAGATCAGCTTGAATCAAATATATATACACACATTTCTACGGAATTTTCGTTTGGAAACACTCTAATGGCCCAAATTGTATACATACTGATTGTACCTTTTTTGAAAGATGGTGTGTTGCTTTGAGAGGGAACACATCCCATTATTTCTTTAGAAAAAGAGGCGAGATATTTTGACCCCAAAGAGTTGCATCCATACTTGAATAAGAAGGTAGAGAAACTTGCAACTCGTGTCGACTCTTGTCAATCCCATAAACAAAGAACTTGATTATAAGATCTATACTCTGAAGTACATATAGCATACAATCAAATGATTGTGCATCTAGTTGTGGCACAGTATGTACCAAAGGTATAAAATCCTAGAAGCAACCAAACTAGAATAGGCAAAAGGACATTGAGTTTCTTCCTGATGGTTGAGAGCCCTGCAAAAATAAAAACATCAAAGCACGAGGCTGTCAAAAAATATTATTTCAATCCAGAGAATTGAAAAACACACAAAGAAAAGGGAATGAGAGACAAAAAACAAGAAGTTGAAAGATCACGATGTTACTCCTGTTTAATGGAACGAGTAAGTGCATTATGATTTTATTTGCTAATAAGGAGGAGAAAAAAACAGAACTTTCTCTTTCTGACTATCAGCGGCCGAGTCACGCTGTGATCTACAACTCACCTCCAAGCTATTCCCTTCACTTACTATATACTACCAAGTACCAACCATGCACTATCAACCTTACGACAGTTAGCATGCACCTTCGTCTACGACATTTCTAATGAATGATGACTGATGAGTATGTTCATCATTAATTGGAAAGGAGACATTTACGGGATGATATACGCCAATTGAGATTTTTGTAGCTGCAATGCATGGTACAGCGATGTATGCAGCCCCATAGTGGGAAGGCATGGTGGAGCAGCTGCTGGTGAAAGAATGGCTGATTCATGAGGTAAGTTATTGAGGTCAGACATTCTTTTCTATTAATTACCATGAACACATCCTGACCGTTGTCCTGAAAATTTTCCACTGAATTCAACACTTTCTCCTTATTCAAGTAAATAGAAGCAACACAAATAGAACCAGACCTTCCTGATAGCTATGTATGGAAACAACAGCGGGAGTTGACAAAACGTTCCTAAATTCTAAATAATGTTAAATCAAAAAAAAATGTCATGACTCCTTGAAATGAAAAAAACTTCTAACCAGCCGTGCCTAAAGAGACATCTGAATGCTAAAATCTATAAATTACGTGTCTTTATTTTTATTTTATGGCTATTGGCACTAGCTAAAACACAACGCAAAGCACCATAATTCAACACAGATGATTCAACTAAGATCCGTATCTTCATCTCTCAATTCTTATTTTTACTCTTTTTTTTTCTAAATTTCTTAAATTCCATTTTTAAAGGTTATCCGCTATCATTTGTTCCCTGCTTTATCTTCTCTCTCTCTCTAATGGTTGGTTTGGTAATAGAGAAATGCCAAAGCATGTATTAGGGAGGATGGATAAGGTTTCCCTTATTTGGTTGGAGAGAAAATACAGGAATGAAAGAGATTTTTGACAGCTGTTGCAGTTTATCACGTCAACTTGTTAGTCACGGATATCCTCACCATGAAAGAAAGAAAGAAAAAAGTGGCAGACAAACTTTTAGAAAAAGAAAAGAAAAGAAAAAGCAGTTCACATATTTTTTGGTTTTTTGTGTTAGTGCTTAGCTTAAGGGTCTAGCATAGGTCACGGGAGGGAGTTTTTTCTTTACCTATAAATTGCATCAAATGTTGTTGAAGAAATACACACATCAGAGAGCAACCATCAGATAGTTAGAGAGAAAATACCCCCGAAAAAAGAAAAGAGAGAAGAAAGCTTCTGCAAAAGCTTTAGAAAAACAGAGAGAAAATAAGATCAAACAAATAGTTATTTTGTTTGGGTTTTCATTACATAGTTATTGTGGTGAGGTAATTTGAGTGTGTACTCAAATTAGGATATCTTTGTAATCTTTCTGTTTATTCTAGTGGATTTTTCGGAGATCGTCCCGTGGTTTTTACCTCTTAGTTATAGAGGGTTTTCCACGTAAAAATCTTGGTGTCTTGTGCTTGGTTATCTCGTTTCATTATTTTCTGCAGTGGTTATTATTTTGGTGGAACTGCAAAATTAATCTGTTTGGCATGTATTGATATTTTTGGCCATTTAAATTATCAAAGGCAACAGTATTTGGGAGGTGATTTTTCCCAACAATTGGTATCAGAGCTAAGGTTATTTTGCTCAGTTGTTTTTGATAAATTCTATGGAAGAATCAGGTGGAGCCATGATTAAATTGACCTCTTCAAATTTTTCGATCTGGAAGTCCAGAATGGAGGATATCCTTTACTGTAAGGATTTATATGAACCGTTGGAGCTCGAGGGAAAGAAGCCTGCGGATAAATCTGAGACTGATTGGAAAAAGATGAATAGGAAGACTATTGGTCACATCCGGCAATGGATTAATCAAAGTGTGTTCCACCATGTTTCGCAGGAGACGGATGATCATACTCTATGGACAACACTAAAGTCCATGTACGAGAAGAAGAATGCACAAAATAAAACTTTTGTGATTCGAAAAATTGTGAACTTGAAGTACAAAGACGGGAGCAGTGTGTCGGAGCATATGAGTGAGTTTCAAGGTTTGGTGAACCAGTTGTCTACCATGGAGTTGAATCTTGATGATGAGATTCAGGCTCTTTTGCTTCTCAGTTCATTGCCGAATAGCTGGGAAACTTTGGTTGTGTCTCTAAGCAATTCAGCTCCAGCAGGGAAAATGACCATGCAGTCGGTCAAAGACAGTCTTCATAATGAGGAGACTAGGCGAAAGGAGCAAGGCTTTAATTTCGAGACACAGGCTCTTGTTGCAGAGAACAGAGGCAGAAGCAATTTCAGGGGATCTCACCAAGGAGATAAAAGTCGTAGCAAAAGCAAAAATCACCGGAGCAAGTCAAAGACCAGACAAGGCGATACGTATAGATGCTTCTATTGTAATAAGGAAGGTCATTACAAGAGAAATTGCAAGAGCTGGTTAGACAAGCAGAAAAATAGTGAGCAAGGAAAGGTTGAGGGGAAGAACACTGCAGCCACAGTCACCGAAGATGTTGTGATTCTTTCATTTGGGGAAGAAGAATGTTTGCATGTTAATGATCAGAAAGTTGATTGGGTGGTGGATACTGGTGCTTCGTATCATGCTACACTCAAGAGGGAATTCTTTACAACTTACAAAGCTGGAGACTTTGGGTATGTGAGAATGGGGAATACTGATCAGTCCAAGATTATTGGAATTGGAAATGTTTGCATTCAGATAGGTGTTGGTTGCACTATTACCTTGAGGGATGTTAGACACGTTCCTGATTTGCGTCTCAACTTAATTTCTGGCATGGCCTTGGACAGAGAAGGCTATGAGAATCACTTTGGCAGTGGAAAGTGGAAGCTTACCAAAGGCTCTATGGTGATTGCAAGAGGTGTCGCTTGTTGCTCGTTGTACAAGACTTATGTGAAGGTGTGTTCCAGTGAGTTGAATGCAACAGAGGATGACTCTTCGCCAAACTTGTGGCATAAGAGGCTTGGCCACATGAGTGAGAAAGGGTTGCAGTTATTAGCAAAAAGGTCACTTACTTCTTTTGCTAAGGTACTGTTTTAAGCCCTTGTGATTATTGTTTATTTGGGACACAACATAGAGTTTCTTTTAGTAGTTCAACTAAAAGAAAATCAGAGTTACTAGAGAGAGTATATTCTGATGTATGTGGACCCATTGAGGTTGAGTCTTTGGGTGGAAATAGGTATTTTGTTACCTTTATTGATGATGCTTCACGGAAGGTGTGGGTATTTTTGTTGAGAACAAAAGACCAGGTATTCCAGCATTTTCAGAGTTTTCATGCTATGGTTGAAAGGGAGACTGGAAAATTATTAAAGTGTCTTCGCAGCGACAATGGAGGGGAATACACTTCAAAGGAGTTTACTGATTATTGTAGTAAAAATGGCATTCGGCATGAGCAGACTGTTCCTGGTACCCCACAGCATAATGGTGTGGCTGAGAGAATGAACCGCACTATTATTGAAAGAGTGCGATGCATATTGAGAATGGCTAAACTACCCAAGTCATTTTGGAGTGAAGCTGTTCGTACTGCCTGCTATCTGATTAATAGATCTCCATCAGCGCCTTTGAATTTTCAAATTCCAGAGGAGATTTGGAGTGGTAAGGATGTGTCATATTCTTACTTGAGGGTATTTGGGTGCAAGGCTTTTGCACATATCCCCAAGGAACAAAGATCGAAGCTTGATTACAATTCTACTCCATATGTTTTTGTTGGCTATGGAGATGCAGAGTTTGGATACCGGCTATGGGATCCAGTGCAGAGGAAATTATTCAGAAGCAGAGATGTGGTGTTTCATGAGCACCAGAATTGTGGGGATTTTGATAATGTTACACAGCCCAGAGATAATAGAGTTCCAGACCTCAGCGAAGTTCCTTCTCCATTACAGAATGCCACAGTTAGAGAAGGAGGTCAGAATGAAGATGTGACTGATACAGATTTGCATAACGATGATGGGTCAGATGCAGAGAGTGTTGATCAGGGGGAGCAACCTGACATTGAAGAACCTCAGCTAAGAAGATCCACGAGGGAACATGTGCCATCAGTCAGATATCCTTCATCTAAATATCTTTTAGTTGCTGAGGAGGGGGAGCCAGAGAATTTTCAAGAAGTCAAGACTCATAAGGAGAAAAGCAATTGGTTGAGAGCTATGCAAGAAGAGATGGATTCTTTACACAAGAATCACACTTATGAGTTAACTACACTTCCAAAGGGCAGGAAAGCATTGAAGAACAAATGGGTGTTCAAGCTGAAAAAGGATGGTGAAAAACTAGTGAAGTACAAGGCTCGGTTGGTCGTCAAAGGTTTTGCTCAAAAGCAAGGTATTGACTTCGATGAGATTTTTTCTCCAGTTGTGAAGATGACTTCTATTCGAGTGGTGTTGGGGTTAGTAGCTAGTATGGATCTTGAGCTTGAGCAACTAGATGTGAAAACTGCATTTCTTCATGGTGATTTGAAGGAGGAAATTTACATGGAACAGCCAGAGAGATTTGAAGTTAAAGGGAAAGAGCACTTGGTTTGCAGGTTGAAGAAAAGTTTGTACGGCCTGAAACAAGCCCCAAGGCAGTGGTACATGAAATTTGATTCATTTATGGTGGATCAAGGTTATAGTAGAACAGTTGCAGATCACTGTGTGTATGTGAAAAAGTTCCCAGATGGTAACTTCGTTATTCTGTTTCTATATGTAGATGATATGTTGATAGTTGGGCAAGATGCTAACATGATTCACAGGCTCAAGGGTGAGTTGTTCAAGTCCTTTGATATGAAGGACTTAGGCCCGGCTAAGCAGATTTGGGGCATGAAGATTGTTCGTGATAGGAAAGCCAAGAGGTTGTGGTTGTCACAAAAGAAGTATGTTGAGCGGGTGCTTGCAAGGTTCAACATGGGTAATGCTAAGCCAGTTAGCACACCACTGGCCAATCATTTTAAATTGACAAAAAGTATGTGTCCTTCTACTAAGGAAGGGAGAGATGTTATGGCAACAGTTCCTTACTCCTCTGCTGTAGGAAGTCTTATGTATGCAATGGTTTGTACGCGCCCGGATATTGCTCACGCAGTTGGCGTTGTGAGTAGGTATTTGTCAAATCCTGGTAGAGAACATTGGGAAGCAGTTAAATGGATTCTTAGATACTTGAAAGCTACTTCCAGTTTGGGTTTTGGTGGTTCGAGTCCAGTCTTGGAAGGTTTTACAGATGCAGACATGGCAGGTTCTGAAGAGAAGAAATCTACTTCAGGGTATTTGTTTACTTTTGCAGGGGGAGCTGTATCATGGCAGTCCAAGTTGCAGAAGTGTGTTGCTTTGTCTACAACTGAGTTAGAATACATCGCCGCTACAGAAGCAGGCAAGGAGATGTTATGGTTAAAACGATTTCTCCAAGAGTTGGGTCTGACACAGGATGAATATGTGGTTTATTGTGATAGTCAAAGTGCAATTGACTTGACCAAGAACGCCACTTATCATAATCGTACCAAGCACATCGATGTTCGTTATCACTGGCTTTGAGAAGTGATGGAAAAGGAGTTGATGAAAGTCAAGAAAGTTCATACTGATGAGAACCCCTCAGATATGCTGACAAAAGTTGTCACTCGTGACAAACTCGAATTTTGCAAGGAGTTGGTCGGGATGAACTCCAAGTGACGGGGTCACAACAAATATTCTCTCATGGGTTCGGAGGGGAAGATTGTTAGTCACGGATATCCTCACCATGAAAGAAAGAAAAAAAAAGTGGCAGACAAACTTTTAGAAAAAGAAAAGAAAAGAAAAAGCAGTTCACATGTTTTTTGGTTTTTTGTGTTAGTGCTTAGCTTAAGGGTCTAGCATAGGTCACGGGAGGGAGTTTTTTCTTTACCTATAAATTGCATCAAATGTTGTTGAAGAAATACACACATCAGAGAGCAACCATCAGATAGTTAGAGAGAAAATACCCGAGAGAAAAGAAAAGAGAGAAGAAAGCTTCTGCAAAAGCTTTAGAAAAACAGAGAGAAAATAAGATCAAACAAATAGTTATTTTGTTTGGATTTTCATTACATAGTTATTGTGGTGAGGTAATTTGAGTGTGTACTCAAATTAGGATATCTTTGTAATCTTTCTGTTTATTCTAGTGGATTTTTCGGAGATCGTCCCGTGGTTTTTACCTCTTAGTTATAAAGGGTTTTCCACGTAAACATCTTGGTGTCTTGTGCTTGGTTATCTCGTTTCATTATTTTCTGCAGTGGTTATTATTTTGGTGGAACTGCAAAATTAATTTGTTTGGCATGTATTGATATTTTTTGTCATTTAAATTATCAAAGGCAACAGTATTTGAGAGGTGATTTTTCCCAACACAACTAATAGCAGATACTCGCAAACTTCAAGTATTTTTCTGCTATATAATCTGTTGCAGAGATGATTAATAACTTAACCCTAGAAAAAGATTACCGGTTCATGCACCCTCTCCAAAGCCATCCACCCGGTGGTTGCTATGGCATCAAGGACGTCACTAGTTAGCTCATGTTAACAAAAGGGTTAGGAAACCACACCTTCAAGCAAGTTACTACAAATTATTACAGAATATTCACTGACATCAACTTTACACAAAATGTTATCACTTTAATTTTTCCAAGTTGTGTGTCCTTATAACTGTTAGAACAGCCAAACTAAAACCATATAGGTCCTCTGACACCAGGATACTAGCTTTGGGAGTCTTTATTCTAATGAAGAGGGTGACACACAGTTTCACATGCAACCGTATTACACACCTTGTAGTTCAACAGAAGACAAAAGAAGACATAAAGTCATACAAACTTCGACAGAAAGCTGAAGCAAAACCATACATAAGGAATAATGCATTGCGGAAAGGGAGAACGCAAACAGCTGAGGCCCCCCTAATTTCTAAAAATAGAAGTTGCCCAAAAAATTTCCAGTTGTTGCCTGAAAATTTTGAGATCCCTCCCCCCACCATTTGTAAAAGTCTGGCTCTGCACTGGGCTGAGGGACTTGACCCATGAGGTTTCCAAACACACACCAAGTTAGAGCATCAACCACAAACGAGCTACTCCACCTACTGCCATTTGGGTAGGATGCTCTATCATTGTATCAAGGCTGGGTTTTGGGTCCTCGTGGATCAAGACTCTCAGTTGCTTGATCATCACAGAGACAAGCCAACATAAGTTATTGAAGAAGTTTGAATAATAGCCAGACATGGAAAATGTATAGCATTTTGTTTATTTTTCTGATTTTGAAGATGGTATAGCATTCATCAGTCTAAATACCAAATATGCATATACTTTATGTTAATGAACATCAAAATTAACATTTTCCAATATTACCATCACCAAGAACCTCGATGCAAATAAATGAAAATGGAAGAAGTAAACACACATGAAGTTCAAAGAAACAAATGTGAACTGAAAAGTAAGAGACCGAGTGAAAGAAGCTGACAAGCAGGAAAGAAGTATAACCATTTAATATTAAAGAAAATATACATCAGACATCAGTAGAAAAGGCATTCACATGCATCTAATGATCACGATAACAAGAACAACTCTAAACATAACTTAAAATAAACAAAACGAGCAGGGTAAAGTAAATGACTGAGAACATAAGAAGAAAATCAGAAAGATATTAATACGATATGGAATCCTTCATGCATATGTAATTTGACCGACAATCTCGCCTTGCGCCACTGAAGTTTTATCAATCTTGACTATCATTTGTGAACAAGAATCCATGGGCAAGCAGGCTTAAATCCGCTTGAGAAACATTTCTATGCCATAAAGCCTGAGAACATGACCCATTACAGTATCAGATTTTCCATGCAAGCAGCTCACACATGCATTCAAGTGCTTGCCACAATAGAGCTACATGGTCAATCTCACGCCATGCAGTAATACCCTCATACTTGGGAGTACGTTTTGTTTTTAAGGGACATGAGAGCAATGCAAGCTACAAATGATGCCATCAGATTCTAACCATTACAATCTCATGAAAACACATCTTCTAAGGTCACATTGACGGTCCTAGGCCACATGGTCAAACTAATGCTACCAGATAAGACTTTTAAACCCAGGGATTTCGAGGAGGTTCTGATTTAATGGGCCAAGCAGACATGGCAGACTATGAAAAATGCCACAGATTTCCCACCATCACAATTTCGAGAAGGCATACCCACTGGTCCCTTAATAGTTTATTCATCTAAGTTTCTTCTTTTTACTAAAGTACTCCAATTTAGAAGCAAAAGAACAAAGAAAAAGCAAAGATAATACAGTCAATAATATTACCATGATAACACATAATTACCAAAACTAATGAAATGCTAAACTATGTGGTACTCTGGCTAGAAAGATGCATTATCAGTTGATGAGTGATCTCCTCTTTTGTTACACAGCAACAGAGAGAAGCAGCGTGCTCTCCCAGCAAGAGCGCTCTTAAGCTTGCCCTTGTCCTGAAAATAGAACTGGTTCTGTCATAAAATATCTTCATAGCTCTTGAGAATCTGTGCACAAAGTAACCAAGAAAAGGCTTAGCAAGTTAGTATATCATCACAAATTCGTAAAAAGCACAAGAGTAATGGCAAATAAGTCCGGAAGTATAACTAAGCATAAAGAATATCCGCAAACAGTATCACCCACGGCAAATACAACACTTACAGCAGATTGAAGATTTGACATTCTCTATAGAAAATGAAAATTTGAACATCTGTTTCAACTAAAACTAACTCAAAGCAAGGATTTGTTTTAATGTGATCTTACTACGGATATTGACAAAGAAATGATGCCCATAGTTGAATTGAAGCTCAAGTTGGAATTTGGAAAGCAACCAAGATAATCACATAGCATGGTGCACATCAGTAACACTACCAAATTTCTACCAGAAATCACATACTAAATCCATACTAATACATTATTTACTAAGGGAAACTTCTGCAATTACCTTTTCAGCATATAAGATAAATGAAGTTGGGTAATACAGGATAACGAGGTCGAGAAATTTGAAAGTCATCAACCTGACGTCAATTGCCAAATGTGTCATGGCACTAAAAATATAAACCATTGTCAAGGATATGAAAGGTCCTCGATAATCCTGTAAATAAAAGCATCTGATGAACTACTATGGATAACTGGAGAAAGCAATATTAATAACCACACAGAAAGGGAAATATAACCCAAATCATAATCCTTAACTTAATGAGCATAACATTTAATCAGTGGAAAGCCATCAAAGTTAGCCCCGTGTTCAAAGATATAAATATTTACATGGCAACATCAAGGGGTAATACATATAAAATTAAACTCAAAAAAAGAAAAAGGAGAGGAATTATTATTAATAGGGATAAAAGGAATTATTTTATTAATAGGGATTTTATCAATATGGTGCTAAATGGAATAGAAATGGCAGTAAACACGACTAATATAAAACAGAAAATGTATCACAACTGCTGTACTCTTCGAAATTTCTTCGTGCCAAGCAGAAGAAATATGGGTACCATTTTCTATGCTAGAGTAATCTAGAGGATTCTAGGATTCTATGATTGATTTGATAGGAGTGACTAGTGATCAATGATTACCACTAATCATGCTTCTAGAATAATCCTACCACTAATCACTCCTAATCAAATCAATCATAGAATCCTAGAATTCTCTAGATTACTCTTAACATTCTGTAAATATTTTGTACTATTGAAGAAAAAATAATATCTTTATCTGAATAAGTTTGAGGTAGAGGATGCCATTAGAAAAGAAAAAATAATTGCAATCAGCTAGTTATTGAGAATTATAGCACACGGCTAAAACAGCACTATCAACGGCACTAGCACTAGAAAATCTGTTCACTGTCCCCCAAGGGGATGTTGAACAGATAAACAGCAGCACTATGAAAAATATTTAAACCGAAAGGCCAATATGAATTACCTCTTTGCACCCAGGGAAAATGACTGCCTTAAGAAGTTGATATAGTGTCTCACGAACCAATTTATCATCGTCACTAATACGTTCACGCAGTTTCTCAATAACAGCGAGTTTGTGCAACTTCAGCTCTGCTGGATATTTGACGAATATATCCTTAATACCAATCAACGCATCCTGACAGAGAAACAAGCCTCCTAATTAGAATTAAATCATTTATCGCAAATGGAAATATCACACAGGCCCTTATCTACCAAAAATATGAGCAACGAGGTTTACTTCTTTTAAACCAATAATTTCTAAATACGAAGTTCAAACTAACATAGCATTTCCACACAACAATCACAAATCAATATCGCAATCATTAGATCCCCAAAATAAAACAGAAATATATGAAAACTGCTACTGGTCACATGTTCATGCATCAGATATTAACAAAATTTTAGGATATACTCTTACCATCTTTTTCTAATTTATTATTTTTTTATAAGAAGGATATACTTTCACCATCTTATTTTTTTTTTAACGAAAAAGTACTACTTTCTTTCTCCTAAAAACAAAGTAGTAATTTTTTAGGACGGAGATAGTACAATAATTATATCATACAATAATGTCACACTCAAATTTATGACGGTGGTTGGTCAGAAACAAGGCAATGACAGTAAATTGATTTGCATAGACCAAAAGGTCTTGGCCCAATGGTTACCCCCATCCCTTGTGTATCAAGAGGGTGGGGTTTCAAACCTTGGCAGTGTCAAAGGTTGGATGTGTGTTTAACTTATGTCTCAAATTAGCAACAAAAAAAAAATTGATTTTCATAACATTAAGTAAAATCTTCCCAAATAATAAGAATTGCTTGTGCAAACCCGAACTTCAATCAAGTTCCTGAACTTTGATTGTGCTTAGAGTGAACTACCTAGATAAGCTAAGTGTACCTCAACCAAGATCTTTTTTTCGCATAACTTTTTCAGGTTCTTATTTGCATGAATTAATGTCAATTTTGTCCACGTGCATGCACGAATGCATGGCAGCCCAAAAACTTTTCTTCTATTCTTCGCGAATGTTTCAACATGTCTTTCTACATGATAAGTTCTCAAGTCTCAACACTCCCAACCTATTAAAAAAGAAATTCTAAACATAATTTGAAATTAATAACAAAATACCTTTACGAACTTTTGAATTATGGTGAGATGTTTGCTGAAGAAGCTCTTTTAAGGTCAAACCTTTTTTGTTCACAGCTAAACCTGTCTTCTCCGATGCAACACTCTGCTCCAGAAGTATAATTGCTGCTCATAGCACACTCAATGGTATTTACATCACTAACATAATTTTTTACAGCAAACAGAACTACGTTTATATATACTTCCTCCATTCCAAAATTAGAGATACATTTGTTAAAAGACGAAATTAACGAATAGCGGACCACCCACCATCGAATGGTCCCGGACCGTGAACGGATTCAGTTTTCCAAACATATCCCTAGAATTAGCTAAAAATATACTAATAGTAGAATAGCATAATAGTACTCTATCACCAAAAAATAAAAGTAATGGCGTGCTATAGTCTAAAAACAAAAATGTATCATGTTAGAATAACACGATGGAAACTACTCCCATTCAGTAGTTTTGTAGACCAAGAATGAGGCAGTGCCAAAATAACTGGAAGCCAGTGCCCTTCCAACTGAGGTAGGCTGAGAGAATGCCAATTGAGAATTTTCTAGGATTAAACCCGTGCAGAAGCTTTTCCTGGATTAAGACCATATAGTTAGAGCTGTCAAACACAAACCACATTGGTAACAAGTAGAAAAACAAGTTCAGTTTATAAAATTAACATCCATCCCAGGGTGAAAGTTAGGAACAGTAACACCAGTGTTGTTGACATATGAGTATATTCTCAGGTGAGGCAGGAGGAATGATGGACAAGCATAGATTACTGTTCATGCTGCAGTAAGATCATGTTCAAGGGCTTTTAAGTGTATATTACTACTATTATTTAAGTTATATTGTACGGCTGAAATTAGAGTTAGAGTTGATAGAAAGTTAGGATTAAATTTATTAGGGTTTTTGGTATCCTGTTTTCTATAACCAGTAGCCACAACAGCTTTGCAAGGGACCTTTTAATTAACGAAATTATTGTCTTTCGATTTTTGAGGTCTTAGAGCTTCCATAATTTTGCGTTTTCAATCCCTTTCAAGCTTTTCGCTGTGTTTCCCTAAATTTTTTTAGCTTTGGTTATAAATTGAAGTAGAATTCTTTCCTCTTGCACTCCCTGTTGCGACATCAGGAATGTGTTACTGTAGTCAAAGAATTTGTAATTATCACATAACAAGATCCCTGTCACTGTAAAATAGGGATTTAAACAATAAATATTGTTATAGAAGTCAATTGAAGCCCGCAATATCTGGCTCAGAACCTAATGCTTAAGGCTAAATCTATAATCCGTAATTCTGTTATTTTCAGTTATCATTGAACTTGACCCTTGATATTAGTCGCTATACCAAGGAAGCCAACTAATTTTGTCAAAACCATGTGTAATCTAGTGACAACTTTAAAAAATATCTCCACTTACCATATTAGAAAAGGGATTCTAGTTTACTGTATGTTGCAATAGATTTCAGTTCTCTGGTCTTACTAGATGCATCTATCTTGGGCATACTTCATCCAACTTTCAGTTTAACATTTTCTCTTTTTTTAGTTGCATAAAAATTCAATAGGAAATCAGAACTTAAAAGGCAACAGTCTTGAATTACCTTACAGCATCCAGCAAATGAGTGGCAATGCGTTTTCTTCTGTTTGAAGGAGTAACCCAAATGGCTCTAATGCCACACAGAGCAGACACAGCTTCTTTTCCACACAAAATTGCTCCACTGAGGCTGCCATCCAATACCTCAGGATTTTTGGCAAATGGAACTCTTCTTACCCTTTCTCTCTGAAAGCTCACATTACCAAATTGCAGTGTAGTTGAACCTATTATTTCTTCTTTTGTACTATTAACATTAGATTTCCCATCCTCTGTGCATGAGAGAACCCTATATGCCTTTTCTATCTGTTGTGCAACTAAACAGCCAGAAATTCTATTCGAGGAAATAAATAGATACACCTGCAGCATGTAGAATTCTGGACAAATAAACTTGCAGAGAATAGGATTTATAAAACGAATGAATTAATAATAGAAGTATTTTGGAATTTGAAAGTGACTTGGAAACCATTTAAAACATTGTTTCTAATGATACAGGAAAAGAGAGAAGCATTATTATAGTTCTGGAATAATGAGGCATAATTCAAGCAACGCAAACATTTTGGTATGAGTTCAGAAATTGTGTACTGAATACAGATTGGAGAGGTGGCTATCAGCAGAAAGCTATGTTAACAAAATAACTTGGAATCCAATATTTAGAAAAATTAATAAAATTAAGAAAATGTAGATTCTTCGAAGTAAATACAAGCCAAACTATGATCACCTTACAATACTTATTGCATATCCATCCATCTCCAAGCTCCATCTCCATCATTTTTATAACCTCCTGAACCTGCCAATGCATTACTGTCTCAATAAGCTCCAACAAGACAGACCACTCAAACCAACTTCTTATATTAGTCATAAGTAAATGGTGCATGCAAATGGCTTTTACAATCCAAATGTGGATTTGTACCTTGTTTCTCTGAGCAGGAGGGTCATTATCCAACACCAGTATAATCCGCCCTCCTTCCAGTGAAGCCATATGGATAACCCTTTCGTTGCGCCAGCCCTTTTAACATAAAGTAGCAATTAAACTAACAAAGCATCAAAATGAGCCAACAACACAATCACAAAACAATGAAATTGAGTTCCCAACGGAAGTACCTTAAATTGAATCCCATGTGTATAATTTTTGTGAAATGAGTTGTGAACCTTCTCATCCCCTTCGTCGCCAGTAGCATACTTGAACCCACATGTACTACATGTATGCAATAAAAAATCAGATTGTCCCAATTCCAAATGGAACTGTGTATAGTTTCTCTTCTTATTCAGAACATTCGAGGACTTAGCTGTCATCGTTTTGGACAAAGAATCCCCCGAATTAGGTATATGTGACCCTTTTCCAATTGAACCACCATCACTTCCACTGTCATACAAAAATTAAGAATAAACATGAGATAATCACTCAAAATCTTAGTAAGATTGAGATTGCACTATCTCACATAATGGATATATGGCATTTCATCATCTTTACTTTAGCAAACGTAAAACAAAATAATACTAAGTAAATAATAAATAAATAAATAAGAGGAATAAATGTGTCATCATATTTTCGATACTGGCTTTTATCAAAGAATAACACCAATAAAACTGAGAACTAGGTTAAACAGTCTTCAAAAAATTGATGAAAGATAAACATAATTTAATGGAACAAAATTTAGATTCTATATGCAAACATATAATTAATACTACTAATGTTTATGAAAAGCCTCAGTTAGCATACCGCCAATTTATTCCTCCCATCTAAAGGTGGCAAATGGGTTGATTTATTGGGTAATGGATAAAATTAAATGGGTTGTGGGTTACTAATGGATTAGGTCATTAACTGATCACTAATAAACGGGTTGAAGATGGATAAAATTAAATGGATATGGGTTAACCCCATCAACCATATAACTCACCGTCATTTTTTATGGCACAACAAAAAAATAGCTGAATAGAGGAAAACCAACTCATCTGCTTCTCTTTAATCTCTCCTCTTTTTTATCGAAGTACATTCTATTTCTCACTGTGAAAGAAGAAAATTTACAATTTAAGTTTCAAAGATCATCCACCCCTAAATTTTCAGCAAAACAGAGGGATAGAATTACTCTAAAAAATAAAAATAAGAAAATCTAATCAATCATATCTAACGGCCAAAATCTCGGTGGATCCCTATATACATTGACATAAAGGGATCAATCAAATCTTCAATCCAAACCACAGTAGTTCAGACCCGCACTGCAATCAAAGTAAGTGATGGATCGGTGACGGCTAGGCAATAAAAGGAGGAGACGAGATAAAAAATGCGAGGGATAGAGAAATTACGAGTACCGAGATCCACAATTTGTGTTTCTTTCTCATCTTGGTCGGATCTGTTAGTCGGAGATGATGGTGAGAGGACCTTCCAGCTTATCATTGTCATGAGGGGAGGTTGCTAGAGGGAAATCGAACACTTTATAAAATAAACTGTGCAAAGAACGGCGTTCGATTTACCCATTTATTATCCACATTTTTATCCATTTAACCTATATAACTTTTGATATCCATTTAACCCAACCCATCTAAAACCTGCTAAGATAAATGGATAATTCAACCCATTTAATCCTGCCAGCTCTACTCCCATCTATGATCCTGCAGTAACTCTGGGGGTGAGAAAAATGTTACATATGCAAAAGTTTCAATTCATAGATAGACGTATGAAATCTACACCTCAGTTCCAATAAATAGCTATATGTATACGTATATAGCCCCTGAACCTACCTAATTCTAAATAGAAAGAGAAGGGCTTATGTACCTATCTGGGTTTGGAGCTCTGCGTTTGTATTTGATGAGAATTTCTGGTTCTTTGATATTCGTGTCCTCCTCCTTGTCAAATATATTGTCCAAAAGGGGAATTGGATCTGGGATCTTTGGTGCAGAAGAAGAAGAAGAGGGTTTGAAGAATGAACTTATCTTTGATTGCATCATCATATTGTTCTGTTTTGTGGTATTGAACAGCTTCAGGATTTGAGTTCAATTTGCTATTGGAGATTTGCAAGAAAGACTTTCCATAGTTGATCTCTGTTCCTCAATCTTGTGCCCTAAAACAATAAAAACGCCACCAGATCAATCAATTGATGCATTTCTGAATTCTGATGGATTCTTATTGGGTCTTTGAGCCAGAGTTCCAAACCTGCAAAAATTGGAAGCATAGGATTCATTCGTTTTGGTGCCAATTGTTTTGAATGACTTTCTAATTAAGTTTCCCGCGTATAAAGATCAATATTCATATTTCCCGGCAAAAGTTCCTGCCAAGAGCTGGTTTTCTCTCTTTACTAGTGTTTTGGGGGAACAAGAAGACGAGTAATTTTTTTATGTCCACGGTCCACCATATACTCTTTCCTTTCTAAATTGTAGTAATGAAAGGTAATCTCAACCAATACTCATCTGCCAACCCATGAATAAGGTATTCAGTTTGGTAACCATATATTCATTTAAAGCACCTAAATAATTCAGGTACAGTACTAGATGACAATAAATGCGTACAAATACATATAGATTCAAAGAAGAGTTTATATTGAATATGTCTAGAGGGTAGGTAATTTGATAATTATGGCAACAAACACCCAAATTAACCTAGAATTAGCGCATGAGGAAGGTGAAATTTGACTGAGAAAGCACTATATTCATTCAAAATTAACGAGGCCAGTGTTAAACCCGAAAAAAAATTATTAGTTGAAATCCTGAATATACGATTGGGGTTTCACCGAATCATAGCCGAGCTCTCTAGGGATTCCACCCGCTCGGCAACGACTTATTTTAAAATGATTTAAAGTTAAAATTTAAGCTAACGTATAAGTTATTTTAAGTTCTGACTTATAAGTAAAAGCGTTCGGCACCAATTTGACTTATAAGTCAGAAATTAAGTTAAAACAAGTTATGAAAGTGTTCGGCTGATAAAGACTTATAAGTTAAGATCAAATGTAAATATTATTAAAAAGGACATTAATAAAAAAAAATACATTGATTCAATATCATATCATACCAAGCATCCACAATTTCATTAAATAAAACACTAAACAAATTCTCTAAACATATCAACTACAATATTATTCCAAGTTAGAGATTCTTAATGCAATATTATCTCTTATTGCTTGCATAATTAAACCATTACTGACTGAAGTAGATCCATCTCAATGTACAACATTGTCATCAACACCACCAATAACATCTTCTGGACGATCTCCCTCCTTCTCAGCTACTAGAAATGCATTGTCTGAGCTAGTTTACATTCTTGGTGCATATTCTACAATAATTATGCACTTGATCGTCAGGAATTAGGATTGTTTGTTAGTACTTGAACCACATTCAAGCCTATAGGTACAACTAATTAGAAACAATAATCAAATTACCACGAGTCTTATCTTTTACGTAGACAATCAAGAAATGGCTTTAATTATTGTCAATTATCAGCTCAATTATCTTATTGCTATCTCAAGCTTCATACCCACAAGAATTAAAGTTTGGATCATTTCGAATCAGTAGTGAAGTATTTATGTTGGACAAATTATTTTAGCGACGTGTCATGATCGTAACACCGCTCGTGTATACACTATTAGTATATCAAATTTAAACTCATCCCATAATACTCTGTTTTCCACCGGTCAAAAGCCAATGATACCGTCACTAATAAAGCAGAAATTTCCCAATTTTTCATCACCGTATAAGACAAGATAAAATACAACCAGTATCACAATTCACATATGCAAGAAACAAATAAACTCTCACTATCAGATAAAATTATCAATGACATTAATTCATAAATTTGAAAAAGAGGGAGGATCAGGGAAGAAGAACCCGCAGTCTCAAATGGCAGAAAGATTTCTGAATCAATAAAAGACAGTACAAAAACTGCATTGAACAGTCAAAACATATGTATACATATCAAAGTGAGTTTATTATATATTCTTGATGCAAGTGTGGTGAAAATTGCTCTGGTGCAGCATCATTAACAAGTTCCAAACAAACAAACCCCTAGAAAATCCTAATTAACCCAAAACAGAACACAATGAAAAATAAAAAGAAAACCCAAAACAAAAAGAGAAAAAGGAGTGTTTGGGGACAGAAATAGTGAAATACTAGATTGATTCTTGCTGAAACTCATCAGCAATTTCTTTCTTGTTCAATTCTTCCTCATATTTCCTCAATCTCTTATTCCACTTTGCCTGAAAATAATTAGAAACCCCAAAATCAGTGAAATTAGTATTAATAATGCTTAATAATCAGAAAAAATGGAGGGATTTTGAAATTATAAAATTAGATAGCCTTGTAGCTAATTTCAAGGCGATGCATCACATTGAAGCCAAGAACTCCTCCGAGAATTGTCCCTGTCATTATTCTCATATACCCCAATGCTATATCGGTGACACCATTTTCTCTCTCTTCTCTCTCTATATCGAAGTCTGAGGGAAATGATTTGGGAATTCCCGGGCAAAATGGGCCTTATATTTGGTGAAACTAATTTATTAAGAATTACTTATAAGTTATTTTTAAAATAATTGTTAAATTGTTAATTATTTATTTTAATTTATAAATCAATTTATAAATTAAAAACTAAATCATTACCAAACATCTCATTAACAAATGTAAGTCATTACCGAACACCCCCAAAACCTATATTGTATGTATATATGTATGTAATAATTATACAACTAAAAAGAAATCAATTTGATTATATAGAAAGCTTATAAGAGAGAAAAAGAAGATTATCCAGATCCGTAAGTAAATGATTAAGGTCTTTGTAGGAGAGTTTTCCGCAACTAGAATGGAGACCAGAGGGAGTTTTTCCTTATGATGTGTTTGTGAGTTTTGGGTATAGAAGAAAATAACTTAAATATTCGATAGAAATATTTTTGTTAGAGTCTGCATGTTTAAATTTGACGATGTGAAAGTGATAATGTATAATTGTTTAGTAGTTTTTGTAAATTCCTTAATATAAATATGATGTACAAAGACTTAGAATAAAAGGATCAAACTTGTTAGGTTGATCTTATGAGATGAATTGATGTATAGATGATAGGATCAAATCGATCGTAAAGTTACTCTATCGTTTTGTAGAGTTTATTAAATATAGCAGAGTTAGCTATGACATCGTAAAACATCAAGTGCAAGATTGCAGAGTCTGCTAGAAGTTTGCTGAGTTAAGTTAAACTCGCAGAGTCTGAAGAAGATCGTAGAGTTCTCTCAAGGATCGTAAAGTAAGGCGAAGATCGTAGAGTCCGCTCTAAGATCGTATAGTGAAAAAAGATCACAAAGTCTGCTCAGGGATCGTAGAGTGCTCATCGTAGGGAGTCATTCGTAGAGCAGATCGTAGAGAACACATCGTAAAGTGCCTCTTTACTCGTAAAGCAAGCAAACGTAGAGTACAGATCGTCGAGTAGATCAAGTACAAACTCTACGATCAGCCAAACTCATAGAGCTTGTCAGGTCTGACTTAAGACTGATGACGAGGAGCCTTGTAGAGTGAAGATCCCAAGATGTTCAACAATCATTCTTAATTCAAAAAGAAGATCAGATTGTATTGTATCTAACTGCTAGTTTAGTGATGTAACACCACTCACAAGTGGTAGGTGAAGTTGCAGTCTGATGTGACCAGTCAGAGCCGAAAGCAAACTGACATACTCACCCTAAAAGTCATCACCAGAGAACATTTAGGAGCGGAGCATTAAATGCACAACAACAACTCTCCGACGAGAAGATTTCAATGAAGCCTATAAAAGAGTACGAGAATTCAAATCCAAGGATGAATCACCAAGTACAAAGTTGAAACTCTGTCAAAGCAAAAAGAGTCTTACTCTACGATAATAGAACTACATGTTCTGCTACTAAGTACATCAGAAGCTGAGCTCAACGCCGCTTAGTAGCACCTCAAACAACAATCTCAACAACTGTGATTCGATTGTCTTAGTGACATAATTCTAAGTCTAAGTGACTTAAAGAGATCTTAGTGATTTGGACTATGTGTCCCCTATCTGAGTGACATCTACCGAGACTTAGTGACTCAAAGGAATCTTAGTGATTCAGTTTGTAATAGATCTTAGTGATCTAGTCTTCGTGACCCTGCATTCTTAGTGGATTTCCTACTCGTTGAGTAGAAGAGTGGACTAAAAGTTATTTGTACTCCGAATCACTTAAATATCTTGTGTCATTTACTTTATACCTTTACATTTTTGCTTATTAACTGTTATATCTGTTGTGACTGAAATCCATAAAAACTAAATTCAGAGCTGTGATTTCATTAAATCTTTAAGGGGTTTTTCAAGCTAATATTCTGCCGTGCTTAATTAAAATTGAGTTAATTAATTATCTGGTAATACATTCTTAAACAAGTAAAAAGTTTTAAAGGATCTATTCAACCTCCCTTATAGATCTCTTTTGTGCCTCTGAGAAACAACACTTTTTATTTATTTGTGAGTTAATAAAAGGAAAAAATGTAAGCTGATTTTAAATTTATATTTAGACTAATCACAAATCCCCAAAGGAAATTTTATATATATGTTTAGTCATTTTAGTTCAAAATAATAATTTTCATACAAAATTAATTTAATTAAGTATTTAAAATAATTTTAAAAGGATAAAAAAATTATATATAAATTAATATTTTATTTATATAATTTTCTATTAGAGTATTAAATTGTTGTAAGATTTTTTTTAGTAAATATAGTATATTAAAGTGTTTAATTAAGATTAGATATTTTTAATAAATATATTATATTAGAATGTTTAATTTAGTATTGAATTTATATTTAGTAGATATATTCTATTAGATGGTTTGATTAACAATCAGATTTCTTTAGTAAATAAATATGAGAAATAATATGTTTTGCAACTTTACATATCGTTTTTTGTTGTTGTTGGTTACGTGAATAACTATCAGTGGTAACTCTTTTAATCAGATATGTAAGATGGTGGGTCAACCTTAAAAATTATATCCAACTCATATATTGATGTATGTGGCAATGTAAATTAAAAAAAAAGCTTTCGCAATACATAGTAAGACTCAATACATCTATATATAACGAAGCCTATCTTGGTATAGTGGTTAAGTCCACTTCTGGAGCACCGGGAGGTCTTGGGATCTATCCCTGCCAAATGTAAGAATGTTAAATTTCATCTAAACTAGCAAAAAAAAATATAATATATATATTTATTTATAATAAAATAAAATTCCTTAGTCTTTGGTATAGAACTATATTCATTTATAATAAAATAAAATTCCTTAGTCTTTGGTATAGAACTAAAATTTAACTGTTACTAAAACACTTTTTAATGTCACCTAATTTTATTTTATTAACTACTATTAAAACACTTTTTAAACCTAGAATTTAACTAGAACCAAAACACTATTTATGATCCTGAAATTTTTTAGAGTAACTTATTATTTTATAAGAATTTTATTTTTTATAGAAGTCATTTACTAACATTGATTCTCTTGAGCCTAAATTAAAACACCTACAGATCATTGTTAATATATTTAACAATCATATATCATATAGTAACAAATTATTTTACTATTATATCATATTTATCCACAAACTAAAATATTGAAACATACGTAAGCTATATTAAGTTGGAGCAACTTGAATTAGTATTTACAACATGAACGACAAAATTATTATAATATAGTTATACTAAAATATACAATCGTAATAATTAATTAAGATTAACTTATAAAGACACATAATGATAGAGTTTTATGAGAACTTAATATTTTAGTTTTTTAAGTAAGGCAAAACACAAGTTTATTTTATAAATAACATTATTTTTAATATTTTTATTTGTTTTATATATGATGTTTATAAAAAAAATTGAATTTCACAAATTAACTTACTATTGGTATTAGAATGATTACAACATTTGCTTAAAAAAATACAAACCACATCAAATTGTCTACTATAATTAATATTATATTATTTAATAAACTTTTTTCAGTCTTTCTGATATGAATCTATCTGATTCAAAAGGGATAATTATCTTTCAATCTCAACATAATATGATCATGGCGTAACATCATAAGATTTTAATAATAAACAATGAAATAATAAAATTAAGCTAAATTATATGCAATTAGTAAGTTAAGTTGTGAAATTATTCACTAATTAAAAAATTAATAGTTAATGTTAGAGAACAAAAATTCTTTTTATGGATGTTAACTTATTATTCTATAATAATTTTATTTTGTAGTTCTTTAATTATTTAGTCATATAATAAATTTTAACTTAAAAAACATGTGTAGAATTTTACTTTACTCAACTTTATACTCTAAATAACTAAATATTAAAAATATAGAAAAAATATTATGATTACATAATAATTAATATAGGAGACATTTAATTAATTAATGTTAAAAATAATTATGACTTATATATTGTGATTAAACTTTAGTTAATTTTTAAAACTAAAAGTCATAATGGTAACTTATTACTCTATAACAATTTTATTCCTAAATAACTATATATTAAAATATAGAAAAAATATTATGAGAAAATAATAATTAATATTAAAAAGTGTAATATATATTACAAACTATATTAATGATTAAACTTTAATAATCTTTACTTAATCAATGTTAGAAACAAATCTCACTTATATATAGTTATTAAAATTTAAGTTACCATTAAAAACAAAAAATCATGATGAAAACTTATTAATTTATAATAATTTTATGTCATATAGAATTCCTTAAACATCAAGTTTAGGCTTTTAGGTTTCACTCATTTAATTTTTGAACTCTAAATAACTATGTATAAATTCGAAAGATTGAAAATAAAAACTAATTTAAAAACTATATAAGCTGAATATTAAATTAAAAAAAAAAATATTACTAACATTCAATTGCAAGTCTTTGATAATTGTTTGTTTGAGGAAAGTTTGTAGTCATTCTATAATAAATTAAATTAAAATTCAGAAAAATATTTTATAATCATTATATATATATAGAATAAATAAGGAATTAAAAATAAACTCGTGCTTCGCAGGGGGCACTTAGCTAGTCTTTATAGAGAGAAATGATGTAGTTTTTTTTTGGTTTTTGTGTAATCACAAAAAGTGATTTTTTTTACTTTCTCATTGTATTCTTTAATCTACTAACCTTTTTCACCTGTCTCATTATATCATCTTATATTTTTTAAGATTACATTTTCTCATATATACGTACGAGTGTCGTAAGACCCCAACTTTTAGAAATAAAACTTAATTTTCTTTATAAATATTATTTTAAACAGTAAGTTGTTAAATTGATAAAAATATTAAAGTTAAGGGTGATATGTGCAAATTATAAGAAATAAAAAAAAGTATGGCGGAAAATATTCGTTATGTCGGGGAATATTCAATAAAGTACGACAACACCGAAACCATTAATCATTGGTGGGCCCCATAATGAAATAATTGTCGGATATAGAAAACAACAGAAATAACCTTTTTAATAAAAAATTATCGACAGAATTGTTACCTTTAACTGTTAAAATACCCAGTGATAAAGGAACAGTAGCACGCAGTGTTCTACAGTAACACACGATAATGCACATTATTTCATATTATTGAATCAATAATTGTCACAGTAGCAAATGCACAATATTTCATATTATTGAACCAATAATTGTCATAGTATCAAATGCACAGTATTTTATATTATTGAACCAATAATTGTCATAGTAGCAACCGCATAGTAATTCACATTATTGAACCAATAATTGTCATTGTAGCAAGGATAGTAATGAAAAGTTACGTAATTAAAAGTCATGAGTATTAAATAGATAGACAGACTCATTATTTAAAGAACACTGATATCTGGGATAATAATACAATAATAATCTTGAAATGTGAAACGTGTGGATAATTAATGAATGGTATAAATTAAAATCTTGAAATGTGAAACGTGTGGATAACTAATATATGATATAGATTAAAGATAAACTTGAAATGTGAAACGTGTGGATAATTTATATGTGGTAAATTAAAGATAATCTTGAAATGTGAAACATGTGGATAACTAATGAATGATATAGATTAAAGATAATCTTGAAATGTGAAACGTGTGATTAAGTGATGTGTGGTAGATGTTAGTTAAGTTTTGGCTATAAATAGGGAGACTTAGTATAAGGAGTTTCATAACTTTCTTACTTATACTTCTTTCCACTCTCTAAAAAATTATTTGGTATAAGTTTCTCTTTGAGTGTACTAAGGCTACCTTAAGTTTTGGTTGAATATCGGTAAGAGTGCAAAAATTATTCAGGTAAGTTTTTCTATAAAAGTTGCATAAGCACTCACACTCACACACACACACATCACACAGTGTTTACAACTCTTCCTTTAGAATATTCATTTTGAAAAGTTTCATCTTAAAGATTGTTTTGAAATATTACTTTATTCCTTCAAAACTATTTTGAAGTTTATTTTATTCTATTTTGTACACTACACAAATTTATACTATCAAGTCACTTTTGACGATTTCATAATATACGAGTTAGTGTATACCATGAAACTTATATGTGATAGTTACTAATTAAATTATAAATATACATATAGATTGATCAACTACATTAGAAAATAATATATAATCATGTGCTAAGGTAAGTGATATCATTTTCTTTCATACTCCTAAATTTATGGCAATAAATTATCATTAAACAATGAAAATTCCTGAAATAATTAGAACATCCTTAATAGTTGGTGCTTCATCTAATATTTTTTGACCTGAACCTTCCTATTGAATTTTAACCGTTATATTTGAACTGTGAACCTTCTATTTTATTGTTAAACTCGAATCGAGATTCTGGATATCGTGTTGACAATTTGGACATTATTAGACTCTAGACAAATTAAATTACAAATTTTTAATATTTATTTATTTATCTTATTATTCTTATTATTTCTGTTCATCCTTTGTATCATTGTTATAATCATCAGGACTTAAGTTGTGGTGAAAATTTTCTATGGCCTTGGTGCAAAGAGAAACTGTTGATTGACATGATCATGACCATTGGTGTTACAGTTGAATGTCTTTGGTCTAAGTGCAAAGATAATATGATTGTTGAGTGTCTTTAGCCTGTGTGGCAAGGATACGTGGTAAAAGTTCTCGTTGGCCTGTGTACAAAAAGGAACTGTTGATTGACATGATCATGATTATTGGTGTTACAGTTAATAAATCTTGATGATGAATTTTTAAATTGGAGAAGATAACTGACATTATGTTCTATTTGACTATTTTAATCGATTGCTCATTTCGCTACAGTTATTTGTTAAAAAATTATATTATCTACCATATATTTTTAAATCTCTAATTTATCACTGTTGAAGACTAATGATAACTTATTCTTCCTTATCTTAGTCATGATATTCTTTACTGGGTTATTTAAGCCCACCCTTTTATTTCATAATTCCTTTCAGGAAATAATAGTGTAGTCGGGGCTAGCGAGAAAAACAGGGGAATGAAGTGATGGTTCGAGTTAGTAGCTGTACTAATTCTCACTAAGTTGTAAAATAGTGTGACAATAATTGTAATGAGGACTTAGTGTGTGTGTGTGTTGCCATACTATACACGACATTGTAATAATTTTAAATAGGAGAATTTATATATGTTGTTTATATTTTGGCGGCTCAAATTAGGTGGTGCAGACCCGAATTTGGGGGCATCACAGTTGGTATCATAGCTTAGGGATATGATCTCTGATGGAGATCTGGGGTTAGAACTAGGAAGGGAGAGACGAATAGAATCCTTCACTAATGTGTCATACCTATGTTAAATTTATTTTTTAATTAGTCGGATTAGATGTGGGCACAAGAAGTGCTATATATGTCACTTTCTTTAACTAACTTTTGTTTTGTGGTTGCATTTCAGAATGACATCTGAAAACTTTGAGATGAACAATGGAATGTAAGAGGCAATTGAGACTCTGACAACCATTAACCAAGAAGTTGTGAATCAAGAGGGCAATAATCCTCTTATGACTCTAGAAAATAACGTTACTGACTACATGATGTGATAGGAGCATAATATTTGATTATTTTTATTTCTTTTATGCTTAGTTTAGTTGCATGTTATCTGTTACGTGAACTGAATTAAGGTGTTTATAGATCTTTAGAAGAATTAGAGTGATTTGGTGAATTATGGAGTCTAATGCTGAATTTTATGTTGTTTTGCAGAAATATTCTACGATCAGCATTGGCACTCTGCGATCATGAAGAGTACTCTACGTTCGTTGAGTGGGAGCTTTACGATTGGTCTACTTATGTGCGGGACAACTCTACGATCGCTTAACTTACTCTACGATGGTGTTGTTTACTCGACGATCGCCTCAAGTTCATTCTATGTTTGGCAAGTCTACTCTACGTTTTTCACTCGGCAGCTAGTTCATTCTATGACTAACGAGGTTTACTCTACGATTCCGAGAGGAAAGTTCCACTCTATGATCAGTCACTCTACGATTGCATGACTACTCTACGAAGTGCTGATGCAGAGTGATACTTGTTAGAGTTTATGCCCTAGAGGCCAATTATTTAATGTAATTGCTTAACATTTCTCTTGATATTTGATTGAATAAATGAATTATTTTATTATGGTTTCATTTACTATGTTATATAAATGTTAACATAATAAAAGTCCTTAGAATAATGATACAAATTATATAGCTTCAAGTATGTGACTTGAACATGAGATTATATAATTACAATAAGTATTATTACTCTTAAATGTCCCTAGTCGAGTATCATTGAGAATGGGACAAACAATGATACATTGAGACTAGTATGTGGATTGACTGATGGCCAAATCTCATTGGTCATTAATATATGAGATATTAAGTCAATGCATAGGTACATGTTAGAGAACAATGTACTGGACAGACCCATCATGAGAATTCTACGTGGAGCATTATGCAAAGTGTCATAAGCAATTCTCATAGTGACAATGATGTAATGGTCCTCCGACCTGAAATCACTATATTACTATACGAGAATTTATGTACTGTGATATCATCAAAGGCCACCTTTAATAGGGTGGACAATAAAGGTGATTATTGGGTACATCATGAATCGTGTGAGGAATATGAGTGATCTAGATGGAATTTAACCCTCTTATATATTAGGAGTGATATCCATATGCCTCTTGATTGAGTAGGACTATGAAATACATGGCCATGCTCAAATAGTGATTTGTTTCATATAGTCTACTCATTGATCAAGAAAACTCAGATTAAATTATGAAGAGTATGACACATTCCATGACTTGAGTTTAATCTAGGATGTCAAGGTTAAAAGGATTAAATTACATTGAAACATTGGTCACGAAAAGGTTGCATCGAATCATCGATCTTATTATTATTTGGGTAGCAGTGATGCATTACTAGATGCCACTCACTGTTTATAATTTTATAATATGATTTTAAAATTATTGCCAATATAATAATAACCTATAGGGTCATACACTTAGAACGTAATTAAAAGAGAATTAATTTAAATTGTAAGGATTTAAA
Organism: Aralia elata; assembly: GCA_034770075.1. Classification (NCBI taxonomy): domain Eukaryota; kingdom Viridiplantae; phylum Streptophyta; class Magnoliopsida; order Apiales; family Araliaceae; genus Aralia; species Aralia elata. Next base: position 2,870,848 of record CM068381.1, on the reverse strand, counting down.
TATATCAATATGATTGATAGTATTTAAATTACGAATTTAAATTAACAAGATAATTTGTATATATATGTATATTAATTAAGTAAGACTTAATTAAAATATAATATATATATAAATTCGGATTTTACTTTTCTAATAGGATTAGGGTTTTGCTTATCCTTTTGGACTCTATATATATCAGATATATCAGCAGTCTTGTTTACGTGAAACTAAATAGAAAACCCTGGCTGTTTTAGAAAAGAGAGTTGAGAGCAACACTTGAGAAAATCTAGATCTTGGCGGCTAGTACCGGAGTTCTCTTTGCTGCAGATCGCGTGACGATTTGTGGGACGTTCGTGTGGATACCGTAGAGACGCAGTTCCGTTGGATTGCGTTGGAGATTCGAAGCTGTTCCAGAATTTCATCGTTGCATTCAAGCTCGGATAATCGGTAAAGCAAATCTAAACCTCTGAATTAATTTGTTTTCGCATGGATCTTGTTTTAGGGTTTCAGAAAATTGTTTTAAAATTTTAAATTTCGCTGCGTTTATGTGTCCAAAACCCTACAATACTCTATAATTTTCATTGACTTATAGATTTTCGAATTAGAGTAGGATTTGAGACGTTGGAGCTTAAAGATATGATTCCTAACATGATTTGGAGATAGACTTGTGCATCAAAAAGGACGTTCAATTTAATATGGAGATTCAAGTCAAAGTCGATAAGAAAACTACATCTAATTATGGAAATAGAATCTGAGATGGAATTTGAGTCAAGGAACAATATGGAAATTGATGTCGAACTGGAAAAGAAAACTGAGGAAGACTTGGATTTGGAAATTAAAATCTAATTTGATAAGGAAGCTGCTTAAAGCTAGATTTCAAAGATTGAGAATGATTTAGAATCCTACCATACTTGCAAAGTGAAGACTTCCAAAGCAGAACTGGATTAAAATTTTTCTAGGCTTTAGAGATTTATCTATAAATACTTTCACTTATAATTGTTAGAGATCATAGATCATAGAGAGTTTTTATTATATTTAGAGCATTCATAAAAACATGTTAGACTAGTTTTCTTTTATTCAGTTTGAAGGGGACGTGGATCCTTAGTAACAGTTTATGGTTTGATTGAATATACCGTATTTACTCCTTATATGAAGCTTATTCTGATAATATGTTTTAATTGTTAAATATTATTTGATTAACTGATTTGGTTTCTGTAGGATTAAATTGGTTAATTGATAATATCAGCTAGATTCAGGAATAGTATTACGTAATCGATATTATTTCTAATCACAAGTAGCAGTTAGTAATACTAATTATGATCAAGCTTTTGATTATTGCTATGGTTATCAAGAGATAAGTTAAATAATCCGAGCTTATGTGTTTGTTGCTTAGAATAGTCTAATTCCTTAGTTCTTAATACTGCTGTCATATTAAATCTAAAGAGCTTGTTTTAAGTTATATGATAGTTAGAATCTTGTGAATAACTTATTTCATTAAGTGACAATCTAAGAGGAATTTCGGGTAACAGAGCTTGTTATTATCTAGGACTATTAGTTTCATTGAAGGGTGAATATTGTTATACTTAATTAATCTATTGCTATGAGAAGGTGAAACTGAACTGAAAAACTGAAGTTTTAATTCACTGGTTAATTTTATTATATTAAGTTTGTTCTTGTTAATTAGTTAAACAAATTCAAAACCCCCAACCTTTTATGTACTGTTAAAACTGTTAGAAGCATTAGGATAAATTAAAATCAACATTGTTCTCTGTGGGATCGACCCTTACTACTGCTATAATGTGTTTAGTTCAGAGTTCGTAGAGTTAAGTAAGGTTTTTATTTTTGGCAGTACTGACGACAACTACCAAATTTTGGCGCCGTTGCCGGGGAACAATTAGTGTTTTGATTTATTCTTATTTTTTATTAGTTTATGACTCGATCTTCTCAATCTGGTAGTTTGAATTTTGATCCAGAGATTGAGAAAACTACAAAAAGGCTCAGGAAGCAGAATTGTAGAGTGCAACATACAACTACAGAAGAAACTGAAGTTTCATCACATGGCCTTAATATAGCACTGGAATTGCTTTCCAACAACTCATCAACTGAATCTGAATCAAACGAAGAGATGGTTGCTGCAAACAATAATAGAACTTTGAAGGAGTTGGCAACTCCTAATTTGAATCAACAACTTTTATGCATTGAATATCCTACTTTAGATGCTGCTTTTGAACTTCAATCAGGACTGATACACCTTTTGCCTACTTTTCGTGGTCTTAGCATATGAAGGAGTTCCATATAGTATGCTCTACCATGAAATCTCAAGGGATAACTGAAGAACAGATCAAGCTGAGAGCCTTTCCTTTTTCACTAGGAGATCTAGCTAAGGACTGGTTGTATTATCTTCCTTCAGGGTCAATACAATCATAGACTGATATGAAGAGGCTATTCTTAGAGAAATACTTTCCTGCTTCAAGGGTTGCCAACATAAGGAAAGAGATCTTCACCAAGGTGAGTTACGGCATGGCATGTGAGCCGCAGCGCTGGTCCGTTTTTTCGAGCGCGTGGAGCGCGTGCATGCAGCGAGGAATAATCATTTTCAGCTGTTAGGTCTTAGGGTAAGGAGAGACGTAAAAAGGGAGAAGTCCTAGATATTAAAAGAAAAAGAAATAGAGAGACTTGAGTATCATTATCATCATCATCGGGGGAAAAGAAGGAGAACATCATCCAGAGAAGAGACGGGGATTGAAGATCAAGGATTGGGACTAACAACTATAGAGTTTTTCTTAATTCTTTTTATTTGATTTCTGTACTTGAAAAATGATTAGCACAATGACAATGATGTGTTATTTTTATATTATGAACTAATTCTTATTTAGGATTACAATAGAACCCAATGATTAGTTTTTGATTGAATTACTCTCTTCCTCTGGTGATTGATTATTTATGAATTATCTACCATATTTGCTTTTAATTATAATTGTTTAGCCAACAGTTATCTGATAACTTAGATCATATTGGAAGATATAATCTAGGGTTAGATCTAAAATACGGTAGCATCTGTTATGAAGAATCTCTTAGGAATGGAATTCGTATTAACATATAGAATAAGAATATATCTATATGTCGCATGTAACTTGTAAGGGGATTTGTGCTTAATAAATGTATCTATTATTGTTTGCATAGGAATATATTGAATGCTTTTAGATGGATTTAATATTAAATGTTCTTGAAAGAGGATAGTTAGTTACTTGTGATTTCCAGTTAATAATTCATTATAATTGGTTATTTGAGGGAGAGAGTAAAGAGATTGAAATGACTCATTGGGGGAAATTGTAATCCTATATTTCATTTCTGGTATTTGTTAAGTATTAAGTGCTTCTTTTAATTTTCTCGTTTATTCAACTCAATTTCATTGTTTAGATAAAATCGAATTGATACAGAATTAGTAATTGGAGAGAGTTATTGAATTGTTCCTCGTGGGATCGACATTCCTTATCACTTTATTACTTGATTGATCGTGTATACTTGCACGTAATTTTGCTAGTATAGATTTAGGCAAATTGTCCTAATAACCAACAATAAATATGGAAAGATAGATGGTCCAAATGACCCTAAAAGTATCCGAAGGAAATGTTTTCCATCTGATGAATTTTTGTATGATGCTAATAGTGGTGTACAATAGGGAAATTTAAATTCTTATTTATTCGAGCTGCTTCATAACTATTGTTCAGTTGTTGAAGGTTTCAGAAGAATATTATTCGATTCTTGAGATTGTTGTTTATTCAACTGTTTATTACTTGCTGAGCAATTAAATGCTCACTCTTGCTTAAACTAAATAATTGCAGCTAAGCCAAAGCGAACCGAAGAATCCAGTAGAGTCGAAGAAAAGAAGAAGTTAATGTTTGGTAGAATGCTTATATTAATTATAATATTGGTATATATATGTACTATTGTACAGTATATTAAATGATGTATTAGTTAAGGTCTTCGTACCTTGGTGTAGATTGTAAGATTCCGCAGAAGTTTTGTAAGGATAATGTATTTATCGTTATGTTATAATGAGATCTTTAGAAGATAAGTTGTATCATATGCACCAGATCCTAGGTCTGTAGATAGACTGGGGTTTGGGGCCGTTACAGTTGGGATAGGCCCAAAGAAATCCATATGAAGTAGTTGCAGAGGCCTATCATTTGAGTTGATTGTCTTACTTTTGAATGAGACTCTTGTTTGCTATCCTAGCTGACAGGTTTTGCAAGGCTTTTCCTTTACAAAATTGAGTTTTGTAAGCCTGAAACTAGATCTTTGGAGGCAAGCTTTGACATGTTTCTGAAGTTCAAATGAGATAGTCTTCGATGCCACAACCAGCTGATATCTTATGACGCTTTAGTAAAGAAGCATGCAGTCTCAGTTGAACTCAGTTATGCAAGATTCACTACATATACATTGCCTTATCTAGTTCTAGTCTGCTTCATCGAATTAGATTCCAGTTCTCTGACTTAACACTAGTTATTGAGGAAGATCACTTGATGCCCATTGTCACATAGCTGGTTGATGCTTAGGAGATTATGCTTTAAGCTTTCAATGAATGTAACTTTGCTGAAGGATACTGCACCATTTCCACTAGAGCCATATCCTCTAGTCTTTCTAAAGTTATTGTCTCCTAAGACAACTACAGGACCATCCTTTTCTTTGAAGTTCAACATGAGAACCTTATTTCCAGTCATGTGCCTCAAGCATCCACTATCAAGATACCAGATTGAGCCAGTAGAGCTCATTTCCTGCAATACAAATCAACTTTTACTTTGGTACCCAAATTTGCTTGGGTCCTAATTTGTTAGTTGTTTTTGGGACCCAAACTTGCTTGATTTTAGGTCTATAGTGAACAGGATAATAATCATAATAACACAAAACAATATGTCCATATTTATGACAATTATAACATTTTATATGATGCATGCTTGTGTGTGTGTGGATTCTATTAAAGTCTGCATGATTATTATCATTTGATTTGATGATGAAAGCTTTTAATGTATATTTGTACTAGTAAGTTTTGTAAAGTCCTTAATAATGATTCGATGTACAAGGACTTAAAGTATAGAAAGATCAAATATGTTAGGTTGATCTATTTGAGTTGATCTGATGTATAGTAAATGGGTAATAAGTGTTTGTTGAGTTAGTTTGCCAAAATTGTAAAGTAAAGAAGATAGATCGCAGACTTAACTCTTAGTTCGTAAAGCATCAGACAGATTATAGAGCCTTTGCATCTATCGTAAAGTTTACCTCAATTCGCAAATACAAATTCGTAAAGTGAACAGGATCGTAAAGTCAAGCAAAGCTCACTAAGCAAAGACTGAACGTATAGTGCTTCAGGAATCGCAAAGTGAAGGTCAAATCGTAAAGCAACTCCAAGATCGTTCAGCAGAAAAAGAATTCGTAAAGTCAGCTCTAGAATCGTAAAGTAAATCTTCGTAGAGCTAAGAGTAGAGTTCATTCATAGAGTTCAATCCTTATCGTAAAGATATCTTCAGAATGTAGAGTAAACATTACGAACTCCCATATTCGTAGAGCAATCAAGTCTGACAAGAAGACTGATGTAGACACCTGAAATTTTGCATATAATTCCTAACCCTGGCAGGAGGGTAAAATTTTACGTACAATCTTATTGTTTTCCTTTCTTATCTATGTGGTGTGTGAATGAATGATTGCGATAAATGTTTTACATGCTTTATTCAAAGTGCTTCGCACAATTGTCATCATATGCATGTGGTGAGATACGATGAATGTATAAGAATGTATGTTGTGTGATCCCTCTATCAGGAGGCGAACCTGTCGGTTGTTAATTACTGGGCTCAAATGGGCATTCCCCCGCGAGGCTCAGGAAAGGCACCACTCAGATCCGCTCTAATCAAAAGATCGGATCCATTCTTATCAAGTAAGTTACGAAGACTTGGGAACCTTCATGCCGAAAAGCCCGTGAGAGTAACCCTAGGGTAGGTCAGCTTCAGATAAATCCAACGTTACGGGAAGTCTCTTCATACGCTGTTACTCTTTAAGTATGCAAAATGTCATCCATCTTAAATTAATCACCATCTTTTTATCCTGTCATAAAACCGCTAATCATTGTTTTGCAGGAAAAGATTAAAAAACCCTTAAACATAAAAAATTACATTAACATGCATCCGGGTTTTTCAGTTCTCAGTACTAAACTATGTCCTTTTGTGTAAGCAAGATTGGTCCAAGAACAAGACTCCGAGCCAGAAAAGTCCGAACTTCGCCCGGTAAAATGGCCGAAATCCCCCCACCGGAATCTTTCCCCGTCTCTCGGGAGGAATTTAAGAGCTTCAAGAAACAGATCGCTGAGATAACCAGCCTGTTGAAAGAGCAGTGTAAGACGAAAGATCAAACCGAATCCTCTTTACAAGGAGGCAATAAAGTCCTGGATAAGACAACGAACAGACAGATCCGTGATCCGATATTCCGTTTTGGTAACAAAGATCCTCAAGGAATTGCCAATCAGACGAAAGAGATAATCACCGTCCGGGATGGACAAAGAAGATGAGATCAAAAAGAATGTCAAGCAAATGGAAGATGCCATAAGATTCCTGAAAGGAATAGGAAATTATAGAAGTGTCAAATATTCTGATCTGTGCGTATTTCCGAGAGCCAAATATCCGGACAAGTTTCTAGTACCAGAGTTCGAGAAATATAATGGATTGGGAGATCCTTATACACACTTAAAGGTATATACATAGGAGAACTCGGGTCTTATGCGGAAGACGAAAGCCTTAGGATGCAGCTCTTCCAGAAAAGCTTAAAAGGGGAAGCCAGAACATGGTACGCTCGGTTAGACAATGCAAAAGTCCACAGCTGGGAAGAGTTGGCTCATGCTTGATTAAACCAATATAGCTTCCAAGCTCAAATGGCTCCAGACCGATACCAAATGACAAAGATCAAGAAGCAACCCAACGAGTCATTCTGTGAATATGCCCAGAGGTAGAGGCAGCTACCAGCTCAAGTAAGCCCACCAATGGAGGACAATGAAATGGTGATGACGTTTATTGACATTCAGGAAGCTCCGTACTGTGAAAGGGTGTTGGCAGGAATAGTCAAGCCCTTTTTGGAAATGATAAATCACGGAGAAATGGCTGAGTTAGGGTTGAGAGCTGGGAAGATCAAGGATCTTACCACATTGGAGGCCATCGCAGAGCACATCCAGACCGGCAATTATGGAAATCCACCCAAAAGAAGTCATACGAAGAAAAAGGAAGACATATCCTTAGTACCACAGGGACAAATGCATAGAAATGACAATACTCCCCCCATTTGAATGCAGAGAAATCAGATGCAACGACAACAACCATTTTTCCCCCAGGCTCGGACACAAAAGTCGGTTGAGAGTAGACGTGCCCAAGAATTCACTCCTTTCGGCGATTCCCTGGAAAACGTCCTAACCTTATTGTTGGCTTAGAAGAAGATCACTGAACTTGCACTACCGGCAGACCCTAAAGGCAAAAGATATGATCCTAGTAAAAGGTGTGTCTATCACTCGGGATCCCCCGATCATGACACTCAGGAGTGCTGGTCCTTAAAGCACAAAATTTAAAACCTGATCGAAAGTAGAGATATTGTGGTTAAGCCACCAGAGCAGCCCAATGTTCAGACTAATCCGCTCCCCCAACACAACCCAGAGGGGGTCAATATGATTGGCTCTAAAAAGATAGAAAGTCATAAATATTTGAGGAAGATTGCAGGGTGTCCTGCACAATTCAGGACTAACACCTAGGAAAGTAGCCCGACGATTGAGCAAGAATTGGTAATGGTTAAAACACAGATAAATCAATTGGCGGAGTTGATTGTATATTAACACCAACTCACACAACAGATGATCCATCAAACCTCCAAACCCAAACTACTGCAATTCTCCCCAAGATGGTTCCTTTCACCAAAGAAGACCAGGCGAGGCTCAAAGAGCAAGAAAAATGGACAGGTAAGATAGCCAGAGAAGTTAAGCTATGGAACCAAGAAAAGATGAACCGCGACTTGGCTGTAAATAGGAAACCCAAACATCTAGAACAATCAAAGGAAGAGATATTGCATCTACTGATAAGTAAATGAAAGATTACAGAGATGTTGCCACCCATAAACCCTCGGTCGAAGAGGTACAATCCCGCAAGGGTTTTCTTATACCAATTGAACTCACATGGTCACGTTACGAAAGAGTGTTGGGCCCTCCAACACAAAATTCAAAATCTCATTGAAACTAGGGAGTTGAGAATAGCGAGCAACATAGAAATCCTAACGGTGGAAGAAAATTCCGCGGAAATAAAAGGGTTGATATACCTTCGGAAGCAGAAGGTTCAAGTGAAGTGGTTGTCGTATCACTTATGTTGAGGGAACATCAGCTAAACCCATAGAAATTCGGGGAGTGACAAAGGATCCTATCTTTATATATTTAATTATTTTGATATACATTAGTTTTCTGTGATGAACGACGAAATAACATAGTCTATGCAGAAAAACAAGATATGAGCTACAAATCCGAAGTCAAAGAGGCCAAAAGGGAAAGACATGCTGCACTCTCTAGAGTCTTAAGGGCAGAATGAAGCTTCTGCTCTACTACCTCGACCCGCCTCAACAAAGCCAGCGCTGTGCGGATGGTCTCATCCTGATTATACAAAACCTGACGAGCCTAGCCAACAACCTCCTCCACATAATCTCGATAAGCATCCCTCTCAGAAGAGGTCGCATCTCTATCAGCCAAAGCAACATCTCTCTCAGTATAAGCAATATCCCTACCAGCTACTGTAGTTATCATAAGTGCTCGAGCCTGATCAATCACACTCGAATGTAAGGCCACGAATATGGCTCTCCAAGGATGCCCTCGATATGTCCATAGATCCATAGGAAAGGGGGCATCTCCAGCCAATGCCACTGTCAAATCAGCAAACAACTCATCCTCTGAAGGCTCCTCCCTGGATGAGCTATCATCAATACCAGCAATACCCCGTGACAAATCGGCCTCCAACCAGGCCAAATACTCAGATGACTGACCTGGGTGACTGTCCCGAAACTCTGCTGCCACACGATGAGCCCAAAACCCATATACTCTGGCTAAATTTGCCTCGGTGGATGACAAAATGGAAAACCAATACTCATCAGCACCGTCAAAAGAGTAAAGACCCTGCATCTAATCAAACTGACGCATCACCACCAACGGATGATAAGTAGTAAAACTCCTCAGTCCAACTAGGGGAATGAAATCAAAGTCAGCCACATGGGTGATAATACTGAAGGGCGAGCAGTACCAGAAGTACATCAGGATCGAGAATGGCTCCATAATAGACTTAAGGAAAGTCATCCAAGATGCCGAATCCACACACGAGGAAGGACGGAAAGAATAACCCATAGTGATACAGTGTCCAAAGCAAAAACCATGACGACAAGGACTGCCAATCGGCCTCAAATGGGTCATGAACCAAACACACAACAGAACAGAACTGCCGTGAAACTCTCAATCTCCGAAGGATCGACAATAAGAAGCATCTTAAATGTCTCGGTCAAGATCAATGGCAAAATAGTCTAATCCTCTCGAAGGGCCCTCACCACTATCGCAACGCCCACATCCATGTGATCACCATAAATCGGCATGTACAAGAATAAAATGATGCACATCATCAGGGTATCCGCTCGGGCGGATCTCCACCTCTCCTCAGATATAGTGAACTCATCCCTATAGGTTGTAAAACCCTCCAAAGTACCAAATTTGTCTATCAGGAAATCTAATGAGACAACATGACCGACAGTAATCTCAGCTAGCACCACGGCTCGCCTCAGACTAGTAGCAGTCATAAACTGACGCTGCATATGACCCACCTGAACCCGCGTACATAGGCCTGCCAGGGGTAAATCAGTAAAACGGGCACACTCCTCGAGAGTCGGTGTAAGCTCAAAAGATCCGAACTGAAATACATGGCGAGCCGGAATCCAATGGATATCATAGCCTCAATGAATCCCTCCGGCACCTGGAATGACAAAAACGACATCGAATGCCTCAAAAGTCTACCAATTGTCGACTGATCCTTAGCAGGAAAATCGTCAAACCAGTGCCTTAATTTAAAGGTTGTACTACCAGTGGAGTAATGATCCAAGTGAATAACTGAAGAGGAAGTCATCTGTAAAATCTGTATCAAAAGACTACACAGGGGTCAATCTTACGCATTTTATATAATAAGCATACATCGCGATAAATAAAATGAATGATCATGTACATCTATAATCCATACATCTAAAAACTGTGAATTATACATAAAATATTTACATCATTTCCTCTATACAATAAATGGAAACAAGCAAATAAAATGTATAGGGAAAAGGGCCACATGCGCCCAACAGTTAATGCAAATCTGCTAAATGAAATCTACATCATCTATGAAAGCAGTATCATCATTAAACCGACTAACTTGGGTTAAGTCATCCTGGCTCGGTGCATCTGTGTCAAAGTTCAAATCAGGGTAGTAAAAGGACGGGAGCCCTCCCTTCGGAATATCAGCAACACCTGGGTCGGACGATGAACCGGTGCTTAAGCCAGCAGGATCATATGTGTAAGCCTCCGCTGGATCTCTACCCAGCTCGTGGATGAAAAAGCATAACTGATCCACCTGGTGAGTCAAGCTAGCAATCTGGGACTGATGTGTAGGCTTGCGAATACAGGCTATCCAATCAGACATCACCACTGATCTAGGCACAAGATTCCCCAGGAAATTTGTAGCTCGGGTCTGGGCACTAATAGTCCGAGGCCTCTACCAGACAGCGAAATCCTCCAAGCCGCTAGGACCATCCGACATCAGAAATCCATCTGTGCCATCAAGGGGAATCTCCGCAATCTGGGCATCAATAGGTCATGATCTCTAGGGAGGAAGATGGAAGGGGATGCGGATCTTCCTTGAAACACATCGGAATGCCCGCTCCCCGAGGTAAAGCTCCCACCCTCTAAGTGTCAACAGGGGAACAAAACGAGTGGATAATGTAAACTCTGGTCCGGTCGAGAAATCACCCTCAAAACCTACGGCCAGATACTCAGCGGTATACGAGACCTAGATCATGTCGGCGGTAGTAAGCAGCTCAAGCTGAAGTCGACACTGGGTAAAACTATCAGAAACATGGACCTCCTCCATGGTGGTGTGATGTCATTGACGACCTTGGGGATATGTATCCAAACCCAAGGTAGTAACTGGACGAAGGCACGAGAATCTCTCATAAGCCCAAAATTGGAAAAGAACGATAATAACTACGTCAATCAAAATCACAAAAGCAAAATGAATTATGAAAAGCAAAGAAGGAAGGGAGGCTTACCAAGAGAAAAGGGAAGAGGCCAAGCCAAGCATCAGTCTATCCCTCCGAGCGGAGGCGCATACCCTGGAGGAAGTAGGCAAAAGTGAACGACCCCCAGTCATACTCCCTTATACGATCTACGTCTCGGATGGTGCCCACTATGCTAAAATGAACGGTGGATGAGTTGTTTGCCAGGAAACAACCCTTTATAATGATCAAGAAGAGGCGACGAAGAAGCCGATCATGTTGGATGAGATCCGCAAGGAACGACTCATATAAAGCTTCTCTGATAGCATCGATCGCCAGAGCTCCAGAACGAATGTTACGGGCCTTAAAGACCCTGTCACGAGGAGAGAACCCCAGCAATGTACGAACAACGGTAGGAGAAATAATGGGCTCTAGGGCTACCCGACGGCCAGAAAACTCTATGCCCGTAATGTATCGCCAGTCCCACGGTGTTATCACCACCTTGCAATCCAATAGATGTAGAGACTGGGTATGATGGAACCATCTCTTCGATAAAGCGCGAAGGTAACCCCAGGGGCAACGTCAAGGTGCTATAGTAAAGAAATGCTCAAAACCCCAGGAATATATGATGAGTGGGTTTTATACCTATTATTTGGATACTTTTGGACTTAGTATTTTGCTATCTGTAAGTAATTTTAGTGCTTTTAATTTGTTCTTTATGTTATTTTGTAGGAAGATGCAAAGAAAGGGCAAATCTGAATTTTTTTGAGAAAGCGGTGGCATTTTCGTAAATAAGTGAAAGTTGAATGCTGGGGCATTCATTTTGTGAAGGATTTGAATGCTGGGGCATTCAAGGGCAGAATGTTGACGGGTCAATTTTGCAGCTGGGTTATGGTGTGGTTTTCTAGTAGGGTTTGGATGCTAAAGAGCCTACTTTTTGCATGTAAATTAATAATTGATTTTGAAAAGGAATTGTATATAGTAGTTTATTTAAATTAGGAAATTATGTACGTAAATTTTAATTAGGATTGTAATTCTATTAGGGTTAGAAAAAATAAACTCCTATAAATAATCTTATTTTGAGATTGTAAAAGGTGTTGGAAAAAAGCCAATGAACAACATGTGAGGTTATCTCTCTTCTAAGTTCAAGAGCAAGCAAGATATCACCAACGATGAAGGCCATGGATTGATGAAGCTTGGAGATAGAAGACTTACGGGATACAGTTTTTCTTCTCTAAACCTTTGTTTATTTTTATCTTTCATTGGTGTTGAATATTTTGTGGATTAATTTTATCTACTATGAACATGTTTTTAATTTAAGTTTTTAATGGAATCCCATGTGTAGTTTAAATTGAATTTCTTCCTATTTGTTTGGCACCATATGGATTGGCTTATCATATTTTGTGCATATTGATTAATTGTCTGGCCAACAATTAGCTGGATACTTTAGATGAATTCGAAAGATGAAATCTAGAGTTAGATCTGAATATGATAACATGCGTTTGTGTTATTCTACATGGGATGGAATAATATGATTCGTGTATAGGATAGGAATATACCTATACACCGGATGTAACCTTTGTGAGAATCTAAACTTAATGACGCCCTATGCGAAAGTTTATTTGTTTAAGGAGTGATTAATGAGATTTTCGTGACATGTGTCGAGTTAATTATTCTTAAAATCAAACGACTTGCGAGTATATAGGATAAGAGTATACCTATATGCCGTATGAGGATGATTTTTATATGAAAATCGGAAGAGACGTATAAATACTAACGAATTCTCGGTCAACAATTCATCGTGACTGTATAATTAAATGGAGAGTTATGAGATTTAAATGAAGCATGGGGTGAAATTTAATTCTTAGGTTTATTTATTTAGTTAGTTATATTTTATTAATTAGTTATTTATTTTTAATATTTAGTTTAATTATTAATTAATTCATTTGTTTAAATAAGATTGAGTTGATATAAAATTGGTACTTGGAAAACATTAGAATTAATTCCTCGTGGGATCGACAACTCTCTTATCACTTTATTACTTATTGATCGTGTATACTTGCACGTATGTATTGATTGCAAAATCAACCAACAATGTACTCGAGCTCTATAATGATCATGGAGGGTCTCATAGAGGGAGTAGACGCTAAACCAGTTACCCCGAGGCTGTGTATCCTCCGGGACCTGCAACACCGGAATTTCAGACAACTACGACAAGAAACCGAAATGACTCAAGGGCTTAGTAAATATACCTCATTAGTGCACAGGTACGCTGACGGGTGATGACTTAGATCGAGTCCCAAAAGATCTGGAATGGCCACATGGGCGCCAGGAAATGAGTGACTGCGCACAGGCGGGATAACCTCGTCAGCACCCAGAAGATCCTCTTCCATAGCAGCATCGTCAGCTCGATCTACAACGATCGGGCGAATACAGGCCTCTGCCAGACATCGAGGCTATCTAGTAACATGAGGAAATGAAGTGGCAGACGCCCTATGACGGCGAACCCCCAAGGATGCCCGGTGGGACGAAGAACTACCCGGATCCATAACTAGACAAAGATCAATCATCTCAACATAAGGTACGCCCTACCTAATTTTGTATTAAATGTCAAATGCATTTGAACATAGCATCATGCATGTTCTGCATGAGCATTGAGGGGAATCCTACGTTTCAATTTCTAGCTGCCTAGCTCAATCATCTAACTCCCGGAAAATTTCAGCAGAATCTCCCCTAAAATGTAGACTAACCGCAAACACAAGCATACATGACCATTTTATAGGTCCCCAAGGCACAACACAAGAAATAGGTATAACATACGATCCTCACAGTTTAAAATTGCAATTTCAATCAAACGAAGGCGAATAATAGCGGTAAAAATGGGTCAAAATAGGAAACTTGCATAAGAAGTTGATTCTCACATTGAGGCAGACAATTTCAATCAAAAATGTGCGCCAAAAAATGCCCTCTGATCATGAAATTTTTTACATCTACGTGTCCAACATATTAAAATACATGCATGCATCAAATAAGAATGTTTTTATCAAATCATTAAATCATACATTGATGATACATTGCATTCTGATTAACTAGCATCCGTAATATAGCAAAATGAAATCGAAAATGCGTAAGAGTGGTATGAATGCGTTACTTGTGAGTAAACGAACGAATGTACGGAGTCATAAATAGCATAATTAGATCTCACGGAGCAGAATGTGCAGAAATATGCGTGGAAAAGTGAGAGAATATGAAAAGGAGGAACAAAAGAGCATAAGAAAAATGAAAGAAATTGGTCGCGCGATTGGGATATACTCGCTGCGGTCAACCGCAGGTATACCTGCGGCTAGCCGCAGGTGCACCTGCGACCAAGCCCAGTGGGTCCCACCTTTCATATTTTGATGCACATGAGGTCAAAATGCGTCCTTTTGGGTCCAAGTATGTGTAGCCTCAAATAAAAATATGTTTTTGAAACCTAAAAAAAAAATTATTTCGGGCAATAACGGTTGTGAGAGTTTGAAATCTGATGTCAAAGGGTCTTAAGATACCCATTGATGAAAAAACGGCAAAAAAAAGATCAAGGATAGGTCAAAGCTGAAGAAAGCATACCTTCTGTCAAAACCCGTTGGGGACGAGACTCAACAAAGAAATATCAGGGACGAGACCTGGTGATTAAATCCATTGAAGATGAACTCAACAAAGAAATATTGGGGACGGGACTTGGTGATTAAACCCGTTAGGGACGAGACTCAACAAAGAAACGTTAGGGACGAGACTTGGTGATTAAACCCGTTGGGGATGAGACTCAACAAAGAAATATTGGGGACGAGACCTGGTGGTTAAACCCGTTGGGGATGAGACTCAACAAACAAATGTTGGGGACGAGACCTAGTGATTAACCCGTTAGGAACGAGACTCAACAAAGAAATGTCAGGGACGAGACCTGGTGATTAAACCTGTTGGGGACGAGACTCAACAAAAGTATCGAGGATGAGACCTGATGATGCAATCAACTGGGGAGTCCTGGGTAAGACCCGATAATATCAATCAATGACAATTTCCCTAGCAAAACCATCATAACATCAAAAGTTTAAAATATTTTACACCATTGCATCATTTGATAATTGACTTACATCCTTTTGTATGATTATTATATTATGTCATGCATTGGGTATCTATATCTTTGTCATGCTCATTTCATTGCATTGCATAAACATGACAAAGAGGAGCATCTGTAGACATCCAAAATTTTGCATATGTCTTCTAACCCTGGCAGGAGGGCAAAAAAGTCATTTCAGCTGGAGGGCGGGGCACCCGAACAGAAGATTTCAGGACTCAAGTCGGAATGCAGAAAGCTATCTCAACGATCGCCGACTACGCTCAGCATGATGGTTAATCAGTTGACATCCTTGGAAAGATCTATTTTTGCTTACTGCTTTATCTTCCCAAATCCAGAATTGGCCAAACCTTATGTCATTGCGTAGCTCTTGGAAGGAGTTTTCTGAAATGGTATAACACGTCTCTTAACCCTTCCCGGATTGAAAGTTACGGACATTTCAGCAAACGAGATGAAGAACCGACGGCATGACACGAAGACCCAACGACATGACACGAAGACCGAGGCACATGTGCCCCACCTGGGTCGGGCGTAGGTGTACCTACGACTACCCAGGGAAATCTATAAATGTTGAATTTCAGCAGATTTTCAAAAAAAAAGAGGAATCTTAGAGAGAGAAAGTGTGGTATCTTAGAGAGAGGAGCTCGAGATTTGGCTCAAATTTACTAGATTTTCTCCAACTTTGAATTAGATTAGCTAGATCTATACACATTTGAGAGCAAAGAGGTGTCAAATCTTGTTCTCCAAGGTGAAAGATTCAATCGTTCTTATAAATTCAATATAAATCTATTAGATCTCTTGTGTTTGGTCCATTGTTATGCTTAAAGTTGTTTATCATGGGCTGGGATCCTTGAAATGGGTCTTGGCATGATTTCCACGATGGACATTATTTCGATTGTAAAGTTATTATCCGATCATTGTAAATGTAAATTTGGGCCTTAAAACTGTATCGAGGGTTCCATCCCATGAAAACCGGATTTAAGGTCCCGTGGTAGTGAAAATTGCGATTGCAGGTGTTCGGGGGTGTTGAGATGGCTTTCATGTCCATGGATCGCCCCGGCCCTATTGTGATGCTTAATTTTCCATTTATTACAAAGAAAAAAAAAACGATTTTTAAACAAAACGACAAAGATCTTTTAAAATCAAAATCGCGTTGGGTTAGTAAGACGACCTTAAATTAAAATTGAAAGTAACGATGAATCTCGATTCCTATTTGGCGAAGGGTTTGAAAATCGTGTTTTCTAAAACGTCACTCAAAAAGCGGAATCTATCAAAATCATAAACTAAAACGAACCTTTTCTTTAAATCAAATCCCTCGTGCATAGGTTCAAAGAGACTTTAAGTTACTTTCAAAATAACGCACCTCTCACGATTTCAACCCAAAACTAGATAGCGATTTCCTTCAAAGTCACATACACACATATACACACGCACTTCATACTTAGGAACACAACAAAATGCGGTAACCGTGTTTTCACAGAAGTCGGGGAGTGCTTAATACATTCCCCTCGCTTAAGCAAGCCCCACGAACTCTATGAATCTCGATTTCGAGACCAATTTTACGGAGTCACATATTGGGTCATAGTGCGAAAAAAATCTAAAAATCCAGATGAGTTGGTACATCAATTTAAATCTTTACCAACTGGCGGCTTTGTCTAATTGGCTCATCATTAAAATCAACCTTTCAAAACCCCGTCGGCATTTATGTCGGTTCTTTTCCTAAAAATCACCCTTTAAGCGAAATAATAAATCGAAATCTCAAAAAGGGTAGAAACACGAAAATCAAGGGAAAATCAAATTCCCGGCGTCGACATAGTCATTTGATTCAGCTTACTATTTTGTTGTGTTAATTTTGTTCGGTTTAGTTCAGTTCAACTTATTTAGTTCTATATTTCAGTTCTATTATTTTGCACTTTATATCCGTAGTGAGCATTTGACTTATGCTATGTTTTTTTTTCGACAGGTAATCAGGGAGATCAAGGACAAGTGTGATGAAAACTTCCTTTAATCCTAACGGTTTTAGAAATTCTATTTAAGCCTTGAGACTTGACTTATATTTTGGAGTTATTTGATTGTTTAAATAATTGTAATGAATATACTAGATTGAGTTTTGAGCCGATTTGGTATATATTATGGTTGACTTGTGGCATTTAATGGTATTAAGACTATTCATTTTTTGCGTCTATTATTATTTTGTAAGTTCTGTTGTGTTTTATGGGCGACCTTTTTTTCTATTTTAGAAAGCGGGTGTTACATATATATAATCACATTTGTCCTAAATGGCTAAAATACAATCATTTTAAGTCGATTTTCAAATGAAATGCAAATCCATCTCTCAGTTTGTATATTTTTTACATACCTGTTACCTTATTTTTTTTTTTATAGCAAAGCTCACCCTCAAACTTGTTCTCTTATGTTAATCAATAGTGCTAATTATGCTGTTTGGGTTAATCAGTTATGTTAATTATTTTGTATGAGTTAATTAATTATTTAATTAAAATATCAGATTAGTATGGGAAAGAATTGTGTTTATGTTTTGATTTTAATTTCCCCCGCTTTTTTGGTCTTTGGGTATATTTTAATTAATTACATGTTTTTTCTTATTAATTTTTTAATATCATTTTGCTTAATTAAAATGCTATAATGTAATTTAAAAATCTATTTGTATTTACACATTATCATTGATTTTTCCATTTATGTATGTCATGCCATTAATTAACTACATATTACAACTAAAGAATTAATTAACTCAAATAATTTAATTAGCCTAATTCACTAACCAAATAGAATAATTGGCACTACTAATTAAGATAAGAGAACAAATTCTCAAATATTAATGTGGCTAATGATCAATTTATTCTTAGGTTGAAGGAACTCACATAGCCTACTCTTCTTCTACAAAGTCAAAGTTCTTTTAAATAAAATAGTCTTGGGAATCCCTTTTTTTAAGTATTAATTAATGTAAGTTTGAGGGTTAGTTTCGCTATAAAAATAAAATAAAATTCTAAGGAACGAGTTCGTAAAAGGCATACAAATTGAAGGATGTATTTTACATTTCAGTCTTTTAAAGCCCTTTTGTAACTATTTTGAGTTGAAACTTTTAAATAAAAGCAACATGCTTTGCAAGACAGAAGAAGTGTACACCATTTTATCAAATAAATAATCATAACATTACGATATAAATTCCTCCTATATCCTCATGTGGATGATGATTGGTGAAGGGATAATCAAAGTACAACCCCATACAAACAAACTTGCATTTATAAGCATTTTTTTGCCCTTCCCTTATTCCCTTTCTCCTCCAAAATTTATATTGTTAAAAAAAAAAAGAAAATTTTGTAAGGAATTTATAACATTTGACATATGAACTACATGATCACCTCTCTCAGTTCCAGGAAATCCTGACCTTGTCTTTCAATATTCAGATTCATGAATATTTTCAGTGTTTACCATCTGCATTATCGACAAGCGATACAAGTTCGATATCCGCGGATTCTTGAACTTCATTACCTTCTTCTTTTGTTACTTCAGCTGGAAGAATAAATGATTTTGGATCACTCCTTGGTACCAAAAATAGTACACAGAGCGGCGCTAATCTCAACATGTTTCGGATCAAAATGGCCAACCAGAGATTATCAAATCGCGTCCTCGTTACATTCATAATATGAAGTAGTAATCCTCCTCCCCATGTTGATGAAAAAAGTCCAGCATTGTCAATGGACATTAACAAGGCGAAAAATGTGCCCTCAATGCCCGGGGGACAAAGCTTGGAACTTAGAACAAGAAGAGGCATCCATTTTAACTCTGAAGTCATTTGGGAGATGCTTTCGTCGATCACTGCAAAGAAATAGTCGGGGATTCCAAGCTTTAAGTTTAACCTCAAGACTAGAACCAAGTCTAGCATTCCTGATAAACCAAGTATCAACTGAGTCCAAAAGAGTAGATCCCTAAATGGATGATGTTTTAGACCATATTGATACAGCGTCGCCGCCAAAATAGATCCCACTGAGCCAATTGAGAGCATGTAACCAATGTTCTCCTACAAAAAAGAAGGTAAAGAAATTAAAGGCGTGGGGCAGAAGTTTCTGAAATAATTGCAACTTAATAACCAGCATTCTTATGAAGTTAGATTATAACTGGCTTAAATATACTATAAACCTTTAAGTTTCTCGTATTTTAGAACTTAAATCTTAATGTTTCAATTTTAAGACATTGAACCTTAATATCCCTGAATTTGTATAAGCAAAACTTTTGGCCACCGAATTTAGCATTTCTTACCGGCATAAGTCACATGACTCAAAAATGAAACGGCAATTTAGTCATTTAAGGGTATATATCATTTATGTTTGCTTCAATTGTTCCTCCTATTTTTTCCTCTAATTACGTGCCTATTTTTTTCTTTGCTTCCAAAGATATTTAGGAGTAAAATTACCCAAAATACACTCAATCCGATCAATTATTACACGCCAGTAGTCGGAAGGTTTTATTTATAAAAATTTATGAACATTAATGTTCAATGTCTTGAAATCGAAACATTAAGGTTTAAAGTGTATTCAAGCCATTATAATTTGATATAAAAATTGTTTATGTATAATAAACAAGCAAAAGATTAAGAGAAACATGCATCGTCTGTCCCCTACTAGTTGTTATCTAGAAATGCTTTTCGCATACTATACTTTTCAGGTGGTATTTCAATTAAGGATTTGAAATTTGTTTCTGAAGCAGTATAAAGCTACACTTACTCAACAGCTCAGGTGTGAAGATACCAATATGACTGACTAAATTTTTGCTAACCGTTTGGTAACTGTTTCTGTTTTCAACTTTTTGTTTTCACTTCTACTTTTCTGAAATTCAAAGCATAAAATAGTGTTTGGTAACTATTTCTGTTTTGAAAAAAGTGGAAGCAAAATCCACTGTGGCAGCAAAAAGGTGAAAACACAAAAAAAGTTGTTTTTTCAATTTTGGCAAGACAAGGAGCCATTCCAACTTTAATGAGGTCCAGGGATCGAATCTTGTTAACAACTAAATTTTAAACTCTTAACTCTTCATAAAAATAAATAAAACTAACATTCAAATATAATTATCAAACAACGTTGTCTAATTTTTACCAAACGAACCCTAACTTCTAATGGATGGATCTGAATTTTGAAATAACACAACTTCTCACCAGAAAAGTTCAACTGGCATAGTATCGTACCAAATTTATTTGTCTCCAATTTGATTAAATAGGTTTATATTTCCAATTTGAAGATCAAGAAGAATCTTTTTCCAGTGATTGACTACAATTGTTAGTTTTGTCTGAACAGCTTCTTAGTACAACTTAATCTCTTTCATCTAGACGTGTAATAATTAAGACTAATTGTTTTTTCAGTAAGAATAAGACTCGACACCTCATAATCAATAAATCAGAATTTTGAATCTTCTTCATCAAGAGGTGCATATAAAATGGTCTTTTTAGTCAAAATTGACATTTAAATGATTTCAAAAGTTATGAGTCATCATTTATTTGTCTTAAAAATATGATTTCACCTTCTTCTTCTTTTTTTCATTTTTTATGTACGAGAACTTTCAGCTATTTCATTGTTCAACCAGCATCCCGATGCACTTCTTCACTCAGAAAACACCTGATGATCTTTTCCAAGGTCGTACAAGATCACTATGAAATAATTTATACAAATATCCAAAAATTCTGAAGAGAGAGAGAGAAAAGGTACGATGGCTAATGATCTAGATGTAGGCATGACCCTGAGTACCGCACAACAGGAGAGGCAAACAAAATGGGCTTCAATTAGCCACGAATCAAGGGCGTCTTTAATTTAATTAATTAATTTACTTATTTATTTTAGTTATTTTTTGTGTTCCCAACAGTTTCCTAATTTCACCAATTGTATCTCTACTTCCGAATTATTTCTTAACAGTTACCAGATTTATAATCTTGAGTAGTTGTTTAATAAGTTCTGAGGCTCCATTGCCTGTTCTGCAAAAGAGTCAAAAAAGCCACTGGAACTGCAATGGAGATAAATGTGAGGCTCCAGTGATTTTTGTAACTTACTGTTAAAGTGACTTGTACATATTGAATTTTGTCTTTATGACATATAGTTGCAAATATATTAGGTTATGTGATAAGGCTAAGCGATGATTGTATGCATCTTAAAGTGTGGCTCTATAATTTTTTGAGTGGTAGAGCACTGCAGCATATGATAATTTATCGGCATAGCATGACAATTGTGTTTTCTGTATCTATTTCTATTTTTAAATTAACTACTTTAAAGCGGTATATTAGAAAGATAATTTGTCAAAGGGACCTTAATTGTGGATGTAAAGACTATAAATCAGAGGTAAAATATACCTTGGAGAAAGAAGGACCCTCCTTTGAATCCGTATACCAATAGAACATGCCTTCATAGATATTCAAGCTCAAAGCAAAGGATATATACATATATAAGCATGGCCTCCACACATCTGGGTGCTTCAATGTTTTCCACATAGCATTAGCTGCATCTAGAAATTTTCGATGTACCTAATATCAAAGAGAACATTAGACCTTTTTTCTTTTTCTTTTTTAATTTTAAATGGAACAACAGAATTGAAAAGATGCAGAATACCTGTCCATAAGCAAAGTTAGGTGTGTGGGGTTCCTTAAGCACAATGCCAACAAGTAATACAAGCCCTGCTGGGATGGTAAGCAAGCCATATACCCCCTTTAGTGAAAAGACAAAAGATGATCAGGATGTTTTTATTTAATAATTAGTCTGGTGTTGAATAATAAATTAGAAATGAACCTTTGGGCCAATTAAATGAACAAAGATTCCACTTATACAAAATCCCACTAGGGCTCCAATCGAACGACTCAGGGAGCATAAGCTTTGCATGTCAGCCGCAAGAGAAGGATGACTACCACTTTTCTGTGCCACACAGGCATCAATGGTCACATCAGCTATTGCAACCCCAGCACTTCCTACTGTCAAAGACAGCAGTGCGAATACAATATGCAGCTTTTTGTGCAACGATAAAAAAAGCATGGAGATAAGACCAAAAATGCCTGAAATCAATATGAAGCAAGAAATTGATTAGTTTGTCAGTTTTTCTTTAAGGCGACAGACAAATTTTTGCATGCAGATGAAAAGCAAATATAGCCTTATATTGAAACTATGCATAACAAAATAGGTTCCATCTGATGCACGGATTTGGTGAAGGAAGATGAATACAAAAGGAAAAATAGAAGATGAGAATTTCATAACTTCTCCTGCTGAATGAAACATGCTTCATAACTTGTGGAAAGCATGGATTTACATGCATTAATTTTTTGAATAAAAGAATTTTGAAAATTCATACACTCGACCCACTTGTTTATGGATTAGTTTGGTAAAAACTGAAAAGAAAGAACATACGTGTGCATCATGAATACACCCTGTTTGGTTGGCGAAAATAGAGTCAGGAGGAACTAAAAGAATAAGAAAAAAAAGAAGGATACAATGCATTTGGTTTTGTGAATTTGAGAAGCCATTGTAAATAAATTTATGACACGGAAAAAAAAAAAATCCAACTACCGAGTCTAAACAAAAAAAAAAATAGATTGCCAAGTCAACTCGGGACCAACGAAAACGACTAGATCTTTGTCTTATTATATTTTGGTATTGATTTAAACTATAAGCTATAAGAGACTGGAGACCCTACTGGGGTTGATGCGCCATGGAAGAAGATATTCATCTGCATGACTGCATAAGCATAAATCAAATTATAGGCCCAACAAATATATTCAAGGTTTTATATGCACAGTTTGATGTTCACGGTTTCAATAAACAAACATATGGTTCGGCTCATGACCTCTGCCGAAGCTTTGGACAGTGATTTTCTAATGAAGAAAAGGTGATGACATAGTGAACAGAAGTTCTCCAGAAAACTTATGGCGAGGTTCTTGATGTTATAATTGTATGTTTGTATATTGGGAAATTGTTTGGCCTGATATTGGTGGCTGTAGGCTGTAGTTAGTGATGCATTTAGATGCTGCTGCAATTGTGATGTGTCTTTGCGGTGAACAGACTATTACTATAGCTATCAAAGCTTTCTCTTTCTATAATGCAAAAGGAATAGTCATATTAGAACCATGTACTATCAGCCAATTAAGATTTCTAGTTTTGGATAATATCTATAGTTATAAATTTCTGGAATAGTGGTATTTCAATCAGAAACCTAAAAAACAAAATAATAGACAACAAACATGGTTCATCGTTATGCAAAGCAACTACAGAAAGGTTCTGACTCATGGTTGATTAATATAAGAGGGCCCCATTTTTCCTCTCCTTTTTCATCCAATCATTTCACAGACAAAGAAACTAAAATTAGTAAGATAAGACATCTATAGTTGCTTAATAAGATAAGTAGCAATTTAATGTTTTCCGGTGCCACTATAGCTGGCTAGTGTTAAAAGAAGCACATCTCAGATCCCTAGACTGTTATGAACAGAATATAGCATAGTTGTCATGGCGTAGCCATGGTGTCGCCTAAGCGACAACTAGGCGTGCTGCCGCTAGAGAAGAACAAGGCAACGCCTTGGACGCCGAGCCGCCAAGGCTTATCCCTTGGTAGCTGGCCCAAGTTAAGTGATTAAGTCATTTTGTACCCATGACTCATCATAACCCATGGATTAACTATATGGTGTAATTTTTATTATTTATTAGACTTGTAATGTGTGATGATTGTTGACTTGGTTGATCCTTTATTCTCTACGTAGTGTTTGTTAACTTGTTCTACTAGTTTTCAATGTCAAGTGTTTTATTTTTGAATTTTAATTGTGAGTATTCATATAATTGTGTTTTTAATTATATTCCATAGTGTTAATTATTATGTTTTGAGTTTTAGTATATATAAAATTTTATTGTCGAACATGCTTTTGAAGTAAAATAAATAATGTATAAATTGTACATCGTTAACGACTTGTCGCCATATGAACGCCATAGCAGGCGCCTTATCGCCTAGGCTTCATGGTACTGTCGCGTCTCGTTGTGGCGCCGTGACAACTATGGAATATAGTTCATCATGTTGGAGAAAACTAGGAAAATAAATTTTAGGTCCACATATAAGTAGTATTCCACTTGTTTGTGTACGACATTAGAATATAAGCAGGGATGGATTTGTTAAGGGACAAGGGTGGTCAATTGACCACCCTTAATTTTTTCTAGTTTCATGTTAGTATATTGTATGTATATTCCCTTCGTTACAAAATTAGAATTAATACATTTCTAAAAAATGACAATTTGTAATAAATAAAAATTTTCAAATATATCCCAAACATTTACTATAAACATAGAAGCAGTTGTATGATAGTAGTCAATCTACTTAAAATATAGTAATGACATATTACGAGCTTAATATCATTTTATAGTCTAAAAATATACATCTATCTCCAATTTTGAAACGGCGAGAGTATTAAAGTTACTTAACTTAGTCTATTTATTTTTATTTTTACTGACTCAAAGTTACTTAAGTTGAATAGTTTAATTTGTTTATATCACTGGTTGAGAATTTTTGGTTAATTTCTTATAGTTGTTAAATTTGATGGATTTTTACATTAGCTTGATTAAATATATTATCATTTAAGTTTTTAATTATTTTTAATAGTTAAAAGTTTGCCCACCCATAATTAAATTCTTGCATCGTCACTGAATATAAGGAATGCCACAGATACTATTGAGTATTGGCTCTAATATGGTCCTAGCTGGAATGGATTGATGGGAAGATTACCTAGACAAGAAACTAAACCTAAACTGTAGAGGATAGATTTTAAATCTGCGGATCATTGATTTATAGAGAATCCACAAGCTACGTAAAAATATGGGGGTGACACTTATGACATTGAGATTATGGAGCTCATAAGAATTTCTATATATGCAGTATTTTTTTTTCATTTTCATGTTTCTTGAACTTTAGCATGTATCCTTGGGTTTTCGTTGATAGTTTACCCCATAGCTTAAGAATGAAGTCAAGAATTAATATTTTTTTTTAAAAACATTTTACGAGAAAGTCTCTTAGTTAAGGTGAGTATTGTAGATGATGACAAACTCTGCAAAATAAATATGAGATTCTGAGCAAGCATTAATGGTTTGTCCCTTGACAGTTAGAGTCCACAATATGACCATAATATACTCCATGTAACTTGTTCTCATTTTCTATAAAGAATCATATACAAAACTTGTATGTGTATTAACTAATTCCGTGCAAATACAAGTTCTCAAAGATTTTCACAGACCATTTCTGATATAACTCAGGAATTTGAGCAATAAAGTGTTGAAACAAGGGAAGAAATGGAAGATTAAGTAACAGCAAATAAGGAAGACTTGGTGAATAATACGGAATCTGCATTGGAAGCTGAGGTGGAGACATCTAGAAGAAGATATGCTATAATCAGTAGAAGGTGTCGATGGATGGAGTATTCAGGAGCTAAGAACAATAAAGGGATGAAGAGAACAGCTAGTGAAAATGTGCGAAAAACAGTTACGAGGGGAAGTTATGACAGGCAGGCCGATTTAGAAGTTAGTTACAACTGTACAATTTTGTTGCATAACTGTTTTGATCAAGCTGTGTAGGTCAACCTCTCAATGGTAGATAGGCAATGAGTGTTTTAACTATAGAAACTATAATTGCATGCATTGTAATTATTCTGTTATCAAATTATTTACAGACGTCTCACTTTCTCTCTTTTCTTCTCTCTCTCTCATCTTCTTCTCCGTTTCTTTTTAAGGCGATAACCAGGTCTATATGACTGGTCCAATTTCCATATAGCCTACTATACAAAGGCAATTCTTAGTGTTAACTAGACTAGTTCAAGGGCTCGGAGAATAATTATTCGATCCTTTTTCTTCTTTGGATCATGATTCAGTAAAAAAAAATTCAAGTTATTCTAATCCGTAACTTCAATGAATTTGAATCGGATTCCAATATTTCTCTCTTTGTTTTATTCTATCGATTCCTGTCAAAAAGGAAGAATTTGAATAGAGGGCCCATATCCTTTTTTTTCTTAATGAATCTGTTTTTATGGTCCTGCAAGACTAATCAAAAGAATAATTTATATTATCAACAAAATGAAATAGCAACTGTTTTGGTAAACTCGTATAAACAAAATTATAAATCTAAACAATAATCATCTCAACTGTTAATGATTCTAGAGTATAGACACAAGATTAACAACTACCAATAAAGCTAAAAGGTACTAACACAAAAAATTTTAATCCACCATAATCAGTAACAAGCTCGAGTAACTTAACAGCATACAATTACCTAATGTTACCTGCGAATACGAAATAAGGCCTTCGACGATAACCAGTAATGGGGACAACATCTGTGAGAAGACCCCAAAGAGGCTTGACAAGCCAAGGAATATTAGTTATTCCAAGGTAAACCTGTGCTTCAGAAGGCTGCACTTTCTGCACATCCTTCATGTAATACTCGGTGCCTACCCGGGCAAGTGCTCCTCCCAATCCCTGACTTACTCCATAAACCATCAGCACCCCAAAAACAAAACTCCAATGCATTTCCCCAGCAAGCATTCTAAACCAATTGACTGGTGCCCAAATACAACCACTGAGCCCTCTTTTTGGTTCATTTTCTAGCATTGCCTCACTTTGAATTGGAAGCTCCTCATCCTCCACCATAGCTCACTTTTTGGGAAGTTAGTATAATTCTTGGTAAAGCAAAAGAATCCCAGTAAAGAATCTAAGTGTTTCCTAAGATGGGTTTATCTAAAAATCTAACAAAATTTACATTCCAGCTTTGAGAGTAAAATATTCTGTCCAAAAATGCTAGGGTTTTTCCTAACAAAATGTTGCAATTTTTTGAATAAAAACAACCCAGTTCAAAAAACAATGTTTTTTGAACTGGGTATCGCAAGATTGAAAGAAATTTCCTCAAGTAATATTGAAATTTTTAGCAAAGAAACAGCAAACCAGCAAGATATATAAAAGTCAACGCTATATGAAATGGGGATCTTGAGTTTGCCTGCAGTTCCACTCAAATCTTAAAACCTCTGTACTGGTTTTGGTTCATAATTTGAGTCACCTATAATGCATTCCCAATGTGATCTTCAGCCCAAACCAATATGTGTTCAGATGAATGTGGTTCAGCTCGCCAATCATTTTCTGAACTTCTCTACTTTGAATTTCACCAAACAGTTCATCAAGTTTGGTGTAGCTACTTTACTTGCAGTTTTGATTGTTGAGTCTCCAAGAATTGTGCTACAAAAATGGGGGAAAAATCAGTATCAAGATTTGTCCCTGGTATGAAAATGAATGAGAAAGAAAGAAAATCAATAGTTTTGTTGGAAGAGAAGAAGATGATTAGATGAATGAAGAAGACAAAGAATGTCACAGACAAGGAGGAAGTTCCTCGGTAGTTGAAACGTCTTTATTCTAACACACAAAAATAAATTAAAAAATATTGGTAAACTAGCTCTCTTACCGTGAGGTATTTATTATACATGGACTCCAAGTTAATTTTAAATATTTTTACAAATTAATTAATACTCTCTCCCTTCCCAAATTATAAAATATGGCTCTCTGAAGTAAACTAGATTTTTAAATTCTAAATTAATATAAATTTTATTAATTTTAATTAAAATAATAATAAATTTTGTAAATTATCTAAAAAATAATTTTTATTTTATAATTTTTAATAAATCATTTTAATTTTAAATTTAAAAATATATTTAATTAATTTTAAAAAATTAATACTCCCTCTATCTTGCAAAGACTAAACTTAGTTTGACTTTTCTGATCAAATTGACTAATTTTAGAATTGATAATTAAGCAAATTTATTTATATTTTTGAACTTCTTAAAATTAGATATTGTAGTTAATTAAAGCGTAATTTTTTATTGTTATAATCTCTTTACCTATATTTAAATAAAAAATATAATAAACCTTAATTATAAAATTAATCAATTTAACTATAAAATTCAAACTAAACCCTTCTTTGGAGACTAAGGGAGTAATACTTTTATAATATGAAAACGGGGTAGTACATTATAAAAGATACAATAATAGTATAAATTTTGACTGTGGTAGAAATCTGTTTCGGCAATTTAAGAACAGGGTAAAGTAAAGATTATGTTTTAAAAAAAATAATAATACATAAATAAATAAAATAACTGCTCCATAACTAAAGAGTAAAAATAGGGAGTTGATAGCTTTCATAAATATTGGAGTTGGCTACATCCAGTATACTTTTCCTCCAATATTATTTAATACATTAATTTATAAAATTAATAAATATAATTAAAATCAACGCATACCATTTGATTTATAATGTTAAATGGTATCATTGCTCAAAAACAAATTTTTACAATTTGATGAAATGAGCATTTTTAATTACAATTTTAGTGGTTAAAATCTTTATTAATTTTTAACCGTAAAAATGATTCATTCAAATAGTTGAATTATTTCCAATAAAAATATTGAGATAAAAATCATAATATAATGAACGGAATCGGAGGAAAAATGTACTAAAGGGGAGCTAGATCCATAAATATTAAAGCTTGGGTCATATTTAAAATTTTAAGAGCCTAACTGACCAAAGAAATAAAATCCCATCTCCAACTTTATATATAGAATGTGGATACATACATTTGCAGCCACAATCAGGATATAAAAATTAAGAAAAGAATAAAAAATAAAAAATAAAAAACCTTGAAAGTACCAAATTGCCCATGTTAACTTCTACTACCTCCGTTCCAAAATTAGATATACACTTTGACTTTTTTAAAATTTAAGATTTCGCGAATTGACTCAAAAAAATCAGAGTGTATCTCTAAATTTTGGAACCGAGAATTAGTATAAAATGTCATACTTTAACTAACCAAATAAGACTGAAATACAAAAGTAACCCTCTAGTTTATACCATTTTTGCAAAACTCACCCTCTAACTTTTATTTTTGCTAAACTCTTCCTCCAAGATGTACTTATTATGCAAAATTCACCCTTTATGTATTTTTTATTGAAACTCCTCTCATAGTCAAATTATTTTATCTAATTCATCACTTAAATTTATTTTTTTTACTTTAGAATACTTCTTTTATTTTACTCAAACGACTTTCAATTAACAAAAAAAATTTGTAACTTACAATACCGTCAAATTTGGGACCTTAGCTTGTTTAATGCATATATCTCACTCTCAACATTTGCTATATGTCAATTAATTATTATTTTATTTTGATAAATGTCTCACACACAAGACTCATGTTAAAATATCAATTTTATTCTCGTTTTTTAACATGTGTTGTCATCATTAAACATTTCGTTAAACACTACAAGAAAATGGAACATATAAACATATGCCGATAATTTTCCTCATTACTAACACTAAGAAAATGTACAAATGCGATGAACTCAAAATAAAACAATAATTAATTGACATATAATAGAGGTAGAGAGTGAGATACTGAGATGTATAAACTGGGCGATCTAAAGTTCTAAATATATTTATTGATATTATGAAAACTTTTTCTCTAATTGGAAATCGATTGAATGAAATAAAGAGTATTCTAAAGGCAAGATTATTAAGTGATGAATTGGAGTAAAATAATTTGAGTATATGAGAGTTTTTAACAAAAAAAGAATTACATAAAAGGTGAGTTTTGCATAATTAATACATCTTAGAGGGAGAGATTTGCAAAAATAAAAGTTAGAGGGTGAATTTTATAAAAGATATTCAAACAGGAAGGTTAATTTTGCTTTTTAATCAACCTAATAAGATTCAAATACAAAAGTACTCGTGTGTGAATAGGGCCGAGTTGTGGGGGACAACACAAAATATATAGAGTTTTTCTCCCCCCAATTACTTACCAGTCAAATATAAGAGCTTATAGGATACACATGTATGATGTATGTAAACGTATAAAGTATCATCCTCAAAAGATGAACCTTCAAAATAGATAAAGGAAACTGATATTTCCACATGAAAAAATGATAGTTTCACATGAGTCTCTCTCACATGAATGTGGGATTCACTTACAATTCATGTGAGAAGGATCATGTGGAAATATCATTTTTTCATGTGAAAATATCAGTTCCCTAGATAAAATGTTTTACTTTTAGCCACTTAATTTTGTTTGTCTATAAAAAAAATCAATCTTTTAGTTAGATTTGTAATTTTTATCCAACTCAAGCTTTTAGTTAGATTTGTATTTCTAATACAACTCAAGTTTGACAATCTGTAAAAAACAGAAGGTAATTATTTAATACTTTTTATCCTTTTTTTAAGACCCTTTTGAATAATATCTCTCATAAACTTTTCTATATTATCACAAATAGGGGAATTGTGGATACCTTATACGTGACCCGATTCTTGATAACTTTTGAAAAAACTCTGGTGAATATCTTTCAACATAAAAACTTATTATTATATGGTTTTTCGAATCAAATTTTCAACTTACTATAATGTGTCCTTTTTTCGGTATTGAAAATTTTAAAATTATATATAGCTACCGGTTATAATTTTAAAAATTATATATAAAATTATATATATCTTTTCTCATCCATAACAACCGGTTGCTATGGACACTATTTCAGCAACCATAATCATACCCGTTGATGTAGATAATGAATGGCCGAGATTCAACTCATTTTTCCCTTGTCACAACAGCTTGTTGCAGCAACAAAAGAGCTTCTTGCCCTTGTTGCAACAAGCTGTTGCGACACGGCTAAAGACCAACATGCCCCTCATCTGTTTCATCGCCTGCCTGTACAAGCTGTTGCGGCATGAGGTAATTGGAGTTGACTTACACTACGTAATCAAGCATATCAACTTTTTAATTTCGTTATGAACTTGCATACCCAACTGTCATTATCATAAAGTATATAAAAGCGTACAAAATTTTAGTTTACTCTAATATATCAAAAACTTTTAGATATATTTTATTATTAAGTTAATTATATTTATGAAATACTAAAATATAAAATTTTAAAAGTAACAAATATAATAATAAATAGTATCATATTAATTAGTACACAATAATTACGTTCATTTGAATTAAAATTAAATAAATTATACTGACTTTAATATTAAAAATTAACTTATTAAATATTTAAAGTCAGTATAATTTATTTAATTTATTTCAAATGAACGTAATTATTGCGTACTGATTAATATGATACTATTTATTATTATATTTGTTACTTTTAAAATTTTATATTTTAGTATTTCATAAATTAACTTAAAAATAAAATATATCTAGAAGTTTTTGATATATTGGAGGAAATTAAAATTTTATATGCTTTTATAATAGCTTTTATAATAATGACAGTTGGGTATGAAAGTCCATAAGGAGACCAAAAAGCTGATATGCTTGATTACGTAGTGTAAGCCAACTCCAATTACCTCCTGCTGCAACAGCTTATACCGACAGACGATGAGATAAATGAGGGGATGAGGGACATGTTGGTCTTTAGCCGTTTGCGGCAGGGGCAAGAAGCTCTTTTGCTGTTGCGGTAAGGGAAAAAAATGAGTCCAATTTTGGCCATTTATTATCGAGATCATAGTTGCTGGAATAGTGTCAATAACAACCGATTTCTATGACTGGGGACCCTATATATATATATATGTGTGTGTGTGTGTGTGTGGGTCAAACGCCTCTTCTCATCCTTCTAGCCTTGTCCATGCAGAATTTTTGTGTGATTTTTTTTTTTGTGAATATCATAATCTATTACAATAATTTATCCTAATCTAGGTAGAAGATTAGGTGGGGGAAGGGATAACTTACTGTCTTAAATCTTCATCATGCACTGCTATATGCCTTTTGGACCTGTCTTCTCTATATTAATAGAAGTGAGTCATCGATTAAAATTTTTGGGTGATCAAGTTGAATTTATTTGTTAGTTTTTGACTAGTCAAATTAAAAGGGTAAATTAGTCATAATGAAAAGTCAATCATTGACTGAAGTTTGTTCCTCTGACCCTTTTTTTTGTTTTGAAAGCTCCACTTTTTGTGGAATACAATAAGATTTCATAATCAAGAACCAATTAAATCTCACTAACGGAGGAAAAAATAAACTTACATCCAAACAAAATCTCACATAAAATGGACACAAGCTTGCCATAATAGAAGAAATAAACTCACTTAAGTGAGAATCGAACCTGATACCTAAATGTCACATTACCTCAATCTTAACCACTAGGCTAATATCTTATTGGCTCTAACCTTAGTTGAGGGACCTGTAATCATGGTTTTAAAATCCGAACGAGACCGGTGGTCGGACCGGTAAAAATCAGAACCGGTCCGCCTTCCGGTCTAGTTTGGACCAATGACCCGATTTTGATCAAAACCCGGGTTGGCCCGTTGACTACCGGTCCAACCGGTAAACCCGGTTT
The DNA here is from genome assembly GCA_034770075.1 of Aralia elata. Taxonomy (NCBI): domain Eukaryota; kingdom Viridiplantae; phylum Streptophyta; class Magnoliopsida; order Apiales; family Araliaceae; genus Aralia; species Aralia elata. The sequence continues at coordinate 2,838,100 of CM068381.1, read as the reverse complement.
TTAATTTAATATTTTTTTACCAAAAAAATTTTAATATTAAAATTAACCACTTTTATTAATATTGTAACTCATCTTTATTATGTTTTAGTTCATAAAAAAATGAGATTTTTTAAAATTTTATTAATTATTAATAATATATTTTTTATATATTAATAACGTCACTAGGTCAATAACGGTCCAACCACTAGTTGAACCAGTGACCCACCCACCCGGCACCTTTTTCGGTTCGATGAACAGTCCGGGTCTGAGAACCTTGCCTGTAATATAAGTTTATTAGTATTTTGTTAGTACATGTATAAAAGGTATATGAGATTAATCTTAAATGTTTTTGTTAGATTTGTATATTTTATACAATTCATTTTTGGCTTACTCTTAAAGATAATACACCCTCAGTTTTGAATTATATGATTAATATTGACTTTATAAAATTTTCAAAATTGAAATGATTAATTTAAATTTTGTAAACAATAAATCTAATAACTAGTACTCCCTCCGTCCCAAATTAATTGCTCGGTTTTGACTTTTTTAAGTCAAATTGACTATTTTTAGAATTAATAATTAAGCATATATAAATATATTTCTAAAATTATAAAAATTGGGGTTAGTAATAAATTGTATATACTTTCTTTTGATTATAATCTGTTTACCTATATTTTAGCAAAAATAGTAAAAAGATTAGTTTTAAAAATGGTCAATTTGACTTTAAAAAGTCAAAACTGAACAATTAATTTGGGACGGAGGGAGTATTACTTTTTAGACAGTTTATGAAATTCATAATTATATTGACATAAACTACATAAATTCATGTCAATTTTTGAGTTTATAAATATTTGAAATTAACTTTTGAAAAGTCAATATTAATCTTATAGTTTGGAGTGGAAGTAGTATATTGTTAATTTAATAGTGGTTTTTGTTTCTCATTTACTCTTTAAAATAATATTTTGTTAGTTTAATAGTGATAACATGGTAATAAAATTATGATGAAAAATTTCAGGCTATAATTTTATTTTAGACTACTATTAATAAAACGATAATTTTGTGTTATAATTTTTTTGACAAATATAACTTTTATTGTAGTATATGACTCCCTCAATTCTAAAATTAGAGATATAATTTGACTTTTGAGGTCAAACGACGACATATTAAATTTTAAATTGATATGAATTTATTTAATTTTAGTTGATACAATTATTTTGATTGTCGTATATAACAAAAACTATTAATCACAAAATTTATTTCATTTTAAACTTTTATGAGTCATACCAATTTTAAAGTTTAATATATCTTCGCTTGACCTCAAAAATTAAACTGTATCTCTAATTTTAGAATGGAGGGAGTACTTTTTTCTCCATGTATCTTGACAAGATTTAATCTTGTATCTAAAAATAAGCTTAGGTGGTGTTTGTTTACTTCTTAATACCTCTTAACAACTCTACATCTGATTCTGTAAGAGGATAAAGTTATTTGGTAAAATTTTGTTTGCCTCTTATCGTCTCTTAATTGATAAGAAGAAGATATAAATCTAAATCATTAAGAACTGCCTGTTAATGAAAAATTTAAATTTATGGAGTCTTTATAAATATTGTACTCTCTCCATTCCAAAATTTAGGATCATTATTGATTTTTGAAAAGTCAATTTAAGATATTTTAAAATTTTAAAATTGATATTTTTAAATTTAAAAGTCATTCAGATGTTTTATACTTTTTAGTTATCAAACAACTTTTTAAGTTCATATACTATTTCACTCAGATGATCTAATTTATTAAGATATATTAACCATTCAGATGTTAATTACTCAATTTTATCAAACACCACCTTCGTAAGTGGAGAGTAAGTTTGAGGATCAATGGCCGAAAGAAGGGATTGCTTTTTTCCTTTTTTAAACAATTTATCTAGTATTAAATTTGATTAATCATAAAAAGAAAATTAATGGTTCAAATGCTTTGTAAAGAAAAAAAAGAAGAAAGAATAAGCTAATAGAGTTCGTGAATTTAATCTAGTTGAGTTTATGGGCTAATGAAGGATTTTTATTGGCTACCAAAAAGTATACCCCAAAAATGCTATGAGGTATTTGAAGATTTTTGAAAGAAAATGATTTATGTTGACAAATCTCATAACGAGATTGGTTTGCAACTAATGCACATTTTTAAGCGATAGAAATCGAATAAATTAATAAGAGGCCCTTTTTAATTCCCTCAAATCCCATCTAAATACGTCGATATTTACTATCCACATAAATTTGTCATCATATGTAGTAAGATTCAATCATGAATAAGATGGTGGGAAAGAGTTAAAAATGTATCGAGTGCTATTATATATAACGACAAATTCATGTCGATATTAAACAACGTATGTAAATACATGAGATAATGTATAAATAAGGAACCCACAATATCGCTTCCCAATTATACATTGATCACAATCCACATTCGATACAAAATTAGGACATACAAATGATTTTTCAAGTGTATTTGAAGGTACTAACATCACTTCCATATACGGTGACATGTTTCGTCAATCTTCAAAATATCAAAAAAAAAGACAAAGCCAAAGTCCCATATTGCCAATTAGAAGTATAAAGATAACAAGATCTTGAAATAAATACCTCTGGGTCAGAATTGCTATAAATCTACTATTTACAATACTTCATTGCAGTCAACTAAAAGCCAGATCACAAACTTTGCAGCAAATTAATTTTCCACTTTTGTGTTATCAACCAATTAAGAAATCATTTAAATTATTCAAGAGAAGCTGCAGTTCTGAAACCTTTGTCCCTCAGTGAGCATGATGGCCGCGGATGGCCACTTCTCTGCAATTGAGATTTACTTAAAATGAACAACTATCGTAAAGAATTAATCCATCCTTGTTCCCATCAAGTTTGTCATTTGGCTGGCCTCAATTTCACTCATTGCATCAAACTCACACCAGTCTAGCACCAAAATTCAGCAACAACCGGCAATTGGAACAAATGTGTCCCCGCGGGGTGACAATGGCAAGCAACCCACATCCTCGCTCGCTTTATGGTAAAGCACTTTCTGCACGTAGAATACCAAATAGCTCTGTGAGGATCTGACCACCTCTTCATCAACTTCTGTTATCCAAGCATCATCACATTTGTACCATTGGTTCTTCAATCGCAAATAAGTCACATAATGGCCAGATTCTAGCATCCCTGAATGGGTTACCACAGCAAATACCTCAAACTTTGTGGAAAGATCTGACTCGTCGCTCTCAAAAGCAAAGATTCTGTTCCCAAACCTTTTTCTGACGATTGAAGATGATAAATATGGGGTCATGTCCAAGGAGAAAGGGAACTGCAAATGGCGGTCGATTTTTCTTGACATTTTTCTGACAGCAGAGTGTTCAAATCGTTTAATATGCAAACACAACACCAATGGAAGCCTTCTGATGGACATTTGCTTCAATGCCTCACGCTTTTCTTGACAATTTTGGCAGAACAATTTCTGGTCTGAACCCAACTTCTCTGGCCTTGTAAAAAGATCCAAGCAGCCCCCAAGAGTAGAAGTGCCGGTGTTCTCAGTTTGCTTGCTCGGTTTGTTAGCTAAATCTTTAAAAGAGGAAATGCTTGTGTTTAAGTCAAGAGAAATGTCCATGCATGGATCATAAGTTGTGGAAGTGAATCCGCATGTTGTACAAGTGACATCTGATCTCAGTAGGCCAGAGAACACTCTATGAGCAATACAATGGCAGTCTCCATTATCTGCATAAAAGTAAAATGCGTTTCTTTCATCAGTAAACCAGAACTACTGAACTAGTACACATGCCCAGAAGTATACTTTTTTTTTCCCTTTCCAAAACTTGAAGCAAGCTGCATTTGCTTAATTGGGTTATTCTTTTTTGCATTTCAACCACTTCATTCACAATGGCATCTACTTGATCCCTCAAACCAAATAATACCGACAAATAATATTTTAGAAAGCATTTTGTTGTTATGCTGTTGTTTTTATAGTAAGATAACCGTGTAGAGATTGCCAAGCATGTGTATTGTAAAGTACACTCCCCATGACTTGTGAAGCTAAAACTAAATCTCAGCATAATTACCTTTACTTGGATTTTTTGCCTTCCCTTCTTTCTCATGGATCCTGTCTAGCATTGAGATGAGGAATTCATGAGCATCTTGCTGCTCATAACTAGCAAGATTTTCTGAAAGTTGCCACCAACTGCAAAAGTAAATAAATAATATACATTAAAAAATCAACGAGAGTCAACCAATTCCGAATGCAGCACCATTTTCATATAATTATTAGAGTGAGAGATATAAATGCTTAGATGTATGCAGAATAAGATTGAAATTTTAACAATTAATTTGTAATACACTATTTCAAGGATTACCAATTCGTTAGTAAATTTAAGCATGCAATCAATTGGTTCAATAAAAAAACACATGCAATCAATGATTCAAAGGTATACAAACACCAACAAAACAACTCCAATTATCTATCACATAGCATTCAATTTAATTGAGGAAGTAATGGTAATATAGAAATCTCTTAAGGAAAACATTGTTGATTTTTAGAAATGACTCCTGGAGTTCAAAGTGCAAGTTAATATCCCAATACTAAGGTTAATAGTGCATACAACTGCAAAAGATTTTTGTGTCTGAAGATACATAAAACTTTTTGAAGCGAATAATTTTTCTAGTTCAAGCAAATGGCATCTAAATGGCAGAAACAGGTTCTCTAACTTGTCTTACAGTTCACAAAAGAAATTAAAAACACATTCTAACAGTTAAAAGAACAAATGAAAATAAAACGAGCAAACTTTAAAGATCATTCACTAATGAATCAAAATCAAGAATTCAGCAATGAACACAATGTTTACACGAAATACATTAGTTACATAAAATGGCAAACCTGTAAAGAAACTGAGCTGGACTATAAGGGCTCCTGTCACCAGAAAACACAGCAGAAAAGATAACATCAATGTCACAGGGCAAACATAGTCGGTCAGATGACCTTTTTCGACAAGTTTCGCGATTGTGCCGATCACCAAGGAAGTAATTCCTCAAAGGGGGTGCATGAAGCAACGCTTGCAATACAGAATTCATAAAACATGTATTTCCCAAATTGTTCAAACCCCTCAAACCCAATGGAAAACATGATTTGGACCTCCGATCCTTATCCGAAACCATCTTTTTTACATTCTTGGAATACAAATCCACCCCAAAATCCAATCTTTTCCTCTTACTATACCTCAATTCACCGCCCACAACACCATTATCAATTCTTGGTAATCCCATAATATGTTTACTCATAACAGCCTTATCAAAATCAGGATCATACATCTGATCACAACACACACAACAATAAAGCTCAGCCCTCTCTATGTCTACAGCAATCTCATGGCCATTCTGAGACTGATTGTGCAAAAGGGCATGATTTGATTCAGAAGACAAAGAACAAGAAACTGATGAACAGATCAAACATATATAAAATCTACCTTGATACCCAGAACAAAAACTACATCTGGGTATCTCTGATCTGGATTTTTCAATCATTTTTCCACCATATGGACTAGTTTTTATGAAACTCTGGATCAAATTATAGCCACTAAGGCCATGCTTAAGCTTGTAATCTGCAAGATGCTTGCAGGGCTTTGGATTTATGTATGAGAGATTCCTTTGGGACATAGCCGATTGATGATAGAGACTGAAAGAAACTAGCTTTATTGATATGTGTTAAAACATACAGAATTACCACATAAACAAAAAGTATGATAAATACAAAAAATATTCTCAATAATCAAAATCCACAAAGAATATGTTAATAATGAAATAATTTATTGAACAACAAAATTTAATTGGATTTGAAGGTTCGAGGACATCAAAAGAGATGTGATTTGTTAAAATGGCTTTTTTTTTTTTTAAATATGATTTTGACCAGAAAATGAGAAAGATTGAGAAAAAGAGGGCAACAGATCCTTACTGATGAAGGGAAGATGGAGGCGGCAGAGGGGCTCATGTTTTCCTGTATGGAGCATAACACTATATTTTACCCTCTTCAACTTTGGAGCAATCTGGATCGTTAATAATACTCAAACCAAAAGGAGAAAAAGGATATAATCTGAACCGTCCATATGGTCAACATGATTGACAATATGTAGGGAGAGGTGGTGCTTTTTTATGCACTGTCCTTGGCAAGAATACTTTTAAAATTGACAACTACAACCACAAACTGCACATTGTGCCATGCGTGGAATGAAAGAATAGAACAGAGGAAAAAAATAGAATGGATGGAGAAATGAAATTAAAAAAGAATTATTTGGTTATTATTTTAAAGGATAAAAATTAAGGAATTCATATTTTTATATGAAAAAAAATAATATTTTTATATAATCCCTTTCACATAAATAGTTAGTAAGTCCCACATGTATGTGAGAGAGACTCATGTGGAACTATCATTTTTACGCGTGAAAATATCAGTTTCCTAAAAATTATTATTCTGATGAAAAAAATTCAATTCATTTCCTTAATTTTCATTCTTACGGGGAAGGTGGTGGAATAAATTTCATTCTAATAGAATATATAGATGTAATAATTATGTCATGCTAATAACCAAAACATGCACTTGAAATGTTAAAAAATCATTCAATACTTTATTCTATTCCATTCAGTCAATCCAAATGTGACATTATAGTTTCGAGGAGAGTTGTACATGAGTCGAGTCAACTCGGATTTTGACTTGTCAAGTGATAGATCCATAATTCATACATTTAAATTATCTAATTTTACTCGTATTAATATTTTTATTAATTTAATTAATTACTGTTATTGAATTGTAAAGGGAGTTCTAGAAGTTTCTTAGTTGAATTTTGTTTGGACTCTAATAAAGAAATGGACAAGAAAAGAATACTTGGAAGATAGAGATCAAGAGATTGATTTTATTTAGAACATTGAAGAAAAATAATTCTAGTTAAATGTACCTAGATTATGGCTCAAGTAATTTATCCATATAAATAGAGGAGTATCAAGAGAGGATGATGTATTAGTTTAGGTTAAAAGTAGAAGTAGATTAAGTTACTTCTTCATTTTACACTCATTAGAAGATTTTAACAAAGAGAGTTTTCTTATTTTATTTTTATGTTTAATCTTCTTCTTCTTAATCTTAGTTGTTTTGTTTATTTTTATGTCTAACTAAATTCTTTAATTTAGAATTAAGATGAAATTAAATAATTATTCATGACAATATTCACTATCTCTTCTATTAATTGTGTTTTAATATTTAATTAATTTTGCCTACATGTTTCGTTATTGAAATACCTTCATTTTGTAGTTTCTACATGTTTCGTTATTGAAAAACCCCTTTAAAGATTTAAGAAAATTCTCAGCTCTTAATTTAGTCTTTATGAAATTAAGTCACACACAACAATAAAAATTAACTGCAGAAAAATAAGAGCTGAAAAGTAAATGACACAAGAGATTTTTAAGTGGTTCGGAGTATAAAATGACTCCTAGTCCACTCTTCTACTCCACGAGTAGGAAATCTACTAAGAATGCTTGGGGGTCATTAAGACCAGATCACTAAGATCTATTACAAGATTGAATCACTTAGATTCCTTCAAGTCCCTTAGACTTGGTAAAGATCACTCATACCTACCTCTTCAAGTCACTTAGACTTGGTAACAAGATGGTCACTTAGACCAGCGAATTACAGTGAGAAAGGTGATTTCTGAGTTGCTACTAAGTGGTATTGAGCACAACGTCTGAATGACTTAGTAGCAGAATAAGTTGTTCTTCTTTCGTAGAGTCGAGCTTTCTTGAAGATTGGGCAGCAGTTCAACTTGAAGTTCGCGATTCATACTATTTGATTGAATCTTCATGCCCTTTTATAGGAGTCCTCGAGACTTTCCCATTGCAAAGTTGCCGTCGTTGTGCATTTAATGTTCAAATCCTAGAAGATCTTTGACGTTGACTTTCAAAGTGGATGTGTCAGCTTACTTTCGGCTCTAATAGGTCACTTCTGACTTCTGCAGTACCTATCACGTAGGTGATTCACATCAGCGAACTAGCTGTTAGACCCATCTTGATTTAATCTTCAATTTGAACTTAGGATGATCGACAAACATCTTAGGTTCTTCACTCTGCAAGGCTTCTCAATGTTAGTCCTATGTCAGACCTGACAAGCTCTATGACTTTTACTGATTGTAGTGCTTCATGGAGATCGTAGAGTTTTTGACTTGAATAACTCAACGTTTTGCTCTATGATCAATTTGCTTTATGAATTGAGACACTTTGTGATCTGCTCTACATTCTCTTAGCAGACTCTACGATCTTCGCTTCACCTTACAATCTTAGAGTGAACTCTACGATTTTCTGCAGACTCTGCGATCTTATTTTAACTTTACGAACTCCTGGCCGACTCTGCGATCTTACTCTGAATGCTCTACGATAACTCTGCTGACTCTGTGATTTTGATTTAACTTTACGATTCCTCATAGCAGCTTTACGATTGTTCAATTTGACTATACGATCGATTTAATTCTATCATCTATACATATGCTCAGCTCAATAGATCAACCTAACAAGTTTGATCTTCTAATCGAAGTCTTTGTACATTAATTTCACATTCTAAGGACTTTACAAAAGCTACTGGTACAAATATACATTAATCCTATCATATCATCATCAAATCAAACATGCAGTTACTAACAATCTTTCCCTATTTGATGATGACAAAACTAATAATTTCAGAGCATTATCAATTCTATGATGCAAAGAACTTTAAAAGTAAACGTGACTAAAATATAGTAAATAACTGTATTACTAGTGCAAAAAAAGAATGAATTTATTGATTTATTTCAAAGAATCATACAAAGTAAAAAATTTACAAAGAATGATTTATATACTATATACCTCTTTATTTACCTATCTTCTCTCCCTTTTGCTCTTAGGAGAATCTCTTTCCTCAGCTTTAATTCGCCTTCTGTATCTCTCTCTTGCTTCAGCATCTCTTCTCTGAATCTCCTCCATCAAATCCCTTGCGCCAAGATCAAGCATTGCAAATCTTTCTTCCCTTTCAATGTGAACCCCTTGAAGATTTCTGTTAATGAACATAGGGTCACCAGGCTGGAGTCGCGTGCCAGTTGGAGTCATTGTACTCGATGATTCAGGCCTTGAAGAGGAGGAATGGCCACGACCTCCTATAGAGAGTGCTTGAGGTGTTCTAGAAGAAAGAGGAGGATGAATTGATGTTTGCTGCTGACGCCTCCAATCCCCCTTCTCTACTTTCTCCCCCATTTTATCTGCATCCCTTTTTTAACATAGGGAATTGACTTCTGCTGAGAGCTGCTTGACAACATTAACTAGCTCCTCCATTTAGTTTCTAGACATGGCAATTCCATCTCTGCTTTCTTAGTGCCTGGCTTTAGCTTGTTCTCGTTGATGATGAACAAGAGCCATGGCATTGTCAGTACACTCTATGGATTGCATTACCATGCCTTTGAAGTCAGAGAGTGAGGAGCTTAGGGAGAATACCTTATCAGAGAGAATTTTCATGGATTATGCATTAGTGGACTGAAGAGAGAGTACTACAGCTTTGTGATCGGCGATTTGTTTGAGAAATATCTCATCTCTTTTGTACATCGATCGTAGGGTGTTGGGACTCTACGACCCAAGAGTTGGTAGTTTGTACAACGATCGTGGGGTTTTGGGATTCCACGACCGGGGATTGGCTACTAGGACTAAAAGATAACTTAGAAATCGTAGTGTGGGACTCTACGACTTCGTCATAGCAAGAAATGAATTGAGAAGAAGTATGAATAAAGAATAAAGAGTAAGGAATGTAGGAAACTTTATTATATGTACCTGAAGAAGAATCATCATTCCAAATCATTTTGGAGGTGAATGAGAGGACCCTTGGAAAATTTTAGGCCACGAGCTTAAGGTTTAGAAGCCTTGAATAATTCCATATGATGAAGCTCCTATCTCTATAAGTCACTACTCGCACTAATGGTGGGAAGCTGTCGTCAAGCAAACCAAAAATAAAAACCTTACTTAACTCTACGAACTCAAAACTAAGCACAGTATAGCAGTAGCAAGGGTCGATCCCACATAGAACAATGTTGATTTTTAATTTATCCTAATGCTTCTAACAGTTTTAACAGTAAATAAAAGGTTGGGGGTTTTGAATTTGTCTAACTAATTAACAAAAACAAATTTAAAAATGATGAAATTAACCAGTGAATTAAAACGTCAGTTTTCCAGTTCAGTTTCACCTTTTCACAGCAATAGATCAATTAAGCATAACAATATTCACCCTTCAATGAAACTAATAGTCCTAGATAACAACAATTTCTGTTATCCGAAATTCCTCTTAGATTGTCACTTAATGAAATAAGCTCTTCACAAAATTCTAACTATCGTATAACCTAAAACGAGCTCTTTAGATTTAATATGACAGCAACATTAAGAATTAAGGAATTAGACTATTCCAAGCAACAAACACATAAGCTCGATTTGTTTAACCTGTCTCCTGATAACCATAGCAATAAACCAAAAGCTTGACCACAATCAGTATCGCTATCTGCTATTTATGATTAGAAACAATATCAATTACGTAATACTATTCCTGAATCTAGCATATATTATCAACTAACCAATTTAATCCTGCAGAAACCAAATTAGTTAATCGAATAATATTTAACAATTAAAACAGGTTATCAGAATAAGCTTCATATAAGAAGGAATAAATACTGTATATTTAATCAAACCATAAACTGTTACTAAGGATCCACGTCCCCTTCAAACTGAATAAAGAAAAACTAGCCTGACATGTTTCTATGAACTCTCTGAATTTGATAAAATTCTCTCTATGATCTGATGATTAAATTTTAACAATTACAAGTATTTATAGATAAATATCTAAAACCTAGAAGAATTCTAATCCAATTCTGCTTCGGAAGTCTTCACTTTGCAAGTATGGTAGGATTATAAATCCTCCTTGATCTCTGAAATCCTGCTTTAAGCAGCTTCCTTATCAAATCAGATTTTATTTCCAAATCCAAGTCTTCTTCCATTTCCTTTTCTAGTTCGGCATCAATTTCCATATTTATCTTCAACTCAGATTCCATATCAAACTCTACTTCCCATAGTCATAGATACTTTCCATGTATGATTGTAACTTCATCTCCAAATCCTGTTAGGAATCATATCTTTAAACTTTAATGCTTCAAATCCTACTCAGAATTGAAAATCTGCATGTCGACCAAAAACGTAGAGTATACTCCGCACCAACACTTATCGCGATCGTAGAGTAAACCTCGGAATCGTAGAGTAACTAGCTGCCGAGTAAACTTGCCAATCGTAGAGTTCTCTCGTCAGACGTAGAGTAACTTCGCTCGCTCGACTGAAAACGCAGAGTGTTGTGCCTGGTCGTAAACTCCTCAGCCACCCAGCCATATAGCTCCCACTCTACGAACGTAGAGTACTAAATCAAATCGTCGCGTGACTCTGACTTAACCTTCCTGCGATCGTAGAGCTGTCAGGCTTCCACTGTAACACTACGAACGTAAAGCCTTCACCCAACGATCGTGGAGTATTCTGCAAGACAACATAAAACTTAACATTAAACTCCATATTTGCAAAATCACATCAATTCTTCATAAAATCTATAAACACCTTAATTAAGCTCATAAACACAGAAAACATATAATAATACTAAGCATAAAGGAACTAAAAATATAGAATATTTTGCACCTATCAAATTCCCCCACACTTAGTCTTTACATGTCCTCATGTAAACAAAAATCAAAAACTTATCTGACTTATTCAACCAAGATTTCAAAGGCCTCAATAACATCATGGAGTACTAACACCAATCACAGAAACCTGACCAACACCTCATTAACCAACTCACAACAACAACTCTGTCATTCCCCACAGAATATTATCCAAATCAGAATACCTCCACACAAATATCTATCATATGATCAACACAAATACCCAACTTAGCTACTATGAAACATCAACTATGCACACTGACCCATAACTCAAAACCTGATTATCCTGCACTTATTATAGCACCAGAACCTGTAATTTCCACTTTCTCAGGTGAATGCATTTTATGCTCCATTTCACCTTCCAATTTTTCCTTTTTAAGTGAGTGCATTTTATGCTCCATCTCACTCTTTTGCCTTCCAGCGAGTGTGTTTTACGCTCCATCTCGCTCTCGTGTTTATGGGTGAGTGCGTTTTATGCTCCATCTCAACCCACCACAAGACATCTGCACTTTTTCAGTCTGCAATTTTTCACATTTTCTCAACTCGTTTTTTTTCAGCACAAGGTTCTGCAAACAAAATAACAGTTTAAACAGGTCTCAAATCTCAAGATCAGTGCACAAAGTATAATCCCATAAATAACTTTGTCAAGTAATCATGTATCCCATATTCAAGTATTCATGCAAAGCAATTCCAATTTAAAATCAACTCATGGATCCTAACTGTTAGGTTTGTACATAGCGCGAACATGCAATCAAATTACATTAATAAAGCGGAAGCGCGATAAAATCAGATTTTAAAATTTTATACAAACCATCACCATGATCTTTCTTTATGCACAATTATTAATTAAACGAAAGAGATGGAGAATAAAAATTATACCCTTGTAGAATTCTAGCTTCCTCAGGTACAAGTTCACCTCCAATTCTTTCGCGTTCTCCTTGAATTCCACCGATTAAATTCCTTCCTTTGATCAACGTTAGCCACCCAAGTGTTTGACCTCTAGAGGTGATCCACCAAGGAATAATACTTATTCAAGAAGATGGGTGTTGGCAAAACCCTAGTTTCTATCTCTATAGAAATTGTAAGTACTCTCTACAATTCTTATGCAAGAGTGTGTAACCCTAATCTATGATAAGACTTCTCTTATTTATAGATGTAGGAAAACCCTTCCCTAAACTATTTAGGATTAGGGTTTCTATTCTAATTAAACTCCTTTAATTAAATTAAACTCCTAATCCAATTAGAAATTCATGTGAGAGTACTTCTATTAATTAATTCTCAATCCCTATTAGGAATTAAATAATAGTAATAGTAATAATAATAATAAGACTCCTCTTATTAATTTATATTTAATATTTCTAAAATATTAAATAATAAATATTAAGCTATTTAATTTATTCTATCTCCACAGACTAAATTAAATACACTTAACTTATTATTACAATTATGCCATTTACTTCTTAAATAAATATTTTTCTTTTGCGGTGTGACCCTTTAGGTTCTCCATATTAAACCGGTTGTGAATAAATCAATTAGAACAATTCTAATCTTATTTAAATAAATAAATTAAACTATTTAATTCATTTAAATAAATAATATTTATTCTACAATAAGGGTAAGCCCCCTTAGCGATCAACGACTTTCCAGATAATATAGATTTCAACATTAATCATAAAAGAACCTTTCAGTGCATAGTTACCGTACAATTCAATCCTTCTACCATACAATGTTCCAATTAAATATAAGACATGGAATTACTGTCAAGTCTTATTTTATTTAATTATATGTATTTCGATTCTGAAATGCACAACTCTGATTAATGCAAATTAGAAACTCTTTTCTAATTTCATTCTACTTTGGCCAAAGACTTCTGAGTCGTCATTTATCGAATCACATAGAACATTCTCTCTTTTTACTAGAAGTGGTAGATTCTTTGTTGATCATTCACCTATTTTCATGTACAACTTATTATACCCAATCATACCCTTTGATATACCCTAAAGGTCTTAAGGGACATGTCAAAGTATAATTCATCATACACAAGATACTATGATGATCTCAAGTCCAAGGATCACTTGTACTACTATCACTAGAGGAATTTCTATTGACAGGCGAGTAAAACTCCATTAGGTATTCCTTAGCGAGCCACGTTCAGTGAACTTATTCTCTAATAAGCACCTACATACTTGCTTTAGTGTCTCCACACAAATGATTATGAGATCAATCATTCTCTTCATAAGAGCAAGCAACATATGTACTAATCTATCCGGATTCACTAATCCCCTTTTTAGTAATCCATCGATTAGGAACAATTTAAGTTTGTGAGCTATCTAGAATTTAGATCTCAGTAGCATGATCACCATCATGATTCTAAAAGCATTGCTCAAAACTATGGGTTTATCACATTTAATATAACAGCACCATGTAGATAAAGTAAAATGCCTTTAACAAACGAATAAGATTACAAAGTATATGCTACATCATATCAAATATGATTGGCTTGTGTGCATACTACTTTCAATCTCCCACTTGCACTAAAGCCAATCGTCATGGTATCTAATACCCTTCTTCTATAAGTGATGATCATCCTGCTGTTTGGATAAAGCTTCAGTAAATAAATATGCAATATTGTTCTTGAGAGTCCACTATCTCTATAGTGACTTCTTCTCTTTCAATGATTCCACTAATCAAATGAAAGTGCCGCAACACATGTTTGAATCCAAGATAAGACTTAGGAACTATTCCTAGTTCTGTGATGAACTTTTCATCCAAACAATCAACTTGCAGCTTCATTTACAGCTATATACTTTGTCTTTGTCACTAAACCAGCAAATCTTTGCTGTTTGGAACCTTTCCAATTCACTGCACCACCATTTAAGGTAACAATTTACCCTAAAGTGGATTTGTTATCGTCTTGGTCAGTCTGAAAAACTTGAGTCTGTTTAGCCCTCTAGTTTTCATTCAGACCTACCACGAATCATGATCACATCTTCAATACGGATTAAGTACTTAAAGATGTTCATCACTGTCTTACAGTGATCTTCTCCAGAATCTAACTGATCAACATCAGACCTTGTATATTCATTGCATTCATGATAGTAACTCATGTGATCTCTCTTTTAATTGGAGATAATTTTAGAGAGATACACTCCATGGCTCATCATCATGAGACCTCTCTTGGAGTTTGCCATGCTAAACGCCTTTAGCATCAAATGAATATACGTTCCTTGGGTCAAGTCGAACATCCTTTTAAATCTATCTATATAGATTTATATCCCCAATTTATAGAATGCTCCTCCCAAGTCATTCATGGAGGAATGTTTAGACAATTTTATCTTTACTGATTGTAGCATTGGTGTGTTATTCCTTGTCGGTAGTATATCAACATATAATACCAAGAATGTCACAGCGCTCCCACTGACCCTTTTGTACACACTAGGTTCATTCCCGTTTTTGATAAAATCAAACTCTTTTGATTGTCTCATCAAAATGAATGTTCCATCTTTGAGAAGCTTGCTTCAATTCATCTTTGGATCATTGTAGCTTAAAACACGATTTGCTTCAACCTTTGAAACAAATTCCTCTAGCTGTATCATACATACATTCTCCTCAAGTCTTCATTGAGGAAGGACGTCTCCACATCCATTTTTCCAGATTTCGTAATAAGCTGCAATCGCAAGTAAAATCTAAATGGACTTGAGCATTACCCGGTAATAAGATTTTATCACAGTCAACTCCTTGACTTCAAAAACCTTTTAAACAGGTCTGGTCTTATAGGTCTCCACCTTGCCATTTGCCCCAGTCTTTCTCTTAAAAGACCCATATTCACACTCTGGGCACTATGCCCTTTTGTGGATTAACCAGAGTCTATACTTGGTTCTCTAACATGGAGTCCATTTCGGATTTCATAGCTTCTAGCCATTTCTCTGAGTGTCTACTACTCATGGCCTCATCATATATAACTGGATCATCATCCTCTATGATGTGTACCTCATCATCATCCCTATGATGAATCCATACCTTCTAGGTATCTTCGGTACTCTTCCAGATTTATGATTCAGTTGTGGTACAATAGGTCTATCTACAGGTTCCTCGGTTTGACTTAAAGTGCTTTGTGGTTCTTGAACTCCTTCAAGATCTATTACCCTCCCACTAGCTCCTTCAATGATAAACACCTTTATCTAAGAAGGCAGCGTGTAGGATTATAGTAATAATACCCTAAACTTTCTTTAGGATATCCCACAAATCTGCACTTGTCAAATTTTGTCCCAAACTTATCTTTGAAACCTTTTCACATAAGCTGGACAACCCCTTATCTTAACATACTTAAGAATAGGAATCCTCCCTATTCATAACCTTTATGGAGTCTTGGGGCCAGATTTTTGAGGTTACCTTATTTTGTAGATATGCAGTCGTTTCTAGGGCATAACCCTAGATGGATACTAGAATGTCAGTAAAAATCATTATGGACTGCACCATGCCCAACAAGATACAATTTCTCTTGTTAGATACACCAATCAATTATTGCGTATCAAGAGGTGTCCATTATGAGAAAATACCATTTTGAGATGATCTAGAAACTCATTGCACAAGTATTCTTTCCTCGATCTGATCAAAGAATCTTAATACTTTGTCAATTTGTTTCACTTCTGAATTCTT
Source organism: Aralia elata (assembly GCA_034770075.1). Lineage (NCBI taxonomy): Eukaryota > Viridiplantae > Streptophyta > Magnoliopsida > Apiales > Araliaceae > Aralia > Aralia elata. The sequence goes on along the minus strand of CM068381.1, from coordinate 2,821,704 downwards.
TGAACCTTTCAAATGATTCAGACTTGTATTTCATCAAATACACATATTCAATACTTTGAATGATCATCTCCTTTTTCTTTTACTAGTTTGTTCAATTTGCAAAATTATTTTTCATGTAAGTCAAGTTTACAAAGTCTATCAAGTGAAATTTCAGTTTCATACAAAACATTATCATTATAAATAGAACAATAATTGTTCTTAAATATAATACCAAAAAACTTCCTTGTCCAACAACGGAAGTAATAATGTTTCTACAGAGAACTGGAACATAATAACAACTTTATTAACTTAATAGACTTGCCCGTAGGCAATGCTAAACTATAAGTTCCTATGGTTAATGCAGCAACCTTTGCTCCATTCCACACATAAGATTACTTACTCTTTGTTTAGCTTTCTACTTCTGCTTAGTCTCTGCATTGGATTGCATACGTGAGAACTACAGCCGGTATCCAATACCCAAGTAGAACCTTGACTTATAGAAAAATTTATTTCAATTATGAACAAACCCATATGTGTAACCGAAGCTTCATTAAGCTTCTTCTGGTTAGCCTCTATAAGATACTCCTTACAGTTTCCTTTTCAGTATCCAGGTTTATTGCATTGGAAGCAAACTCCTTTGCTATCTGCATCAGTCTTGTTCTTATTGTCCTTTATTTTTGCCCTTCCATTTACCTTCTTTGAATTGTTCTTCTTTTAAGAAGATCCTTTGGCCCTCTTCCGCTTCCTGGAAGAATCATCTACCAGTAAGACTTGGTCTTTCTTGGTTGAAAAGTGACTCTTTACAGTTTTCAATATGTTTAAGCAACTCAGGCAGGCTGACATATAGCTTGTTCATGTGGAAATTCACAACAATTTGTGAGAAAGAGTCCGGAAGTGATTGCAAGATCAAATCTTGGATCAACTCTCCATCCATTAAAACCCAGTTGTCCCAATTGTTCAATCATATTGATCATTTTAGGACATTTGTCTATACTGTAGTGCCATCGGTCATTCTAGATCGGAAGAACTCCTTAGATATCTGATATCTAATAGTCCTACTTTCCTCACCCTTCAACTCCTTGAAGGTGCAGAAGTATAGTAGGAGCATCCATAGTTTCATGTTGACGCTGAAGCTCGTTACTCATGGATGCGAGTATGATGCATTTGAGCCAACTGTGCATCATCTTACTACTTTCTAAAAGTAGCAATCTCTTCCTCAGAGGCATTGTCTGCAACCATTGCAGGGATAAGCGTATTAAGGACATAAGACAGCTTTTCAGCCTTGAGAACTATTCTCAAATTCTTTAACCAGTCCTTTTAATTTGGTCCGATTAATTAGCATCTAATATGCTCCGCAGTGATAGTGAATTAGACATTGCAAAATTCTGTAAATGAATTTATAATTTAACAACATTTTAGCATACATTCATTTTAACTAATTACCAAAATAAATTAGGTCTTTATTTTAAATTGGTACCTCACTATTTTCATCAAACCATATTACCCTCATTATATAGTTCGACAAATCTAATTAAAGATTTGCTAGTGAGAATATGGATCCCATTTCAAATGTATATAGCCTTGTGTGTGCACAATAAACTATATATAAATAAATAGGTAGACAACTATTGTCAATTACATCACTATATAACTCCTTGTATTTTGCCTCTTAGATTATAATGGTCAAGTGTGTGCACATCCGAACTAAAATAATCTAAGTTAAGTCCAACCTAGCACTTCCATATATGTGAAGAGAAAAAGACCACCCTTGTGTGTGCACAACAAAGAAGTAATGTTCAATTCCTTAATAAGCATCAAATGTGATAAAACAACATCTTAAATATTTAATACTCGCCTTGTGTGTGCACAACAAACTCATATTAAATATTTAATACTCTATCGTTTTACCATGCTAGAAGGCGACGTTCGATATTCCAAATATCTTTGAACGCTTAGGACTTAATATAATTTTCTTTGAGGGGTTTGTTATTATTTGTCTCATCTTGTTAAGCGCGCATGCACATATATATATAAAATACGCGTCATATTATTTTTACATGCGAAGCATGTTGGATAATATATAATATATATATATATATATATAGTAAGCATGCACATATAGAATACTATATTCTACCCGGATTGATTATGGACTTTTATTCTAGTTTGGTTCACTAGAGCCACCAAGTGAACCAAAAGGTCAAACCTAGGGTGCAAGAATTAAATTTAAATATAACTATTACATTTAAACCCGGGCTCCATTACAAACGGGTCTTCAAACGCTCCTTGCTCCTTTGTCTCCAATTCTTCAAGTAATTCTAACTAAACCTATTACATAAACTATTTACAATAAATAGAAACCTTGATCAGCAGTCAAGGGGAGGTACATAGTAGGAAGATAGAATTTACATCAAGAAAAACTAGAGAAGACGAGGTACGCAGACCCCATTTATAAAAACCCATTCATTCAAGCATCCACTAAAATAAATCCAATCACACATTGGTCAGTAGTCCATAATCAATCTCTATTTATTATCATACATATCTCCATATGTATCAATAAATAACATTAATCTCATGAATAATAAAACCATTCCATATATGCATTAATATCATTTAATGGGCAATTAAAAGTTTACTAGAAATTCAATTTTGAAACAAAAAATAAACTCCTTTATTTTGATCAAAATTTAAATTATAATAAACTTATTTATTTTATTTTATCCAATTTTGATTAAAAATAAACTCCTTTATTTTTAATCAAATTCCAAATCAGAATAAAACACCTTTATTTTAATTAATATGGAAACCAATTTCAAGTTTAAAATAAACACCTTTATTTTTAACTTAAAATTGTTGGAAAATAAAATATGTTGAATCCTATTCCTTATCAAAATAAACATCTTTATTTTTTAAGGAAACATGGAATCCTATTCCATATGTGAATAAACTCCTTTATTCTAGGAAACATGGAATCCTATTCCATATGTGAATAAACTCTTTTATTCTAGGAAACATGGAATCCTATTCCATATATGAATAAACTCCTTTATTCTAGTTAACGTAGAATCCAATTCCAAGTTCAAATAAAACCTTTAATTTTAATTATATTCCAATTCAAAATAAACTTTTTATCTTAATTGAAAATAAATAAAATCAAAATAAAAAAAATAAAATAATTTTACACAAACAATTATGCCCAATTAAATTGTTCTAAACACATATCAATGTATATACAGAATCAAAACAATTAATAATTCGCATAAAGTTTTGCTAAAGCGGAAGCGCGATAAAATCAGATTTTAAAATTTTATACAAACCATCACCATGATCTTTCTTTATGCACAATTATTAATTAAACGAAAGAGATGGAGAATAAGAATTATACCCTTGTAGAATTCTAGCTTCCTCAGGTACAAGTTCACCTCTAATTCTTTCGCGTTCTCCTTGAATTCCACCGATTAAATTCCTTCCTTTGATCAACGTTAGCCACCCAAGTGTTTGGCCTCTAGAGGTGATCCACCAAGAAATAATACTTATTCAAGAAGATGGGTGTTGGCAAAACTCTAGTTTCTATCTCTATAGAAATTGTAAGTACTCTCTACAATTCTTATGCAAGAGTGTGTAACCCTAATCTATGATAAGATTTCTCTTATTTATAGATGTAGGAAAACCCTTCCCTAAACTATTTAGGATTAGGGTTTCTATTCTAATTAAACTCCTTTAATTAAATTAAACTCCTAATCCAATTAGGAATTCATGTGAGAGTACTTCTATTAATTAATTCTCAATCCCTATTAGGAATTAAATAATAGTAATAATAATAATAATAATAATAATAATAAGACTCCTCTTATTAATTTATATTTAATATTTCTAAAATATTAAATAATAAATATTAAGCTATTTAATTTATTCTATCTCCACAGACTAAATTAAATACACTTAACTTATTATTACAATTATGCCATTTACTTCTTAAATAAATATTTTTCTTTTGCGGTGTGACCCTTTAGGTTCTCCATATTAAACCGGTTGTGAATAAATCAATTAGAACAATTCTAATCTTATTTAAATAAATAAATTAAACTATTTAATTCATTTAAATAAATAATATTTATTCTACAATAAGGGTAAGCCCCCTTAGCGATCAACGACTTTCCAGATAATATAGATTTCAACATTAATCATAAAAGAACCTTTCAGTGCATAGTTACCGTACAATTCAATCCTTCTACCATACAATGTCCCAATTAAATATAAGACATGGAATTACTGTCAAGTCTTATTTTATTTAATTATATGTATTTCGATTCTGAAATGCACAACTCTGATTAATGCAAATTAGAAACTCTTTTCTAATTTCATTCTGCTTTGGCCAAAGACTTCTGAGTCGTCATTTATCGAATCACATAAGACATTCTCTCCTTTTACTAGAAGTGGTAGATTCTTTGTTGATCATTCACCCATTTCCATGTACAACTTATTATACCCAATCATACCCTTTGATATACCCTAAAGGTCTTAAGGGACATGTCAAAGTATAATTCATCATACACAAGATACTATGATGATCTCAAGTCCAAGGATCACTTGTACTACTATCACTAGAGGAATTTCTATTGACAGACGAGTAAAACTCCATTAGGTATTCCTTAGCGAGCCACGTTCAGTGAACTTATTCTCTAATAAGCACCTACATACTTGCTTTAGTGTCTCCACACAAATGATTATGAGATCAATCATTCTCTTCATAAGAGCAAGCAACTTATGTACAAATCTATCCGGATTCACTAATCCCCTTTTTAGTAATCCATCGATTAGGAACAATTTAAGTTTGTGAGCTATCTAGAATTTAGATCTCATTAGCATGATCACCATCATGATTCTAAAAGCATTGCTCAAAACTATGGGTTTATCACATTTAATATAACAGCACCATGTAGATAAAGTAAAATGCCTTTAACAAACGAATAAGATTACAAAGTATATGCTACATCATATCAAATATGATTGGCTTGTGTGCATACTACTTTCACTAACTAAGTCATCATCATTCATCAGTAAATAAGACATCAAATCAACTCCTGCAAATGAGCATTAATATTCAATCTAGGATTTCAACCTTCAACAGTCCAGCAGAACACTACATTCGTAGAGTCGAAATTTTTTTAAATCTTTTATTTCTTTCACTTCAGAGCATCATATCTAGCATGTCATATCCTAAATAACTCAAATAATAAATAACCTAAACCCCTCCCCCACACTCAAACCTTACATTGTCCCCAATGTAAGACAATCATGCAAAGAAGAAAGTTAACATGCAAAAAAAAAGAAAAAAAAGAAAAAAAAAGAAAAAAAAAGCAAAGGGTAGAAAATCAAATCGAATTCATGGGTTGCCTCCCATGCAGCGCATTTGTTTAATGTCGTTTGCCCGACCACAATCTTCTCAATCTCCATAAAGTGGTTCCTCCAATCCAACTGTCTCAACATCTTCCACCTGATACCCTTTATAGAAAGGTTTGAGCCTATGACCATTTACTTTAAACACCTTCCCTGTACCTGGACTCTGAATTTCTACTGCACCATGATGAAAAATGTTAATAATAACAAAAGGTCCAACCCATCTAGAACGCAGCTTACCTGGAAATAATTTAAGCCTTGAATGGTAGAGAAGAACTTTCTGTCCCACAACAATTTTTTTCCTCAAAATCTGTTTATCATGAAAGGCTTTAGTTTTGTCCTTGTAAATCTTAGAACTTTCATAGGCTTCATTCCTTAACTCCTCTAGTTCCTGCAACTGCAACTTCCTATGTTCTCCAGCTTCATCCAGGCTCATGTTGCACTGCTTAATTGCCCAAAAAGCTCTATGATCCAATTCTATAGGTAAGTGACAAGGTTTTCCAAATACTATCCTATATGGTGACATACCAATAGGAGTCTTGTAAGATGTTCTATAAGCCCATAATGCATCTGGCAACCTCAAACTCCAATCCTTCCTGTTAGGCTTAACCACTTTCTCTAAAATGGATTTGATCTCCCTATTGGATACCTCAGCCTGACCATTACTTTGGGGATGGTATGATGTGGAAACCCTGTGCATTACATTATACTTTTTAAACAGTGCTGCCAACATCCTATTGCAGAAATGGGTCCCTCTATCACTGATAATGGCTCGTGGGGGTCCAAACCTGACAAAAATATTAGACTGAACAAAATCTGCAACAACTTTAGAATCATCAGTCCTTGTTGCCTTAGCTTCAACCCATTTAGAGACATAATCAACGGCCAAAAGGATATAAGTATTACCAAAAGAAGAAGGAAAGGGTCCCACAAAATCAATTCCCCAGACATCAAAGATTTCAATAATTAAAATGGGGGTCTGTGGCATCTGATTCCTATGTGAAATATTTCCAGTCTTCTGACAATTTGCACATGACTTACAAAACACATAAGAATATTTAAAAATGGTTGGCCAATAAAGACCAGATTCCAAAATCTTGTGAGCAGTTCTTTTTGGTCCAAAATAACCTCCACAAGCATATGAATGACAAAAAGATAGAATAGAATGAAACTCACTATTGGAAACACATCTTCTAATTACCTGATCAGCACAAACTTTCACAGATGTGGATCATCCCATACATAATACTTTGCATCACTCCTAAGCTTATCTTTTTGAGGTCTAGAGAATTTGTTAGGAACATATGAACTTGCTAAGTAATTTACAATGTCAGCATACCAGGGCCTTTCCTCAGTGATTGCAAGCAGATTTCATCTGGAAAAGAATCTTGTAATGGTAGTGTCTCCTCATCCCTCACCAGTCTGCTTAAGTGATCTGCAAGTAGGTTTTCTGCTCCTTTCTTGTCTTTAATCTCCAAGTCAAATTCTTGTAGCAACAGAATCCATCTTATAATTCTTGGCTTTGAGTCCTTCTTAGTTAAGAGATACCTGAGAGCAACATGGTCAGAATAAACTACTACTTTAGTTCCCAATAAATAAGATCTAAATTTATCTAAAGCAAAAATAACTGATAAAAGTTCTTTCTCAGTCGTAGAGTAGTTTATTTGAGCATCATTGAGAGTCCTGGAAGCATAGTAAATGCATGGGCAGTTTTATTCACTCTCTGGCCCAAAACAGCTCCTACTGCATAGTTGCTTGCATCACACATGATCTCAAAGGGTAGTTCCCAGTTTGGTGGTTGGATCACAAGTGCTGAGGTCAATAATTTCTTCAGCTTGTCAAAAGCCTCCTTGCACTCTTCAGTAAACTGGAACTCCACATCTTTCTGCAGTAACTTGCACAAAGGCAAAGATATCTTGGAGAAGTCCTTGATAAACCTCCTATAGAAACCTGCATGTCCAAGAAAAGAACGAATCTCCTGCACTTTTGCAGGGTAAGGTAATGCAGCAATAATTTTTATTTTAGCTTTATCAACTTCTAATCCTCTAGCTGAAACTACATGACCAAGTACTATCCCTTGTTCTACCATAAAATGACATTTTTCCCAATTTAGAACAAGATTAGTTTCTAAACATCTATCAAGCACCTTAGTCAAATTATCTAAACAAGCATCTAAAGAATCACCATGAATTATGAAATCATCCATAAAAACCTCAATGCAGCTCTCTAAAAGATCAGAGAAAATACTTACCATGCATCTTTGAAAAGTACCTGGTGCATTACACAAGCCAAAAGACATTCTCCTATAAGCAAAAGTTCCAAATGGGCATGTGAATGTGGTCTTCTCCTGGTCTTCTGGTGTAATCACAATCTAGTTGTAACTTGAAAAACCATCTAGAAAACAATAATAAGCATGACCTGCCAATCTTTCTAACATTTGGTCAATAAAAGGAAGGGGAAAATGGTCTTTTCTAGTTACTGCATTCAACTTCCTATAATCAATGCACACTCTCTATCCTGTTTGCATTCTTGTTGGCACCAGTTCATTGTTGTGATTCTTGATGACTGTGATTCTAGACTTCTTTGGTACTACTTGGACTGGACTCACCCATTGACTGTCTGAAATTGGATAGATTATACCTGCATCTAACAACTTCAAAACTTCTTTCTTAACTACCTCCATCATCGGTGGATTCAGCTTTCTTTGTGCTTCTCTGGTTGGTTTAGCTCCATCTTCCAACAGAATTCTATGCATACACATGGCAGGGCTTATTCCTTTAATATCTGCTATTGTCCAACCAAAAATAGTGATGTGATCCCTAAGAATTCTGAGCAATTTGTCTTCCTGCACTTTGGTTAGGTTACTAGCAATTATCACTGGCAATGTATCATCAGTCCCTAGGTATGCATACTTCAAGTGCACAGGTAATGGCTTCAAATCTAAGATTGGGGCCTGCATAACTGATGGTAACAATTTTTGATGAGTGGCAGGTAATTGAATAGAATTGACTGCATATTTATTTGAAATTTTGGGCAAGGAATGCAATGCAACCACATCCTCCTTCAATTCCTGGCTCTGCTCAACTTCTTCTTCTTTGTCTATCTCCAGGCTGTTAGTAATGACAACTTCCAAATCTTCCTTATGTATATGTTCAAAAGAGTGTTGCACTAGAGAATCAATCACATCAATAACAAAAACTGAATTAATATCACTAGGGTACCTCATTGCCTCATAAATATTGAATTGAATCTTCTCTCCATCAAACTCCATGGTTAAGGTCCCATTATGTACATCAATCATGGTTCTTGTTGTTTTCAAAAATGGCCTCCCCAACAAGATATGTGCAGAATTTGGAGATGTGTCATCTTTCATATCCACTATATAAAAGTCTGCAGGAAAGATCAGCTCATTCACCTGTACTAAAACATCCTCAATTACCCCTTAAGGGTAGGTGTTAGTCCTATCAGCCAGTTGAATAATAACACCAATTTGTTTTAAAGGACCTAAATTTAAAGAAGCAAATATATATAAAGGCATGACATTAATTGAAGCTCCTAAATCTAACATAGCTTTCTCAAACCTGGTGTTACCTATCCTACATGGTATGGTGAACATGCCTGGATCCTTGCATTTAGGGGGCATCTTTCTTTGCAGCACTGCTGAGACATTCTCTCCAACAGTGACTCTTTCATCATCTTTCAGCTTCCTTTTGTTAGTGCACAACTCTTTCAAAAATTTAGCATATCTTGGCACCTGTTTGATTGCATCTAACAATGGTATATTGACTTCCACCTTTCTGAAGGTCTCCAAAATTTCTTTCTCTTGCTCATCTTTCCTTGAAGTCTTGTGATTTCTAGGTGGAAGAGGTAGGAGATTAGTTTTAACTGAAATCACAGAGTTAGGATTTACCTTAGGTGGTTCAGCTCCCTCCTTAGCTTTCTCTTCATCAAAGTCTACAGTAGCTTTGGGCACTTCCAGTTCTTTCCCACTCCTCAGTGTAATGGCACTTGCATTCTCCCTTGGATTCACAACTGTTTGGGACGGTAACTTTCCTGAGCCTTGGGATTCCAATTTTCCTACTGTGGTTGCAAGCTGCCCCAATTGATTTCTCAAATCCTGGACTGAAGTCTTTGTCTCCTACTGGAACTGCTGTGTCTGGTTCATGAATTGTTGAGTGTTATTCATGAACTGTTGTGTTTGTCCCATCAGTGCTTTGAACATCTCTTCCATGGAAGTTTTAGAAGGTGTTGGTGTTGCTGTTTTAGGTTGGTATTGAACTGGTTGAAAGCCCTGCTGCCTATGTGGAAAGATAGGTGGTGCAGGTGGTCTATTTCCTCCATAACTCAGATTGGGGTGATCCTTCCATCCTGGATTGTAAGTGTTCAAATAAGGATCATATCTTTTCTGAGGTTGTGTTTGGTAATTCCCCATTGCATTAGCCTGTTGCATGGTTTCATCTTCTTGCAGTGTGGGACATGCATCTGTGCTATGGTTTGACTGCAAGCAAATTCCACAAGCCTTTGCAACTAGCTTATTTCCTGCAACTAATTGTCTCACCAAAGTAGTTAGTTCAGAAATCTGTTGTTCATGACTACAAGTACTCACCTCATTGACCCTTTGTGGTGCATGATTCATTCTAGTTCCATATTGTTGTGAGTTTGCGGCCATGTTGTCAATCAAATTCTTTGCAGCCTCTGGAGTCTTGTCAACCAGTGCTCTTCCGCAAGCAGCATCAATCATACTTCTGTCCATTGGTACCAATCCTTCATAGAAATACTGGATCAAGTGCTGGTCATCTGTCTGGTGAGGTGGGCAGCTAGAGCAAAGCTTCTTGAATCTTTCCCAATATTCGTAAAGTGTCTCTCCACTGAATTATCTAATTGCACAGATCTCCTTCCTTATATTGGCTACTCTTGAAGCAGGAAAATACTTTTCTAAGAAAATCTTCTTCATGTCATTCCATGATTGGATTGTGCCTGATGGTAAGTAATACAACCAATCTTTTGCCAAATCTGGCAGTGAGAAAGGAAAGGCTCTAAGCTTGATCTGCTTCTCAGTTATTCCATGTGGCTTCATGGTGGAACACACCACATAAAATTCTTTCAGATGTTTATATGGGTCCTCACCTGTAAGACCACGAAAAGTAGGTAACAAATGGATTAGTCCAGATTTAAGTTCAAATGCAGCGTCTAAAGCAGGATATTCAATGCATAGAGGTTGCTGATTTAAATTAGGAGTTGCCAACTCCTTTAGAGTCCTGTTATTGTTTTGAACAACCATCTCCTCTTCTGATTCAGATTCAGTTGATGAATTGTTGGACAGTAGTTCCAATGCTATGTTCAGGCCAGGTAATGGAATTTCTTCTTCTGCAGTTGTGGACTGCGCTCTACGATTTTCCTTCCTGAGCCTTTTTGCAGTTTTCTCAATCTCTGGATCAAAATTGAAATTAACAGATTGAGAAGATCGAGTCATAAACTAATAAAGAAACAAAGAATAAAACAAAAAAAACTAATTGTTCCCCGGCAACGGCGCCAAAATTTGGGAAGCTGTCGTCAAGCAAACCAAAAATAAAAACCTTACTTAACTCTACGAACTCAAAACTAAGCACAGTATAGCAGTAGCAAGGGTCGATCCCACAGAGAACAATGTTGATTTTTAATTTATCCTAATGCTTCTAACAGTTTTAACAGTAAATAAAAGGTTGGTGGTTTTGAATTTGTCTAACTAATTAACAAAAACAGATTTAAAAATAATGAAATTAACCAGTGAATTAAAACTTCAGTTTTCCAGTTCAGTTTCACCTTTTCACATCAATAGATCAATTAAGCATAACAATATTCGCCCTTCAATGAAACTAATAGTCCTAGATAACAACAAGCTCTGTTATCTGAAATTCCTCTTAGATTGTCACTTAATAAAATAAGCTTTTCACAAGATTCTAACTATCGTATAACCTAAAACGAGCTCTTTAGATTTAATATGACAGCAACATTAAGAACTAAGGAATTAGACTATTCCAAGCAACAAACACATAAGCTCGATTTGTTTAACCTGTCTCCTGATAACCATAGCAATAAACCAAAAGCTTGACCACAATCAGTATCGCTAACTGCTATTTATGATTAGAAACAATATCAATTACGTAATACTATTCCTGAATCTAGCATATATTATCAACTAACCAATTTAATCCTGCAGAAACCAAATTAGTTAATCGAATAATATTTAACAATTAAAATAGGTTATCAGAATAAGCTTTATATAAGAAGGAAAAAATACTGTATATTTAATCAAACCATAAACTGTTACTAAGGATCCACGTCCCCTTCAAACTGAATAAAGAAAAACTAGCCTGACATGTTTCTATGAACTCTCTGAATTTGATAAAACTCTATCTATGATCTGATGATTAAATTCTAATAATTACAAGTATTTATAGATAAATATCTAAAACCTAGAAGAATTCTAATCCAATTCTGCTTCGGAAGTCTTCACTTTGCAAGTATGGTAGGATTATAAATCCTCATTGATCTCTGAAATCCAGCTTTAAGCAGCTTCCTTATCAAATTAGATTTTATTTCCAAATCCAAGTCTTCTTCCATTTCCTTTTCTAGTTCGGCATCAATTTTCATATTTATCTTCAACTCAGATTCCATATCAAACTCTACTTCCCATAGTCAGAGATACTTTCCATGTATAATTGTAACTTCATCTCCAAATCCTGTTAGGAATCATATCTTTAAACTTTAATGCTTCAAATCCTACTCATAATTGGAAATCTGCATGTCGCCCAAAAACGTAGAGTATACTCCGCACCAACATTTATCGCGATCGTAGAGTAAACCTCGGAATCGTAGAGTAACTAGCTGCCAAGTAAACTTGCCAATCGTAGAGTTCTCTCGTCAGACGTAGAGTAACTTCGCTCGCTCGACTGAAAACGTAGAGTGTTGTGCCTGGTCGTAGACTCCTCAGCCACCCAACCATATAGCTCCCACTCTACGAACGTAGAGTACTAAATCAAATCGTCGCGTGACTCTGACTTAACCTTCCTGCGATTATAGAGCTGTCAGGCTTCCACTGTAACACTACGAATGTAAAGCCTTCACCCAACGATCGTAGAGTATTCTGCAAGACAACATAAAACTTAGCATTAAACTCCATATTTGCAAAATCACATCAATTCTTCATAAAATCTATAAACACCTTAATTAAGCTCATAAACACAGAAAACATATAATAATACTAAGCATAAAGGAACTAAAAATATAGAATATTTTGCACCTATCAAATGGCATGATAGGCAGAAAGTAGAACAGTTGGTTACTATCAGAATCGTAGATAGTAATCCTTCTGTCTACTTCAATGTTGGTGTAGCAGTTGAAAAGTTCTTCGCCCATGAATTCAATACAAATTTGCCCTGCTCTATTGCCAATGTAATTTAGAGAGGGTCTCTGTGAGGACTCTGGAAGCTCTTCAGCCAATAACACTATGCGCATTTTGCCTACCCCTGACTTAATAGGTTCTGAAGGGTGTCTTTGAGAAGACTCTAGTTCCTCCCCCTTAGAAGCTGGATCTTCAGGCTTGACAACAACAGGGTTGACTTCTCTTCCAATGTCTTGACAAATAGAATCAATAATATTTGTAAGCTTCCGAGAGTCATTGGAAGAGCTGGGCTGATTTTCTTCTGCCTCCCCCTCAGAGATAGCTTGAAGTGATTAAGCTACCTCTGGGGTTTTATTTTTATTTTTTTTCTCCTTCTTTTTTTCGGCATTCTTCTTTTTCTCTACCATCTTTATCAATTTCTTCTTATTCTTCTTTGGTTCAGGTATAGACACCTTCACAACCGTCTCTACAACATCTTCTTGTGGCTCCAGCATAGTCGCCATCACAGTCGTCTCATCAACAATATTAGCTCTGGCTCAATAGCCGTCTCAGCCATCATTTCATTAACAGTTGGCTCGGGCTCTATGACTATCTCAGCCATCACATCATCAACTCCGAGCTTGGGCTCTATGACTATCTCAACCCTCACTTCAGTGCCTCTATGGTCGAGTTCCTCAACGAACTCCTCAGCTTGTTTTCTTCTGGACTTGGGAGGAGGCTTGGTAGATATTTTCCTTAAGCGTTTGCCTGCCTATCGCTTCTGCTTGGCTAGCTGAGAGAGTGATACTAATTTCTCCTTCTCCCTCATCTCAGGTGATTTTAGCTTATCCTGAGAGTCCCTAGGAGCCTCCTTTGAGTCATCTGAATCAAAAGACTGATTCTCACTAGTTCCTGCCCTCCCCCTCAACTCACCAGCCTTGGTCTTCTTAACTTTCTTTTGGGGGGTTTTTCGGCAGTTGATTTTATAGACTCAGGAACTGGTGGGGCTGCAGAGCCCTGAGAAGCTTCCTCTTCTATCGTTGCGACCTTTCTCTTTAACTGGGTCATTACGGGCTTTTGCATCGCACCGAGGGTCTTCTTACTGCCCTCTAACTGCTTGGATCGGAGGATCTCAACTGGGTTCTTCTTCCAGTTATTGAGGAGCTTCATTGTTATCCTCTTGTTGACGTTGAGGACTTCTCCCTTTTGGCCCTCAATGAGCTTCTTCATCCTCTTATACATAATTATATTAATGAACCGCCCATAGAACATTTTTGGCATTAGCTTGCCTGCGACCTTCTTCTTCTCAGCATCATTTATCCACTTGGATATCCAGTCCAGCAATATGGCTCCAAAGTTGATCTGTTCTTCATCACTATAGCAGTCATCACCTTCAACTGGAGCTCACTCACTGAGTCGTGGGCAGAGTCCTTGCATAAAATACAGTTGGTAATGATGTCGGCAAGGAACTCATATTCTTGGGGAAACTCTTTCTTTTTCATCCCCTTAAGTTATGGGTTCTTTTTGTAACCCATTAGCTCTAGCCCATACTTCATATCGATATCCTCAAAGGTCGTGATGCCCTCATTCACGAACCCTAAGTGATGGTTCATCTCCATCACTTCCACCTGAAGAGTTGTGCCCTTGATCTTGGTGGTGAGGACGCCATCAACATATGCAATGTTTAGATAGAACTTCTTGACCATGTTGGTGTAGATCTTCTTGCTGGTGAAGCTTCATAGAAACCAGCCTTCTGCACTAACACCAGAATAACTCTAAACTTGTTCTTCGCTTCTCCAAATTTCTCAAAGTATAGTTGGTTGGAAGAGATCACTTGGTAGTTTGCCATCTTCTTTTGTAATGATTTGAATTGAAACGAACAAAAAAGTGTCTGAGTTTTCTAGATTTTAAAAGCTAAGACTTGAAAGTTTGAGAGAGTTTTAGAAGCTTAGATCTCAGATTGTAAAATGAATAGCAAAGGTCAGATGAAAAATTTGAAAAGCTTTTATGTCACTTCCCTCTAATTCGGTTGAGTGGGGCATGTTTCGAGCTTTGATTGGTTACGCGTTGCTTCATAATTGCTATTCACAGCTGTAGCGCAATAACTTTTCCTTCTCACTCGCCTTTTTTTGGAAATTGACGTCCATGAGCCTTAATTACCGTCCTTTTTGCTCTATGACTTGATAAGCAACGTAGAGTTAACTTTTACAAATTCTTTTAACTATACAAAACCTCTCTACTTGATGACCCACTTTACGAGCTTCTTCTACTCAACGATCCATTATGTGAACCCTTCCACTCTACGAGCAGCTCTATGAACCTTTTCATACGGTCACGCACTCAACGAACCATGAAGTGCTCTACGAACTTATCTTTTCTTGGGCTGCTCTATGATCTCTTCCTGTAAGGTTAGTAGCTCCCATGGCATAATACTAAGGTTACAAATTTAGCATACCTAACTCACTAATTAACTTATTAAATCTGAATTCGTCTAAGGGTTTGGTGAACACATCAGCAAGTTGCTTTTTAATTGAGATAAAATGCAATGATATATTTTCATTTTGAACACAATCTCTTATGAAATAGTATCTGATGTCTATATGCTTAGTCTTAAAATGCATGACAGAATTATAGGTTATAGCTATAACACTGGTATTATCACAGAATATAGGAATAGATTTAAGCTCAAACCCATAGTCAGTTAGCTGATTTTTTATCCACAAAATTTGAGCATAGCAGCTACCAGTAGCAATGTACTCAGCTTCTACAGTAGAAGTTGACACTGAGTTCTGCTTTTTGCTAAACCATGAGACAAGCCTATTCCCTAGCATTTGATATGTATCACTGGTGCTTTTCCTTTCTATCTTGCATGCTGCAAAATCTGCATCTGAATACCCTATTAGATCAAAGGGAGACTCCTTGGAATACTACAGTCCCAAATATGGAGTTCTCTTGAGATATTTGAAAATTCTTTTTAAAGCAATTAAATGAGATTCCTTAGGATTAGCCTAAAATCTAGCACAAATATAAGTAGTAAACATAATATCTGGCCTACTAGCAGTTAAAGATAAGAGAGATCCTATCATACCTCTATATTGAGTTATATCAATACATTTACCATTTTCATCCTTGTCAAGCTTGGTTGTAGAGGCCATATGAGTCTTTATTGGGGTGGTTGATTCCATACCATACTTATTGAGTAAATCCTTGATATACTTGGCTTGGTTGATGAAGATTCCCTCATTAGTTTGTTTCACTTGAAGTTCAAGGAATAAGTCCAGCTCACCAATCATGCTCATCTCAAACTTACTCTGCATTAGCTCAGAAAATCTCTCATGTAACTTTTCATCAGTAGAGCCAAAAATAATATCATCTACATAAATTTGTACTAATAGAGTTTTATCCTTGTGCTTCCTAAGGAACAGTGTAATGTTTACCCTACCTCTAGTGAATCCTTTTTCAATGAGAAAATTGGTAAGTGTTTCATATCATGCCCTAGGTGCTTGCTTTAAACCATAAATAGTTTTATCTAACTTATAGACATAATCAGAAAAGGCTGGATTGATAAAACCTAGAGGTTGTTCTACATAAACCTCTTATTGATGTTCTTCATTCAGAAATGCACTCTTGACATCCATTTGAAAGACTTTGAACTTCACGTGGGCCGTATAATCTAGGAACATTCTGATGGCTTCTAATCTGGTAACAGGAGCAAAGGTTTCATCATAGTCGATCCTTTCTTCCTGCGAATATCCATTGACCACCAGTCTTGCTTTGTTCCTTGTGATCACACCATCTTCATCCATCTTGTTTCTGAATACCCATTTGGTGTCGATGACTGGATGATCTTTTGGTCTTGGAACTAGCCTCCAAACTCTACTTCTTTTAAACTGGTTCAGCTCCTCTTGCATTGCTTCGATCCAACTTGAATCTTCCAAAGCTTCTTCGATCTTTTTAGGCTCCATCTAAGAGAGAAAGCTTATAAAAAAACATTCATTTTGAGTAGCCGACCTCGTCCTGACCCTTGCATTGGGATCCCTAATGATCAGGTCTTGAGTGTGATCTCTTGCTCATTTGCTACCAATTGGAACGTCTGTCCTTGTCCTTCTTGTTTGAGCTCCTCAAGATTTGGTTAATGATTTACAACATCTTTGATTCGTAGAGTCTCTATCTGTGGAATAATGGACTCTACGTTCTCCTTCTTCGACACTACGATCGTTGGGCCTGACTCTACGGCTTCAGCTTCATTGATCGTAGGGTTCTTTTGCTCTACGATCGTTGGGTCCTACTCTGCGATCTCATCGAACGATACAACTTTCCTTGGTTTTCTTAAGTTAGGTTAGTCGAAGGTAACATAGATTGTCACTTCAACGCTCAACGATTTCTTGTTGAACACTCTAAAGGCTTTGCTATCTATAGAGTATCAAGTAATGTCCTTTCGTCTGACTTGGGCTGGAATTTAGTCAAGTATCTCTTCCCATTGTTGAGGATGTAACACGCACAACCAAAGATATGAAAATAACTTATATTTGGCTTCCTTCCTCTCCATAGCTCGTAGGTCTTCTTCTTGAGCGTAGAATGAATCAATGATCTGTTCTGAGTGTATCATGCAGTGTTGACAGCTTCAGCCCAAAAGTATTCAGGGAGACGGGCTGCTGCTAGAAGTGTCATTCCTGCCTTGATTAACATTTTGTTCTTCCTTTCAGTTACTCTATTTTGCTATAGAGTTCTTGAAGCTGAGAAATTATGATGAATGCCATTATATTCGCAGAACTTATCTACCTCAGAGAAATCGAATTCCCTTCCATGATCACTCCTTATTGCTTTAATATTCTCGCCTTTCTCATTTTTGAGCAGCTTGAAGAATTTTACTAGCTGAGAGCTGTTTCATCCTTAGAGCTTAAGAAGAATACCCATATGAATATGGTGTAGTCATCTATAATCACCAGTGTATACCTTTTACCTCTAAGGCTGGCAGTTGGGATAGGCCCAAAGAGATCCATATGAAGCAGTTGCAAGGGCCTATCATTGGAGTTGACTACCTTACTTTTGAATGAGCTCTTTGTTTGCTTTCCAAGCTAACAGGCCTTGCATGGTCTTTCTTTGACAAAACTTAGTTTTGGCAAGCCTGAGACTAGGTCCTTAGCGACAAGCTTTGAGATGCTCTTGAAGTTCAGGTGGGATAATCTTCGATGCTACAACCAGCTAACATCTTCTGATGCTTTGGCGAAGAAGCAGGCTGTTTCTGATGCACTTAACTCTGCGAGATTAACCACATAGCTTTAACGAGTTAGATTCCAGGTCTCGAACTTGATACTAGTTGTTGATGAAGATGACCTGATGCCCTTTGTCGCACAGTTGGCTGATGCTTAGCAAATTGTGCTTCAATCCTTCAACATATGCTACTTTACTAAATGATACTATACCATTTCTAACTGAGCCATATCCTCGAGTCTTCCCAGAATTATTGTCTCCAAAGAGAACTGCAGGACCATCTTTCTCCTTAAAATTTGATAAGAGAGCCTTATTGTCGGTCATATGCCTTGAACATCCATTATCGAGATATCAGATTGAGTTAGTGGAGCTCTGTACCTATAATAGAAATCAATCTTTATTTTGGTACCCAAAATTACTTGGGTCCTGACTTGTTAGTACCCTTGGGGATCCAAATCTGCTTAATTTTAGGTCGATAATATATAGGATGATAATCATTAAAATAACATAATGCAAAAATCTGACCATGCTTATAACATATATAACATCTAATATGATGCATGTGTGAGTGTGTGCTTGGATTTTTTCTCATCAGGGACACATGTGGATGATAGCCATTGTCAGCCTTTCTTCTTGGCTGAAATCCCCTCTACTTCCATACTTCTCTACGATTTTGTGGTTTCGTAGAGTAGAAGCCAACTCTACATTTCAGGCCTGGTTGGTTCGTAGAGTTAGTTTTACTTGAATCTACAACCCTTCGAGGCTTGATCATAGACTTTGGCCTACTCTGCAATTTTACAAATCTTAGATCGATATGCGACCTATTGTTCTTGGGAACAATAATTTGGTACGCAGAGATTGGACAACTAGGAATAATAGGCTCAACGACCTCTTTGGATTTACAAACACAATGACTTTATGGGAAGAAGAAACATTATTGTTGTTAATCTCCATTGATTTATCCACACTTGGATCTGAGGAAGAATCCCCAAATCCTAAACTTGATTGATCAGAGATAGCTCCCTCACTTGTGATCAGGGAGTCTATTGACGAGGAAGATCGATTCCACGTAGAGATCGTCTTCTCTAGCACCTCTATCTTAGAGGTTAGGATTGATTCTCTCTATGTACTCATTCAGTTACTTGCCCCAACCTTACATTCTCAGCCTCAAGGTTGGAGAGAGAGGCAACACTTCGTAGAGCTGTTTCCAATTTTACTTGTACTTCCTCTTTATCCTCTTGAAGAAGAGAATGGACCTTTGATAGAACCCTGAATCATTTCATATATTGATGCAAATCTAAAGTAATTTCATGCAATGAAATTCTAAGATCATTAATATCTACATTAGGGGAGTTAAAATCAAATACTTCACTGATGTCAATTTCTTGACGATTAGTGGAGTTGCCAGCATCTGCTTCAATGGCCATAAGACATAGGTTAGCCATATGAAGTCCTTCATCTTTGTTGACCCAGAGTTTGAATCATTCTCTAAGTCACTCCACGATCCTTTAGCGACTAGACCCCTTTCATTTTTCTTTTGAAACTTTTTATAGCCCTTGGAATCCTTCTTTGGGCTGTCTTCTTCTTGTCCCTGATGAATGTATAATATTCTATGATTTTGATTCCTTTATATTTGGTTTTTTTACATGTTTTATGTGTATGTGGACTTATTAAGGTGTTTATTGATTTCAGGAGGATTTGGAGCTAAAAGTGGAAAAAGAAGACTTCTCTGTCAAATGAGGCCCTAGCCTCAGCCCAGAACTAGGCCCCGACCTGGTTTTTAGTTATAAAATGAGGCCCCGGCCTCATAGCGCGGATTAAGTAGATTTGTGCGTATTTTAAGGGATTTTAGCTATCTTTTCCAATTCTCATGTAAATAGGATTGTTATTTCTTAGGGCTTTAGGACTTTGTTCTACGAGTAGAAATAGATGTTCTTAGTCAAGTTTTAGGGGTCTTAGATGCACACAATTGTAAACCCAAGATTTAGGGGTAAGATTGAAGACATGTCAAGCTAAGTTATTTATTTTCAGCTCTAAGAGATGTTGAACCTTATTTACAAGTAATAGTTTAATTAAGTATTCATTATTTGTCTCTTCTCATATGAAATTCATTCTTGGTAATCTGAATTAACTGTTGCATGTTATTGGGTTTAATTGATTTGATTTTTGCAGAATTAAATTGATTAACTAATATCATATACTAGATTAAAGAATAGTATTATGTGTAATTGATATTATTCCTAATCACAAGTAGTACTTAGTAATACAAGATTGTGGACAAACTTTTGAGTATTGCTATGATTATCAAAAGACAGGTTAAATAATCCGAGCTTGTGTGATTATTACTTGGAATAGTCTAATTTCCTAATTCATAATGTTGCTATTATATTAAATCTAGAGAGTTTGTTCTAGGTTGTATGATAGTTAGAATCTTGTGAAAAGCTTGTTTCATTAAGTGATAATTTAAGGAGAATTTCAGGTAGTAGAGCTTATTATTATCTAGGACTATTAATTTCATTGAAGAGTAAATAGTGTCACGCTTAATTATCTTGTTATTGTGAAAAGGTGATACTAAACTTAAGAACTGACACTTTTTATTCACTGATTATTCTTCTTGCCTTATTTATGTTAGTTTAGTTAATCAAACTCAAAACCCCCATATTTTATTTACTGTTAGAAACTTTAGGATAAATATAAAGCAACATCACTCTCTGTGGGATCGACCATTACTTATCACTATACTGAATTTAGTGTTCGTAGAGTAAAAGTAAGGATTTAATTTTGGAATGTTAACGACAGTTCTCAAATTTTGGCGCCATTGTCGGGGTGTGTTATTTGTTTTTATTTATTCTTTGATTTTGTTTATTTATTATTTATTTTCTTTTATATTTATTTTTAGTTTAGGACTCGATCCTCTCTCTCTTGAATTGAAATTTAATCCAGAGCTAGAGAAAATTACATGAAGAGATGGCTGCTCTCAACAACAACAGGATTTTGAAAGAATTAGCTTCTCCTAATCTTGATCAGTCATCATTGTGTATTGAATATCCTACTTTAGACGCTACTTTTGAATTGCAATCAAGACTAATCCACCTTTTGCCTACTTTTCGTGGTCTTACAGGTGAAGATCCATACAAGCATCTAAAGGAATTTCATGTGGTGTGTTCCACCGTGAAACTACAAGGAGTAAAAGAGGAGCAGATAAAGCTTAGTGTTTTTCCATTCTCACTAGCAGAGTTGCAAAAGATTAGTTATACTATCTTCCTTCAGGATCGATTAAATCATGAAATGATATGCAAAGGCTGTTCTTGGAGAAGTACTTTCCTGCTTTGAGAGTTTCCAACATAAGGAAGGAGATATGTGCAATCATGAAGTTCAGTGGAAAAACACTATGAGTATTGGGAATGATTCAAGAAGCTGTGCTCTAGTTGTCCACCTCACCAAATTGATGATCAATAGTTAATCTAGTACTTCTATGGGGGACTATTGCCAATGGATAGGAGCATGATTGATGCAGCAAGTGGATGAGCACTAGTTGGTAAGACACTTGAGGCTGCAAGAAACTTAATTGCAAACATAATAGCTATTTCACAACAGTATGGAACTAGGATGGATCATACACCTAAAGGGGTAAATGAGGTAAACACAAGTAATATTGAGCAACAAATTTTTGATTTGATTGCTTTAGTTCGACAAATGGCTGTAGGGAATATGCAAATAGCAAAAGTGTGTGGAATTTGTTCAATATCATGACATACTATTGATGTTTGTCCAATAATGCAAGAGGATGAAATTGTTCAACAAGTCAATGTTGTGGGGATACTCCTAGGACAACATCAATAACAATATGACCCTTATGCCTACACTTATAATCCAGGATGGAGGGATCATCCCAACTTGAGCTATGAAGGTACTAGGCCGCCAGTACATAATGTTTTTCCAAACGAGCAGATAGATTTTTAGCTAACTCAACAGCAGTACTAACCTAGACAAGGAGCACTTGCAAGTCCTGGAGCATCATTTGAGAACATGTTCAAGGCTTTTATAACCCAGACACAACAGTTCTAACAGGAGACAAGAACTTCTATCCATAGCTTGGAGAATCGATGGAAAAATAGTAGGCAGATTAAAATCTCAAGGATCAACACAAGTACCCTCTCAAACAGTTGTTCATCAAAGAGATAATGTAAGTGCAATTACCTTGAGGAGTGTTGAGGAGCTATGGCAGCAAGAAACATTAGTGCTTTCATTACAAAGCAAGGCAGACAATGGGTGCAAGAAAGAGGAGCAGGAAGAAGAGATACTAGAGACGGTTCACAAGGTTGAGGAACTTGTTGAGCAACCAAAAAAGAAGAATTTGCAGGCTGAGGTTATCAACAGTGTTGAATTGGATAAAGAAGAAGAAATTGAGCAGAGTCTAGATCTAAAAGAGGCTATAAATACACTACATTCTTTATTTAAAATTTTAGATATTCGATTCAGTTACATGCGACTCACAATCATCTATTTTTTTCTGTTGTGCAGGTTCCTCTGCTGGATTTGAGACCATTACCGATTCACTTAAAGTATGAATATCCTATTATATAGATTGAGAGGATTGATGTAGAGCTAACGACATAAAACAAATGCTGTGCTTGGGAGGCAGCCTAAGATTACAAATTTGTTTTTCTATCCCTTTTTACTTTTTAGTTGCATTTTATTTAGTTATTTCATCTTCGCATGATTGTCTTACATTGAGGACAATGCAAGGTTTAAGTGTGGGGGGGGGGGGGGAGGTTTTAGGGTAGTTTAGGTAATGCTAATGCTTATGCTTTGACATGTTTGTGTAAAAATAAAAAAATTATTTGATCTTGCCTCAAAAAATTTTGGTTTTGCAATTTTATTTGGCTAAGCTTTTAAAGGTTTATGGTTATAGAATGAAAATTGACACTAATTGGTAGAAATTGTTTGATGCTAAATTAATTGATGAATGATGATAATTGAGTCAGGATCCATAGTTGACAGATTTAGGTTGAATTAGTGTTACATGAGTACTTGATTATGAGATACATACTTACTTGGCTAAGTTATATATGGGTTAGACTATGTGCACTGATTTCATGATTTAGAATTGTTTAACTGCTTATCTTGTTTGCAGGACCATATGAAAAAAAAGAGAAATTGGAAAATTTTGAAAAGAATTGAGGAAAAATTGAGAAACGAAAAAAAGAAACAAAAGTGCAAAATCATGTAGTGGGTTGAGATAGAGCGTAAAACACACTCTCCCATAAACATATGCAGATAAGTGAGATGGAGCGTAAAACACACTCACTTGTAAAAGAAAATAATTCGAAAGGTGAAATGGAGCATAAAATGCATTCACCTTAAAAGAAAAAGATTAGAATTGCAGGTCCTATCGGGTGGAAAAGGAATATAAGAGCAGAAGGGCTATGTTCTTAGTTGTGAGTCAGTGTGCACAGTCGTTGTTCCATATGAATTTAGTTGAGTAGTTATGTTGATCAAATGAGAGACATTTATGTGATTACAAGTTTAATTTTGAGATGTTCAGTGGGGAATGACGAGGTTGTTGTTGTGAGTTGATTGATGAAGTGTTAGTCAAATTTTTGTTGATTAGTATTGATATTCATGATTGGTAATGGATAAAACTTTTGAAAGTTAGGTGGAATAGAATTCAGTTAATTTTAGTATGACTGTTGTTTTGATTTACACGAGGACGTGTAAAGGCTAAGTGTGGAGAAATTTGATGAGTGCATAATATTCTATGATTTTGATTCCTTTATATTTGGTTTTTTACATGTTTTATGTGTATGTGGACTTATTTAGGTGTTTATTGATTTCAGGAGGATTTGGAGCTAAAAGTGGAAAAAGAAGACTTCTTTGTTAAACGAGGCCCCGACCTCATTTTCAGTTGTAAAACTAGGCCCCAGCCCAGAACCAGGCCCCGACCTGGTTTTTAGTTATAAAATGAGGCCCCGACCTCATAGCGCGGATTCAACAGATTTGTGTGTGATTTATGGGATTTTAGTTATCTTTTCCAATTCTAATGTAAATAGGATCGTTATTTCTTAAGGCTTTAGGACTTTGTTTTAGAGGTATAAATAGATGTTCCTAATCAAGTTTTAGGGGTCTTAGATGCACACAATTATAAACCCTAGATTTAGGGGCAAGATTGAAGACATGTCAAGCTAATTTATTTATTTTTAGTTCTCAGGGATATTGAACCTTATTTACAATAATAGTTTAATTAAGTATTCATTATTTGTCTCTTCTCATATGAAATTCATTCTAGGTAATCTAAATTAACTCCTGAATGTTATTGGGTTTAATTGATTTAATTTCTATAGAATTGAATTTATTAACTAATATCATATGCTAGATTAAGGAATAGTATTATGTGTAATTGATATTGTTCCTAATTACAAGTAATACTTAGTAATACATGATTATGGACAAACTTTTGAGTATTGCTATGATTATCAGAAGACAGGTAAAATAATCTGAGCTTGTGTGATTGTTACTTGGAATAGTCTAATTTCCTAATTCTTAATGCTGATATTATATTAAATCTAGAGAGCTTGTTCTAAGTTGTATGATAGTTAGAATCTTGTGAAGAGCTTGTTTCATTGAATGTTGATTTAAGAAAATTTTTGGGTTATAGAGCTTATTGTTATTTAGGACTATTAATTTCATTGAAGAGTAAATAGTGTCACGCTTAATTATCTTGTTATTATGAAAAGGTGATACTGAACTTAAGAACTGAAGCATTTTATTCATTGATTATTCTTCTTGCCTTATTTATGTTAGTTTAGTTAATCAAACTCAAAACCCCCATATTTTATTTACTGCTAGAAACCTTAGGATAAATATAAAGCAACATCACTCTCTATGGGATCAACTCTTACTTGTCACTATACTGAATTTAGTGTTCGTAGAGTAGAAGTAAGAATTTAATTTTGGAATATTAACGACAGTTCCCAGTCCCTTTTTAGCTCTTCTTGCAGGGGCTTGGTGCACTCTGCGATATAGTGACTTCGCTTCTTACGATTGTAGCACATGTTCTTTTTTTGATTTTTCCTTGGTCTGCTGGTTTTGTTGTTGAAGTATTTCCTTGGTCTGTTGCTTTTACCCTTTCGTATAAATTTTCTCAGTCTCCTGGCGAGCAGCGTGATGTCATCATCATCATCATCAGACTCTACTACAGTTGGGGCTTTAGAGGTTACTTCTACTGCCTTGAGAGCAAACCCTTTATCTTTCTTCTTTCCCTCTTGGATGGTTACTACCCGTTGATTCAGCTTTAACTCATAGGTAAGGAGATTACCATAGAGCTTCTGCGCGGTCATCTCGTGTAGGTTCTTCGACTCACGAATAGTAGTGGTTTTGGCATCCCACTTGCTAGGTAGAGCTCTCATGAACTTGATGTTAAGGTTCTTATTTTGGTAAACCTTCCCATACGCTCTCAGAGAGTTAAACAACACATTGAATCTCTCGTATGTAGCAGTTATGTTCTCTCCAAGCACGTGAGAGAACATCTCATACTGCTGGGTAAGGTAAGACTGCTTATTTTCTTTGACTTCTTCTGTATTCTCGTGCATGACCAACAGGGCTTCTCAGATTTCCTTGGCCATTATACAGTTGATGACATTTTAAAACAGCTCATCTTCTAGAGCAATGAACAGGATGTTCTTGGCCCTCTTGTCCAGTGTCCATTCTACTCTCTACTTGACAACAACTTTGTTTGGATCATCTACTATTAGTGCTAGTTTTGTTGGGACATAGGGACCACTAATGACTGCGTCGAACAGGTCTTCATCGATAACATCCATATAGGCCTGTATACGAACTTTCCAATTAGCAAATTTTTCTCAATTGCAAAAGGGTGGCTTGTTTCCACCACCAAGCTCAGAACTGGTTTTAGTTTGTGCCATAGATCAACTCAACTAATTTAAACTTATGTTCAAGAGAACCTGCTTTGATATCACTTGTTGTTTCTCAAAGGCACACGAAGATCTAGAAAAGGGAGTTTGAATAGATCTTTAAAACCTTTTGTTTTAAATGAAGTATTACCAATAATTAATTAAACATGTTTAATTACTTATGCACAACGAAATATTAGTTTGAAAACCCCTTTAAAGATTTTAAAAAATTCTCAGCTCTGAATTTGGTCTTTAACAACAAAAATTAACTGTAGAAAAGTAAAGGTTGAAAAGTAAATGACACAAGATTTTTAAGTGGTTCAGAGTATAAATGACTCCTAGTTCACGCCTTTACTTTACGTATAGGAAATCCACTAAGGATGCTTAGGGGGTCACTAAGCCCAGATCACTAAGATCTATTACAAGATCGAATCACTCAGATTTGTTCAAGTCACTTAGACTTGGCAAATGTCACTCAGACTAGGTCACTCAAACCTCTTCAAGTCAGTTAGACTTGGTAACAAGATGGTCACTTAGACCAATGAATCACAATGAGAAAGGTGATTTCTGAGTTGCTATTAAGTGGCATTGAGCACAACTTCTGAATAACTTAGTAGCAAAACAAGTTGTTCTTCTTTTGTAGAGTAGAGCTTTCTTGAAGATTGAGCAGCAGTTCAGCTTGAAGTTCATGATTCGTACTATTTGATTGAATCTTCATGCCCTTTTATAGGAGTCCTCGAGACTTTCCTGTTGCAAAGTTGCCGTTGTGTATTTAATGCTCCGATCCTAGAAGATCTAGGATGTTAACTTTCAAAGTGGATGTGTCAGCTTACTTTCAGCTCTAATATGCCACTTCTGACTTTTGCAGTACCTATCACGTGGGTGATGTTACATTAACAAACTACCTGTTAGACACATCTAGATCTGATCTTCAATTTTAACTTAGGATGATCGGCAAACATCTCAGGTTCTTCACTCTACAAGGCTCCTCAATGTCAGTCTTCTGTCAGACCTGATAAGCTCTACGACTTTGGCTGATTATAGTGCTTTATGGAGATTGTAGTGTTTTTGACTTGAATCACTCAACATTTTTTACTCTATAATCTGCCCTACGATCGAATTGCTTTACGAATTGAGAGACACTTTACGATCTGCTTTACGTTCTCTGAGCAGACTCTGCGATCTTCGCTTCACCTTACCATCTCAAAGTGAACTCTACGATTTTCTACCGAGTCTGCGATCTTGGATTAACTTTATGAACTCCTGGCAGACTCTGCGATCTTGCTCTGAATGCTCTATGATAGCTCTGCTGACTCTGCGATTTTGATTTAACTTTACGATTTCTCAGAGCAGCTTTACGATCGTTCAATCTGACTATACGACCGATTTAATCCTATCATCTATACATATGCTCAGCTCAATAGATCAACTTAACAAGTTTGATATTTTAATCTAAGTCTTTGTATATCAATTTCACATTCTAAGGACTTTACAAAAGCTACTGGTACAAATATACATTAATACTATTACATCATCATCAAATCAAACTTATAGTTCCTAACAAAAGGTAATCTTAAATAGTGAAAAATGTGGATAATTAATATGTGGTAGATTAAAGGTAATATTGAAATGTAAAAAGTGTAAATAATTGATGAATGGTATAGATTAAAGATAATCTTAAAATGTGAAAAGTGTGGTTAATTAATGTGTGATAGATGTTGGTTAAATTTTGGCTATAAATAAGGGGTTTTGCATAAGGAGTTTCATAACTTTCTTGCTTATCCTTCATTTCGCTCTCTAAAAATTGATTAGTATAAGTGTCTCTTTGAGTGTGTTAAGGCTACCTTAAGTATTGGTTAATATCAGTAAGAGTGCAAGAATTATTCAGGTGAGTTTTTCTATAAAAGTTGCACAAGCACCCACACACATCACACAGTGTTTACAACTTTTCTTTTAGAAGATTCATTTTAAAAAGCTTCATCTGGAAGATTGTTTTGAAATATTATTCCTTCAAAATAAAAAACTATTTTGAAGTTTATTCTGCTCTATTTTGTATACTACATAAATTTATACTATGAAGTCACTTTTGACGATTTCATAATATACGAATTAGTGTACATCATGAAACTTATATGTGGTAGTTACTAATTAAATTATAATTATACATATAAGTTGATCAACTACATAGAAAGCAGTATTTAGTCATGTGCTAAGGTAAGAGATATCATTTTCTTTCATACTCCTAAAATTAAAACTTACTATAGCAAGAAAATATTGTTTATTTCTACAATCCTTAACATTAAACACTGAAAATTCCTGAAATGATTAGAATTTCCTTAATAGTTGGTGCTTCATCTAATATCTTTTGACCTAAACCTTCCTATTGAATTTTAACCATTATATTTGAACTGTGAACCTTAAATATTATTCTTGAACTCGAATCGATATTCTGGATATCATGTTGACAAATTGGACACTGGAAAAATTAAATTACAAATCTCCAATATTTATCCTTTATCTTATTATTCTTATTATTTATGTTCACTATTTATATCATTGCTATTTGTACTAATCATTAGGACTTAAGTTGTTATGAATGTCTTTAGTCTGAATGCAAAAATAATATGATTGTTGAGTGCCTTTAGCCTGTGTGGCAAGGACACGTAGTGAAAGTTCTCTTTGGTCTAGGTGCAAAGAGGAACTGTTGATTGGCATGATCATAACCGTTGGTGTTACAGTTGAATGTCTTTGGCCTGGATGCAAAGAGAATATGATTCTTGAATGTCTTTAGCCTGTATGGCAAGGACACGTGATGAAAGTTTTCTTTGGCTTGAGTGCAAAGAGGAAGTGTTAATTGGCATGATCATGACCATTTGTGTTACAATTGATGAAATCTTGATGGTGAATTTTTAAATTAGAGAAGATAGTAAATATTATGGTCAATTTGATTCTTCTAATGGATTGCTCATTCTGCCGAAGTTATTTGTTGAAAACTTATGTTGTCTATCATTTTTTAAATATCTAATTTATCACTATTGAAGGTTAAAGATAACTTATTCTTCGTTATCTCAGTCATGATATTCTTTACTCGGGTATTTGAGCTCATCCTTTTGTTTCATAATTCTTTTTAGGAAATAAAAGTGTAGTTGGGGCTAGCGGGGAGAATAGGGGAATGAAATGATGGTCCGAGTTAGTAGTTGTAGTAGTCCTCACCATGTTGTAAATTAGTGTGACAATAATTGTAATGGGAACTTAATATATATATTGTCATGTTATACAGGACATTGTGATAATAAAAAATTGAATAGTTTTTTTTATGTTACTTGTATTTTGGCGACTCAAATTGGGTTGTGTAGGCCCGAATTTAAGGGCGTCACCGTTGGTAAAAGGGCTTAGGGATATGATCTCTGGTGGAGATCTGAGATTAGAACTAGAGGAGAGAGAAGAATAGAATTCTTCACTAGTGTGTCCTACCTAAGTTAAATTTTGTTATATAATTAGTCGGCTTGAATATGGGGACAAGAAATGACATGTTAGTTTCTTTAACTAACCTTTGTTTTACATAGCTCGATTTTCTCCTTTAGCAAAGTCAAAATTCTATGGAGGAATCATGATACAGAGGAGATGACTTGGGAGCTAGAATCTGAAATGAAAGCTAAGTATCCTTACTTCTTTGAAATGCCAGGTACGTTAATTTCGGGGACGGAATTTTATAAGGAAGGGGAGGTTGTAAGACCTAAACTTATAATAAATAAAACTTAATTTTCTTTATAAATATTATTGTAAACAATAAGGTGTTAAATTGATAAAAATGTTACAGTTAAAGATGATATGTGCAAATTATATGAAACAAAAAGAATGTTGGAGAATATTCAGTAAAGTACGACGGCGCCGAAACAGCCAATCATTGGTAGACCCCACAACGAAATAGTTGTCAGATACAGAAAATGATAGAAATAACCTTTTTAATAAAAAAAATTGTCGACAGATCTGTTACATTGAACTCTTAAAATTCCTGGTGATAAAGGAACAGTAGCACACGGTATTCAATATTAGCACACGATATTCGACAGTAGCACACGATATTCTACAGTAACACGCGGTATTCCACAATATTTCATATTATTGAAATAATAATTATCATGCACAATATTTCATATTACTGAATCAATAATTTTTACAATAGCAAATGCACAATATTTCATATTATTGAACTAATAATTGTCAGAATAGCAGATGCACAGTATTTCACATTATTCAACCAATAATTGTTATCGTAGTACGGGTAGTAATGGAAAGTTACGTAATTAAAGGTCACATATATTAAATAGTTAGGTAGACTCATTATTTGAAGAACACTGATATCTATAATATTAATACATTAAGTTAATAATGCAGAAGATGGATAATATAATAATAATAATTGTGAATAGTGAAGAAAAATATAATCTTGAAATGTGAAAAATGTGGATAATTAATATGTGATAGATTAAATGTAATCTTGAAATGTGAAAAATGTGGATAATTAATATGTGGTAGATTAAAGATAATCTTGAAATGTGAAACGTGTGAATAATTGATGAATGATATAGATTAAAGATAATATTGAAATGTGAAAAGTGTAGTTAATTGATGTGTGATAGATGTTGGTTAAATTTTGACTATAAATAGGGGGTTTAGCACAAGGAGTTTCATAACTTTCTTGTTTATCCTTCCTTTCACCTTCTAAAAATTATTTAGTGTAAGTGTCTCTTTGAGTGTGTTAAGGCTACCTTAAGTATTGATGAATATCAGTAAGAGTGCAAGAATTGTTCATGTGAGTTTTTCTATAAAAGTGCACAAGTACCCACACACATCACATAGTGTTTACAACTCTTCATTTAGAAAACTCTTCCTTTAGAAGATTCATTTTAAAAAGCTTCCTCAAGAAGATTGTTTTGAAATATTATTCCTTAAAAAAAACTATTTTAAAGTTTATTTTGCTCTAAGTACACCACATAAATTTATACTATCAAGTCACTTTTAACGATTTCATAATATATGAGTTAGTGTACACCATGAAACTTATATGTGGTAGTTATTAATTAAATTATAAATATACGTATAGGTTTATCAACTATATAAAAAGTAGTATCTAGTCATGTGCTAAGGTAAAGGATATCATTTTCTTTCATACTCTTAAATTTAAACTTATTATGGTAAGAAAATATTGTTCGTTTCTACAACCCTTAGGCATTAAACGGTAAAAATTCCTGAAATGATTAGAATTTTCTTAATAGTTGGTGCTTCATCTAATATCTTTTGACCTGAGTCTTACTATTGAATTTTAACCATTATATTTGAACTCTGAACCTTAAATATTATTCTTGAACTCGAATCGATATTCTATCTATCGTGTTGACAAATTGGATATTATTGGACTCTGGACAAATTAAATTACAAATCTCTAATATATATCATTTTCTTATTATTCTTATTATTTATGTTCATCTTTTAGATCATTATTATTTGTACTAATCATTAGGACTTAAGTTGTTGTGAATGTCTTTGGCCTAGGTGTAAAGATAATATGATTGTTGAGTGTCTTTTGCTTGTGTGGCAAGGACACATGGTGAAAATTCTCTTTGACCTGGGTGCAAAGAGGAACTGTTAATTGACATGATCATGACCATTGGTATTACAATTGAATGTCTTTGGCTTGGGGCGAACAGACAATGCTATGGCCCTTGTTCATCATCAACGAGAACAAGCCGATGCCAGGCAACAAGAAAACAGATATGACATTGCCATGTCCAGAGACCAAATGCGGGAGCTCGTTAATGTTGTCAGGAAGCTCTCAGAAGAAGTAAATGCTTTACGTCAAAAAAAGGGATGCTGACAAAAAAGGGAAGAAAGTAGGGGATAAGTGGCGTCCTCAACCGCAATCATCAATTCATCCTCCTCTTTCTTCTAGAGCATCTCAAGCACTCCCTACAGGTCGTGACCATTCCTTTTTTTCAAGGCCTAAATCATCGAGTACAGTGACTCTCACTGGCACGCGACTCCCGCCTAGTGATCCCATGTTTATAAATAGAAATCTCCAAGGGATTCACATTGAAAGGGAAGAAAGGTTTGAAATTCCAGATCTTGGACCTAGGGACTCAATGGAGGAAATTTAGAGAAGAGAAGTCGAAGCTAGAGAGAGCTACAAAAGAAGGCGTGAAGCTGAGAGAAGAGATCATCTTAAGAGTAAGAGGGGGAGAAGGTAGATAATATAGAATGTATATATATTTATTGTAAATTTTTAAAAAAAATTTATACTGTGTACAATTCTTTGATTATATCAATAAATTCATTTTTTTTGCTCTAACAATATAGTTGCTCACTATATTTTAGTCATGTTTACTTTTAAAGCACTTTGCATCGTAGAATTGATGAATGCTCTGAAACTACTAGTTTTATTATCATCAAATAGGTCAAACTTTTCTCGTCTAAGTCCCCATCCGCAGTTTAATACTGCGGACGCTAGTTTAATATGAAAACGGTGACGTTTACAATAAAAACATGGGTCCGTAGAACTAAAATGCGGATCTTGGGTATTAAAACCCTAATTGTAAACGATTATGCTATTCTCTTTCATCATTCAAGGGTTCAATCAACTTGAGAGGGCATAACCTACTAGCAAACAACCATATCTGCAGACAAACATCACCAAGAATCGGTAACCTCTAATTTAATTTTGTACAACTAATTTATTTATTTTGCCATGGATTTGTTTTTTGAAAAATCATTTTATTCAATTTCAAGTTGTATGATTTGAATGATGTAACAAGTGAACTACATGATACCATTCCTTATGTTGGTCAAATATTTGATATGTTACAAGATGCTGAATTTATTTTTACAGAAAATATGCGAAACGTGTTGGATTTGAAGTAAGAATAAAAACTAGCAGAAAACATGTGAAATCTGAAGATTTTTGTTCTAGATTGTATCAGTGTCGTAAAATTGGATATATGGTTGTTAAGAAAAATGAGATTGTCACTGATGATGAAGATAATAATGTAGTTAAAGGAAAACGGAGGAGGGACTCTACTAATAGAACATAATGTAAAGCAAATTTTATGTTGTGCATTATAGAAGTAAAGATAAATGGTTTGTATCTACTCTTGAACTGAATCACAATCATGAATTTGTGTCCCCAAGTAAAGTTTCACAAATTCAAACACACAAAAATATTTCAAGAGTTACTAGGGATTTGATTAAAACCCTTAATAATGTTGTGATTGGTCCAAGTAAGATAATGGATGTTTTTAGCTCATTGGAAGGAGGTATGAGCAATGTTGGGTTCTCTGAAATGGATCTGCGAAATATAGTTAGAGATATTAGACGTGATAATATCGTTTCGAATGATGCACAAGGTGCAATAGACTACTTGAGGAAGTTGCAGCTTGAGAGCCCGAGCAGATTTTATTTAGTGTAGAACCAGGCGTGGATAATCATATTGGATTTATTATGTGGCATGGGAAGATTATCGGTCAATAGTTGCTTGTCAAAATTTTGGTGACGTTGTTACGTTTGATACCACATACGGAACAAATAAATATTCCATGCTATTTGCTCATTTTACAGGTGTAAATGATCATTACCATTCTGTATTGTTTGGGTGTGCACTCTTGAGCGATGAGACTGAGGATACATTTGTATAGTTGTTTGAGCAGTGACTTGAAGCAATGAATTTTAAACATCCCATAACCATTGTCAGTGATCAAGATCGTGCTATGTCGAATGCGATTGTTAGGGTTTTTTCTAATACACACCATGCATTATGTACTTGACACATTAGCAAAAAATATCCTGAAAAACTTGGGCATATCTATTCCTCGCATCCGACTTTTAAGTCAGATTTTAACTATTGTGTCTTTAAGTTTTTGACTATTCAAGAATTTGAGGACAGATGGAATTTGTTGCTTGAAAACTACGGTGTACAAGATTACGAATAGTTGAAATCTCTGTATGAATTAAAAGAAAAATGGGTTGGGGTGTATTCAAAAAAATTCTTCGTAGCGGGAATGACTACTACTTCTAGAAGTGAAAGTATAAATAGTTTTTTTGACGAATATGTCAATACTACTACGAGGATTAAAGATTTTATTTTACAGTCCCAAAAAGCCATTGAGAAACAGTACGTCTGAGAAAAACAAAATGATTATCTGATAGTCAATCGTACAAGAAAATTCCTTTTTAGAGATCCGTTAGAGATGCATGCAGCTAAAATATATACCAAAGAGATGTTTCGGCGTTTTCAAATTGAACTGACAAAATCGCACAAGTTAACTTTTAAAAAGGTGCATGAGTTGTCAACTCCTCATTCAAAACACTACTTGGTGTTCAAAGTGATGGTTCCTGAATCTCGCCATAGGTATTTCACAGTTGTGCAATATATGGATACCGGGATGGCGAAATGCAATTGCAAAATGTTTGAACATGCTGGTACTTTATACCGTCACATTCTCAGGCTACTAAATTCAAATAATTTGGTTGGGATTTTTGAAGAATTGATATACAAGCAATGGACTCAATATGCTAATAAAACTAGTTGTGTCACCTTGTATGTTATCACATTAGTCATAAATTATGGTGAGACACAAACTAGTCGGTTCAATCAGTTACGCAAACGATTTCTGAGTTTTGTGTTGGATGCTTCATCTTCCTAAAAAAGCCACGGATTATGTTCATCAAGTGCTAGATTGTGAGGAAAAAATTGCAGCTAAAATCCTTGTCGAAGCTGTGAAAATAAGACCAGACGACAATGTGAAACTTGTTTTCAATATTGGGATCGCTATGGAATAGCACGATGATGATGATGCTGCTGCTTCCAATGATCCTGTGTTTGATCCAATATGTTCGCAGATAAAAGGTCATAAAAAAGCAACATGGTTGAAAAGTGTTGTCGAACAATTCGCAGGTCAGAAG
Organism: Aralia elata; assembly: GCA_034770075.1. Taxonomy (NCBI): domain Eukaryota; kingdom Viridiplantae; phylum Streptophyta; class Magnoliopsida; order Apiales; family Araliaceae; genus Aralia; species Aralia elata. The sequence continues at coordinate 2,786,877 of CM068381.1, read as the reverse complement.
CCACTTTGAAAGTGTGCAATATGTGGAACCTTTACAAACTATGATAAGCGGAACCATTATAAAGCTTTAGGCTTGAAAAGGCTTATGTAATATTCCAAAAAATTTCAAATGTGATCTGACAAGATCTAATAAAGGTTGTCAATTTAAAACCTAAGAATGATTATTCATAGATTTGTATACAATTGGAGGTTATAACTATAACCTAAGTTATGTGCTATATGAATAAATAAGCTTGTATTGAACTTCAAATGTGTTATATGCTTTCTACTATGTGTAGTATTTTGTGTTTTGGTTTAAGTAGTTAACCTTAACACTTATTAAAATCAAGAAGTTAATTTTAGGCTAAAACCTAAATTGGAAAAAGGGTTAAAACCTAAACCCTAAACTCTAAGGGATAAACCCTAGGAATAACCTAGGTTTTCTAGCAAAATGTGTACGTCGTAATAACATTCTGTTTTAAGATTTACCGGTAATACGATGTGAAAACACGTAATAACCAATAAAAGTTTTTTTTCGAAAAACGTGCAAATTACTATTCACGATAATAAGACAAAATAGGGGAAAAGACAAAAAGAAATATTTTTGTTACTTTTTGATCGTTTAACCATTTTATGAGAAATAGTCGTTGAAAACACTAGTCACCCAAAAACGCTTTTGCGTCTTTTCGATTTTTTGAAGAATACGCGAATGTTAATATTACGAAGAAAGATGGAATATCCAATAAAATTAGAAAACGAAAAACGTAGTTTTTCGACTGTGGGATGAATTATAAAAGTTAATAACGAAGAATGCAAGAATAAATACAAGTATAATACGAAATATTATACGATAGAATATGAGATTAATACGAGGTATAATACGCGTGAAATACGATGTATATACGAATATATAACTAAGAATCCATGTGAACTTGAATCGACCAATCAGATGCAAGCATGATGTAATCATGACATCATCTTCAAAGTAACACAAAGATGATGTCATCATGATGTCATGATGATGTCACATTAGACGATGATGCAAGCGATGATGTCACGTTGGATGATGATGTAAGCAGTGATGTCACAAAGGATGATGATGCAAGCGATGATGTCGTGGATTAATGCGAAAAGACTATTTTGCCCTAACTCTACGTAGCCTATAAATAGGAAGCTTTGTAAGCTTAAAAAACTTACCAATTCACAAAATCAAAGAGCGAAATTATTCTCTAGATATATTTCAAGTATTGAAAGTTGCAAAGAAATAGTTAAACCTTGCAATTTCAAGAGGTAATCACCTTAGTAGTTATAATGTTCGATTTCAATTCGTAGTTTTAGCTAATTATACATTTTACTAGTAGTTATAATGTCAAAATTCATTTTATAGCTAGTGTAGTATATATCATAATCACTAGTAGTTATAATGTCTAAATCGTTACAACTATAGTGAAGAAATGATCAAATCGTAAGTAGTTATCATGTTCAAAGTTTTCAAAGTGTTCTTCGTGTGTTCTTGAGTAAAAGTCATAAATCTAACATAAGTAGGTTTATGATTTTAGTATTTTTATGTTATGAAGTGTTATTGAGTCTTAGAACATGTTATCTTAACAAATTAATGCTAGTGGTACCATGTTTCACATGGTTAACCCAAGATATTTTGATTAATGTAGGCTCACAGACTTTTCTGCCCATTTTTCGAAATTTTTAAGTCCAAATTTGCTTCTGAAATATAAAAAAAGTTGTAGAGGTGTAAATTCTAATGAATTTAGACTCAAGAATCACCCAAAAATGTTTTGAAACGAAGAAGTTATGACAGTTTCCGTAAAGGACGTCAAAGCTGAAAATTTCTTAGAGGCTCTCGGGTTTAAGGACTTAAAAATGAGTTTTTGAGCTAGGGTGTTATGGAGCCTATAATACCTATAAAAATAGTTAAGTCAAGTTATTATATGACATATGAAATAATATAATACGATGAATTTAACCACTTATGCACTAAATGATTGTGTAGGGTTATTTTAACAAGTTTGAGTTTAGTGTTTATTATCCTAAACACCAAGACAAGTCTTCTAACTTTGTTACCTTTATGCAAGTATTATATCTTACTATCAATTGTTGTGAAGTTATTGCTTTTGTTAAGCATAACTTAAGAAATGAATCATTATTCATATATTGCTTGATGAAGCTTAAATTGTTGTGTCAAACCAAATTGTTTTGGTACGATATCTTATACTGAGAAATGGAACACCTTGATGTAAGGTGAACTGGAAAACCTTAAGATAAGGTGGTGACCGTTGATTATATATCGACATAAATTGTAAGATGATATGCATACTCCTAGGATATTGGTTAGGCTGATCCCCTACCAGATATCCGAAATCAAGCTTTTCTAAGTCATTGACGACTGATAGAACTGATTAAAATATATGGTTCATGTACAGAACCCTCAGTTATACATCATTGACATCTTTCAAATCAAACACATTGTGTTTACATTTTTCAAATAAACTTACTGAGCATTTGTAGCTCATTCTTGCATACATCTTTCTTTGCAGTTATAGATGGTAACCCCGAAACTTCAGGGACAAACAAAGGAAAATGCCATGTTAATTAGTTTTATATTATTGTTGTGAGTGTTTTCAAGTCTTATATGACTTTTGTTGTAATAAAGATACAGTATTGAGAATGATGTAACTGAACTTAATAATATTGTAATATATTATCACCTTTTATTATGTTAATTGCGTTATACTCTAATCTTTAAATTGTTTAGAATGGTTGTACTAAGTTAGTATAGTATCCATATGAACTATACATCTGAATGAGGGTATTGGATGATATTGAGAGTTCTATAAGCTCTGGGGTTATACTTAATGAGCGCCGGTAAGATGCCATCTTTACCGGAATGCGCCCCTCAATTCCAAGAACAATCTTATCATTAATACTGTGAATGTCAGATAGATAGGAACTATCGATATGAAAGAGATATTCATCGGTTATAAATCTATACATTCAAGTGAGGGTATCCAAACATAGTGAACGTTCTGGCTAGAACTATTAGCTGTTATGGGATACTGTGAACCTTGGATAAATAGAAGTTATATATTATGGAATATTTATAATTAAATAGTATCACGTGAGCACCAAATCTGCTACAGGGAGTTGTAGAGAATTTGGGGGCGTCACAGGTTGGTATCAAAGCTATACACATAAATGGTGTGAAGAGCCCCGAGCCTTTTGCTGGTGACTCCCAGATGGGGATGCACCGAAGCCAGACTTTTCGTAGGGGACGCCGAAGAAGTCGGTGGCAAGTTGATAGGTACATTTGTGAGGTGCTGTCCTTTTAAAGATATGAGTCACATGTTGGTATCAAAGCTGTAGATTATAGCTCTAAGGTAGTTAGGAAATACCTTAGGATAGTCTTTGAGTCCGTAAAATACTTAATTATACATAAAATAATCTTAAAAGCTTTATATTATGTGTAAATTTACTTCACTATAATACTAAACAAGTAAAATTCTTTTGTACGTGTTTCAATTGTGGGTCAATGGATCATCTAGCTAGAAATTGCCCAAGGAGGAGGAATCAAAATGGAAGGAGAAACTAGTGAATAAAAAGAAGTGACTTGTAGTCTGTCATATTATTATTTTTCTAACGTTTTATAAATAAGGGAATCCTTTTGTGTAACTAATGATATTATATAAATCACTAGTCGAATATGTAACTTTCTATATGTGAAATACAAATTTCTGTTTGTTAAACCGAGTTGTTTACTTAGTGCATTCGTATTTATACTTAGTTACTCCAAATGGCACCACGAAGAAGATCACAAACGATAAATCGAGAAAAATTAAAATGTAATAAAACAACGAGGTATCCTTACCTTCTGAGTTAGAACAAATCCATAATGTGTTTCATCTGTCCATGCTATGACTATACAAACCCGATTATAAACACGTTATCGATTACGAGCCCATTTAGGTTGAGAAAGATTTATCATATGAAGAAATTCCTATTGAAATCATAGATAGGAAAAAACAAAATCTACGGAATAAAGTGATACCTTCAGTCAAAGTTATTTGGAGGAATCAAAATATAGAAGAAGCTACGTGGGAGCTTGAGGATAAAATGAGAGACAATTACCTACATTTATTTTTGTAATCCGTACTGAAATTTCGAGGACGAAATTCTTGTAAGTTGGGTTGAATGTAATATTCCAAAAAATTTCAAATGTGATCTGACAAGATCTAATAAAGGTTGTCAATTTAAAACCTAAGAATGATTATTCGTAGATTTGTATACAATTAGAGGTTATAACTATAACCTAAGTTATGTGCTATATGAATAAATAAGCTTGTATTGAACTTCAAATGTGTTATATGCTTTCTGCTATGTGTAGTATTTTGTGTTTTTGTTTAAGTAGTTAATATTAACACTTATTAAAATCAAGAAGTTAATTTTAGGCTAAAACCTAAATTGGAAAAAAGGTTAAAACCTAAACCCTAAACTCTAAGGGATAAACCCTAGGAATAACCTAGGTTTTCTAGCGAAAAGTGTACGTCGTAATAACATTCTGTTTTAAGATTTACCGGTAATACGATGTGAAAACACGTAATAACCGAGAAAAGTGTTTCACGTATTTCATAATTTCATTTCTCTCGAGTTATTTTGAGTTTTTAATGTACAATATAAAATGTTATTATTTGCTTTTGCTCTATCTCCGTGATACCCCCAATTCAGGTACCAATACCTTGAATCTGGTGCTCACGATAAAGTACATCTATACACCTTTAAACAACATAAATCAACTAATGCGGAATAAATAAACATATGTTGTTCATTACAAAAGGTTTACTACGGTCCCAAAGTCTATAACCTGAAATAAATGCATCGCAGAATACAATAATAATACAAAACGATTTCCACGATTACATAACGGGATAGTACATATAACTATTCCTTAAGCTTTCCTTTGCCTTTGTCCACTTTGGAACTCCATAGCTTAACTGCAATAGGTTCATGATATAGCAAGGGTGAGCAACTACTTTGCCCAACAAGTTTAAATGAATGAAAAGATATATCATGAATGAATGAGAATAACAATCGCATAATTTGACAATTTAAGAACTGTGACACCCCCAAATCCGGGTTTCCTAACCTCGAATTCGGTGTTCACGATACTCAACAACAAACATACTTTCTAACTGATGCGGAATAATAAACATACAGTGTTTATCGAAATAGTAATAAAGTCTTACAATCATGGTCCCGAGGTTCTTTAACCTTAACTTAAAACATACCCTTAATACAATAAGAGTTCACACAACCAAATAACATTTAAGATAAACTAGTACATAAGCCATATCAGTCAACTACTCTTGCACCTTCCCTTTTCCTTTGTCCTCTTTAAACGTTTCTGCCTTAGCTGAAATAAAGATCATGATATAGCAAGAGTAAGCAACTAATTTGCTTAGCAAGTTTATATACAAGGGAGATATATCATGAATAGAAGGAAGTTTCGCTTTCAATGTTCAACGACAGTATAAAATTGTGAAGAAACATGAATTAATAGTCAACAATTGAATATTCGAATAATTGAATGACAGTTACTGAGTGGTTGAAAATAACCATAGACATTTGCCAAGGTTCTCAGCATTTAAACTGGACCTCTTAAAAAGTTTTGGTAATCAAGGGGATCAGCCTTTCATACCCCGTGATTTATGCATAAACACTTAATAAACCAGCATTGATATCATGCCTTAATCAAATTTATCTTTTTCTCAGCCAAGAGTTCTTACTATAGCAAATTAATAAGAACAGCTTTTAAAATACATTTGATTTCACAAATTTAGACATGCTTGATCTAGCTGATACAAATAGCATAGATCTATCTCATAAACAGTTCATGCTTGAAAGAACTTTAATCTAATTCACAATTCAATAACAATAGAATAGGAATTCAATTGCACAAGGTGCGAATCTCAATAACCAGTATAGATGTGAATAATCAACAATAATTATTCACTAACATGCTTCGAAAATAATAACTCGAGTTTGAGTTAGGGAACTTGCCTGTCTGCTCAGCTACAAATAATCTAGCTTTAACTAATTGGCCTTGAAGAACCTAACATTGATAATGTCGATCTATCAATTAGTACTGCGTAGTTGTATATCGACACGCTTACTTATGCTATTTATTTAACAATTAAGCCAATCACATAGCACACATAAGCAAATAGACTATCGTAAATCCTATAAGACACTTAATATTATCAATCCTGATAATATTTAATTCACCTCTTGGTATTATTAGTCCACTAATAACAATTTTATTCGTTTACTAATGTTATTAACATCTTAATAATATTTTAACCATCCAATAATACTTTAATCTAATATTATTAATCTCTTAATAATATTTTAATTCTCATATCATTAATAATATTTTAATCTAATATTATTAGCCATTTTAATAATATCTTAATCATTTATTAATGCTTAAAACAAATATTATTACTCATTCAATAATATTTCCATAAACTTTTAATCTTAATATTTCTTTGTTTACTTAAAAACATCGTATTCTTATATTACAAATATCATAGTAATATTTTAATAAGTTATTAGGTGAATAAACAATTTATTCTAATTGTTTTACCATTTATTAAACAACTCCTTTACTACCCATAAAAGGTCATAAATATTATTTCTCACTAAATATTACCAAAATACCCCTAAATAGGCATAATATATAATATTAGGAGTATCCAAGCTTAAAAATCACATTTTCCTTATTTATGACATCATTTAACCATTTATTTTCTTTTAACCATAACTATAACATTATTATGAAAAATAGCAAATAGGTTCTAAAAATTATTATCCTCTGGATCTGGATAGTATATGGTCCAACAATGATCCACAAATTTTCCTGGAATTTTAGAAAGTGATTTACTATTTTTAAAGTACTAAAAACCTCCGAATTTTGTTACATTTTTCATAAATCAAGTTTTTCTCAGAAAATTCTGAACTTTTCAGGGTACACTCTCATAACATGCATACACATACTGTAAAAATTTCATATGTTTTCAAGGTACACACAGTGAGAAATATGAGTATGAATATTTAGGAGTCCTTCACGGTAAAAGCCATTACACAAAAACTACACATCAAAACGTGTTCATTCTTTTTTTCTACTTGTAGATAATTCGTAAGGTATCTCTGTGATTTCTTTCAGATTTTTAAAAGATCCATAACTGGCCGAAATAACCTTTGGAAAAACAAGGACAGCAAGCTTTTAGGGTTTTAAAGCTTTAAGTTTTATAGCTGGATTGTTTTGGGAAAATAGCCCCCAAGGCTTCAAAAATTATTGGATTTGTGTTCTACCACTTGGGTTTACTAGCTAACTCATGTACCTAGCACCCCCTTTCAACGGATCACAAATCCAAGTTGTAGATCTCAAGTTATGGGTGATCCAAGTGAAGAAAAACTAGGGTTTTTACCCTTTAAGAACATAAGTTCCTTTTCTTCCTTTGAATCTCCATTCTAACACTCAAGAGGATTAGATCTATACATGAAGCATGAAGATCTAATGATTCTTGAGTCTTAGAACAAAATCTCTCAAAAACTATGAAAATAAAACAAAGTAAGAAAGAAGGAAATGGTTTAGGGTTTCACCTTGATCTTGTAGCTACTCTCCTTGATCTACCAAAGTATGTGATGAACTTGAGATGCATGAACTATGCTAATCTCACTCTTTTTTTCTCTCTAAGCTCTTACTCTATGTTCTTGCTTGGGAGAAATGAAAGAAGGAGATGAAAAGAAGAAATGAACTTGAAATGAAATGAAAGGATAGAATACTTGCAAGTATAATGCTAAATTAGAATTCATGCTATTATCCCCCACATCTTTCTTGTCCCTTGGATATAAGAGTTCACCTTATCCCTTCCATTTAGCCTTAATCTTATCTTTAAGTGTGCTAATTAGATTTTCCACCAATGGGAGCTTGACACCTTCTCCTTTGTGTAAGAGTTACTAATATCCCCCATATCTTTGTTGTCCCTTGGATAAAAGGCTTACTAATTGGATAATAGCAAGAAACCTCTACCTTTTGTCATCATGGAGCTAGTGAAAAGTGTGATGTAGGGTGGCCATGACAACCTACGAAGCTATGACATATTAGGGGGCTATTGACATAATAGGGGCTATCCTATCAAGTCTACCCTTTCATCTTCCAACACAAGCTAACTACTTAGTTAACTAGGACCTTGAAAAGTAATTTTCCCCTCTCCATCCTAGTTACATGGCAAGGGAGATTTTGTCCCAAAAATGTTGTCCCAACTAGTTGCTTTAATTAATAAATTAATGTTACACCTTTAATAAATCAAGTGGCTAGGTTTTGGGCCACACATTAAATACCATTGGGCTCCCAATTTAAATAATTAGACTAATAAAATCCAAATCTTATTTAGTATAATATTGGGTCATTTAATATGACTCCATGATAACTCATTTAATAAGCCACACAATTAATACCCAATCCCATGATTAATATAAATGATTGAGTAACTTAGTCGATTAATAAATAAATTACTAAATTAACTATTAATTATTATTATCCAATTTGGACCATACCTCGACAACAATTTCCATCATAATTAATTCGCACACATTATTACTAACTATATTCAATTTACTTGAATATTTAATTTAGTAAATACCTTGCCAACTTTATGGATATAAAGTCTTAGGGTTTGCTCACTAGTTTAAATACACTACTAGTGATTCTTTTAACACAAATTTATATCAATAAATCACATAGTCATATAATCCACCAATACACCCAAAGGTTTAAATGGAACACAACGTTAACTCATTAAATTAAATTAGATTTAATTAATAATGACGTTCAAAATTCACGGGCATTACATCCCCCCCCCTTATAAAAATTCCGTCCTCGGAATTACAAAAATAGGGTTACTCAAATAAAAACGGATAATTCGCTTTTATTTTCTCTTCGAGTTCACACGTAGTTTATTCGACTGCGTGATTTCTCCAAAGAACTTTGACGGAATGGATGGTCTTGTTTCTCAGCTTCTGTTCCTTTCTATCGAGAATCTGGACAGGAACTTCCTCGTACGTTAAGTCTTTCTCGACTTGGATTGGTTCATAGGAGATAACGTGCTTATAGCCTGGTTTATATGGCCGCAACACTGACACATGAAACACGTTGTGAATGTGCTCAAGTTCAGGAGGTAACGCTACCTCGTACGCCACCTCGCCGATTCGCCTCAAAATCTCGAATGGTCCTATGAACCTAGGGCTCAATTTGCCCTTCTTCCCAAACCGGATCTTTCCTTTCCAAGGAGATACCTTCAAAAATACAAAGCTACCAACTTCAAAGTCCCGCTTCTGACGATGTAAGTCGGTATATTTCTTTCTCGCGATCTTGAGCTGCTACCAGCCGGTTTATGATCAGCCGCACGAATGTCTGTAGTCTGCTGCACCATTTCTGGTCCTAACAATCTTCGCTCCCCAAACCTCGTCCCAACACATCGGGGTTCGGCATTTTCCTTCCATATAGCGCTTCGTACGGTGGCATTGCCGATACTGGCGTGATAGCTATTGTTGTAAGCAAACTCCACCAGTGGCAAATGGTCATCCCAGCTGCCCTTTAAATCCAATCACGACTGCCCGAAAGCATATCTTCTAAGGTCTGAATCGTTCGCTCGCTCTGGCCGTCGGTTTGAGGATGATACGCTGTACTCAACCTCAACTGCGTTCCCATTCTTGCCTGCAGACTTTTCCAAAAATTCCGACGTGAAGCGCGGATCTCTATCAAATACAATTGATACCCGGCACCCCATGTCGTGACACTAATCTCTATTCACATAAAGTTTTGCTAATTGCTCCAGGATTGTACCGTATCTTGAATTGGCAGAAAATGAGCAGACTTGGTTTAGACGATCCACAATTACCCAGATGGCGTCCTAAACCCTTATAAGTTGGTGGCAGTCCCACCACAAAAAGTCTATTGTGATGTGCTCCCACTTCCACTCCGGAATCTCTAGTGGTTGAAGTAGTCCGCTCGGTCGTTTGGTGATCTGTTTTAATCCGCTGGCATGTCAGACATCGGCTGACGCACTTCTGCCACTTCTCATTTCATATTCGGGCCCACCAAAAATTTCCGTCGCAAATCCCGGTACATCTTTGTGCTCCCGGGATGTACTGAGTACTTCGTGTTGTGAGCTTCTTGAAGGATTTCTTTCCCTCAATTCCAGATCCAACGGTACCCAGACTCTCCCTTTCAAACCTTAGCAACCTAGTGCTATCAATCTTATACTTTAAGCTCCTCGCCTTCAGCAATTCGTTTCTTTATTGAATCACAATCCCTCATTCCTTTTCTTAAGCCTCCTTAATTTTGATCCAATAAGGTCGGGCTCGCTGTTACTGTAAATAATTTCCCGTCCGGACTCTATCGGATACTTAAACCTCCAATTCCAGATGTTCGAAACTCCTTTATCAGCTCTGCCTGAGTTGTAAGCCTCATCAATTTCTCTTTGCCTTTCCTACTCAGGGCATCTGCCGCTACATTTGCTTTGCCTGGATGGTACAGAATCTCACAGTCGTAATCCTTGATCAATTCTAACCATCGGCGTTGCCTCATATTCAGCTCCTTCTGAGTGAAGATATATTTCAAACTCTTGTGATCTGTAAATATCTCGCACCTCTCCCCATATAAGTAGTGCCTCCAAATCTTCAAGGCGAACACTACTGCTGCTAACTCCAGATCATGAGTCAGGTATCCCTTCTCATAGTCTTTTAGCTGACGTGAGGCATACGCAATGACCTTTCCATGCTGCATTAGTACACAACCAAGACCCTTGTGTGACGCATCACTGTAAACAACAAAACCTCCAGTGTCGTCCGGTAAAGCCAACACTGGTGCTTGGCTAAGTCTCTTCTTCAGCTCCATGAAACTCTCCTCGCACTTCTCCGTCCAAACGAACTTTACCGTCTTTCTGGTTAGATTGGTCAACGGTGATGCTATCTTCGAAAAATCCTGGATGAATCTTCGATAGTATCCCGCTAACCCTAGGAAACTTCTGATCTCCATTGGCGTCTTCGGCTGCTCCCAGTTGATAATGGCTTCCACCTTTGCTGGGTCTACTGAAACACCATTCCTGTCAATAACGTGTCCTAGAAACTGCACCCTTTGCAACCAAAATTCACACTTCGAAAACTTCGCGTACAACTTCTCCCTTCTTAATGCCTCCAAAGCAATCCTTAGATGTTCGGCATGTTCTTCCTCTGTCACTGAATACACCAAGATATCATCGATGAATACTACCATGAACTTGTCCAAGTACTGCTTGAACACTCTGTTCATCATATCCATGAATGCCGCTGGTGGATTTGTCAGTCCAAATGACATAACCAAAAACTCGAAATGTCCATAACTAGTTCTGAATGCCGTCTTCGGGATATCCTCCTGTCTCACCCTTAGTTGATGATAGCATGTCCTTAAATCAATCTCTGAAAAGTATTTCGCTCCCTTGAGTTGATCAAACAGATCATCTATTCTGGGTAGCGGGTACCTGTTCTTAATCGTAACCTTGTTCAATTCCCTGTAATCGATACTGAGCCTTAACGATCCATCCTTCTTCTTTACGAACAGAACTGGCGCTCCCCGCGGAGATACACTCGGACGAAAATATCCTTCTTAACCTCTCCTCCAGATTTGTTGCCTCCGTAAGATTGGCTATTGATCCCTTTCCTTTTATTCGGGTTACTTCCCCCACGACTACCTTCCTTGTGACTATCATGGCTTTTCTGATCTTGGTTGTGCTTTGTCAACGCTTCATTTCCTCCTCGGCAACGATTGCTTCCTTAAGTAACGTAGGAAATGTGTTGATCCGCAAAACCACAACCTTACTATACGCCCAGGGCTTCAACCCTTGTTCAAATCTCTTCGCTCGCCTAGCTCCGGTGTCCACTTGGTGTGGAGCAAACCTAGCTAGTTTGTTAAACTTCGTTGCGTACTCTGCTACCGACATATCATCTTGCTTCAAATCCAAGACTCTATACTTGCCTGCGTGCTTTCTAGAAAGAAATTTTTCGAAAGAAAAAAAAAAAAAAAAAAAAAAAAAAAAAAAAAAAAAATCAGCTCCTCAAAACGAGTCCACGCAGTTGTGCCTTCCCCAGCTCGGCTTCTATTCGCCTTCCTACCAGTAATTTTGACTCACCCTTCCTCATGAAAGTGGCAAACGAAGTCTTTTGTTCCTCGGTCAACTCTTGCGACCTTGAAAACTTTCTCCATTTCTTCTACCCATGTTTGGGCTTCACTCGAATCCGTATTCCCACGAAACTCCGGTGGTCCCTAGTAATTTGAAACCCGTAAAGTTCGCCATGTGACTTTATGGCCGAACAACCGCAATGGCTGGTCTGCCTTGCATCGTTTCCTCTAACAAGTTCGCAAAGGTCCTCTTGGGGTCAGTCTGACCCTCCTCGTTATTCACTGACTCTTCCACCCTCGTGTATCGGGGTTGTCTCCTTGACAACATTGTTTGTTCTAAACAAAACCTTACATAAATCCTTCTTGTTTTACACATCGTGCAAAATTCTACTGATGTTATCATTTAAAAGTCAAGGCACAAATCGATCACAATCAATCATGTAATAATAATACCACATTTATATTCATACACCCCTTAGTGTGTCAAACACTTATAATTTCGGTATATTCCTATAAATGTTAACTATCCCATTAAGACACAAAAGATGGGATTAATAAGAACTGCATTCCCCTAGATCTGAAAAGTGGGGATGTATCATCATCATATCAACTCAAGGCACCTTTAGTAAATACTAATAAGCTCATCTTAGTACCTCGTACTACTTACATCATATAGCATTCCTGATATCCACTTATCCCTCTGTTACTAACAACAAGATGGGATTCACATAACTACTCCACAACTTACACAAAGTTGGGACTTACAACAGATATACTGCTAGCTGTACAAAAACTGAGATTCACATTTCTTACATGCATAGATATACTAGTACATATACATTGACCACTATTCTTCATTCATTACGACTCACAAAGGTCTTATAACTCTCAGATTTAACCTTTCTTTCTTTCATTTCCTCTATCTATTCCTTATATCGGGCTCCAATTGATCCTCCTTAGGGATTTTCCATTATCTCATCATTCAGTTCTGTCTCTAGATACTTTTTCCATATCAGACACTAAATCTACCCTTGGTTCATTTCTTATAATCTTTCCGTTGTCTCTCCTTTCTAATCATCAAAACAATCTAAATTGCCATCACTCATCTCTTAAAAAAAAAATTTGCATACAACATCATTCATCTCAATACTCTCAACTTTTGCTTAACAACTCTATATGAGTTCATTACCTTTGTCTCACCTGGCATTCCACCATAAAGCTTAATAACTTAACTAACACTTCAAAATATCGATATATTCATTATTTATCGAATCAATCATTTCCTTCTTGCAAACCTTAACCCAACAGATTCTAAGGTACCCTCTTTTCATCATAAAGAAACTCCATACCACATTACTCCAATATCTTATCTAATGAATAGCCACAAAAATTGATCAATAGCCGCAGAATTGATCAATAGCATCAAATGATTAAATCTTAATTACCTCGAATATCTATAACTCCAGTTTACAATGGATCATCCATACTTAATGGTCTTCACTTTACCATATTATCTCATCAATACAACATTCCTCAAATTATCCCACAAGCTTAATAACACCAACGTAATGATCCAAATCCTCAATTTTAAGATCATAATAAATTTCTTCTACCCAAAAAATAACTCAATATGAGTTATATCCCCTTCTATTCCTCTACATTCTCTCAGGTTATAGCCTAAGAACTCTTTCTCCTAAGGGTTATAACCTATAGCCTCTGATACCAACCTGTGACACCCCCAAATCCGGGTTTCCTAACCTCGAATTCGGTGTTCACGATACTCAACAACAAACATTACTTTCTAACTGATGCGGAATAATAAACATACAGTGTTTATCGAAATAGTAATAAAGTCTTACAATCATGGTCCCGAGGTTCTTTAACCTTAACTTAAAACATACCCTTAATACAATAAGAGTTCAACACAACCAAATAACATTTAAGATAAACTAGTACATAAGCCATATCATGTCAACTACTCTTGCACCTTCCCTTTTCCTTTGTCCTCTTTAAAACGTTTCTGCCTTAGCTGAAATAAAGATCATGATATAGCAAGAGTAAGCAACTAATTTGCTTAGCAAGTTTATATACAAGGGAGATATATCATGAATAGAAGGAAGTTTTCGCTTTCAATGTTCAACGACGGTATAAAAATTGTGAAGAAACATGAATTAATAGTCCAACAATTGAATATTCGAAATAATTGAATGACAGTTACTGAGTGGTTGGAAAATAACCATAGACATTTGCCAAGGTTCTCAGCATTTAAACTGGACCTCTTAAAAAGTTTTGGTAATCAAGGGGATCAGCCTTTCATACCCCGTGATATTATGCATAAACACTTAATAAACCAGCATTGATGATCATGCCTTAATCAAATTTATCTTTTTCTCAGCCAAGAGTTCCTTACTATAGCAAATTAATAAGAAACAGCTTTTAAAATACATTTGATTTCACAAATTTAGACATGCTTGATCTAGCTGATACAAATAGCAATAGATCTATCTCATAAACAGTTCATGCTTGAAAGAACTTTAATCTAAATTCACAATTCAATAACAATAGAATAGGAATTCAATTGCACAAGGTGCGAATCTCAATAACCAGTATAGATGTGAATAATCAAACAATAATTATTCACTAACATGCTTCGAAAATAATAACTCGAGTTTGAGTTAGGGAACTTGCCTTGTCTGCTCAGCTACAAATAATCTAGCTTTAACTTAATTGGCCTTGAAGAACCTAACATTGATAATGTCGATCTATCAATTAGTACTGCAGCGTAGTTGTATATCGACACGCTTACTTATGCTATTTATTTAGTAAATTAAGCCAAACACAAAGCACACATAAGCAAATAGACTATCGTAAATCCTATAAAGAACACTTAATATTATCAATACTGTTTTTATTTTATTCACCTGTTGGTATTATTAGTCCACTAATAAACAATTTTATTCGTTTACTAATGTTATTAACATCTTAATAATATTTTAATCATCCAATAATAATTTAATCTAATATTATTAATCTCTTAATAATATTTTAATTTCTCATATCATTAATAATATTTTAATCTAATATTATTAGCCATTTTATATAATATCTTAATCATTTATTAATGCTATAAAACAAATATTATTACTCATTCAATAATATTTCCATAAAATTTTAATCTTAATATTTCTTTGTTTACTTAAAAATATCGTATTCTTATATTACAAATATCATAGTAATATTTTAATAAGTTATTAGGTGAATAAACAATTTATTCTAATTGTTTTACCATTTATTAAACAACTCCTTTACTACCCATAAAAGGTCATAAATATTATTTCTCACTAAATATTACCAAAATACCCCTAAATAGGCATAATATATAATATTAGGAGTATCCAAGCTTAAAAATCACATTTTCCTTATTTATGACATCATTTAACCATTTATTTTCTTTTAACCATAACTATAACATTATTATGAAAAATAGCAAATAGGTTCTAAAAATTATTATCCTCTGGATCTGGATAGTATATGGTCCAACAATGATCCACAAATTTTCCTGGAATTTTAGAAAGTGATTTACTATTTTTAAAGTACTAAAAACCTCCGAATTTTGTTACATTTTTCATAAATCAAGTTTTTCTCAGAAACTTCTGAACTTTTCAGGGTACACTCTCATAACATGCATACACATACTGTAAAAATTTCATATGTTTTCAAGGTACACACAGTGAGAAATATGAGTATGAATATTTAGGAGTCCTTCACGGTAAAAGCCATTACACAAAAACTACACATCAAAACGTGTTCATTCTTTTTTTCTACTTGTAGATAATTCGTAAGGTATCTCTGTGATTTCTTTCAGATTTTTAAAAGATCCATAACTGGCCGAAATAACCTTTGGAAAAACAAGGACAGCAAGCTTTTAGGGTTTTAAAGCTTTAAGTTTTATAGCTGGATTGTTTTGGGAAAATAGCCCCCAAGGCTTCAAAAATTATTGGATTTGTGTTCTACCACTTGGGTTTACTAGCTAACTCATGTACCTAGCACCCCCTTTCAACGGATCACAAATCCAAGTTGTAGATCTCAAGTTATGGGTGATCCAAGTGAAGAAAAACTAGGGTTTTTTACCCTTTAAGAACATAAGTTCCTTTTCTTCCTTTGAATCTCCATTCTAACACTCAAGAGGATTAGATCTATACATGAAGCATGAAGATCTAATGATTCTTGAGTCTTAGAACAAAATCTCTCAAAAAACTATGAAAATAAAACAAAGTAAGCAAGAAGGAAATGGTTTAGGGTTTCACCTTGATCTTGTAGCTACTCTCCTTGATCTACCAAAGTATGTGATGAACCTTGAGATGCATGAACTATGCTAATCTCACTCTTTTTTTCTCTCTAAGCTCTTACTCTATGTTCTTGCTTGGGAGAAATGAAAGAAGGAGATGAAAAGAAGAAATGAACTTGAAATGAAATGAAAGGATAGAATACTTGCAAGTATAATGCTAAATTAGAATTCATGCTATTATCCCCCACATCTTTCTTGTCCCTTGGATATAAGAGTTCACCTTATCCCTTCCATTTAGCCTTAATCTTATCTTTAAGTGTGCTAATTAGATTTTCCACCAATGGGAGCTTGACACCTTCTCCTTTGTGTAAGAGTTACTAATATCCCCCATATCTTTGTTGTCCCTTGGATAAAAGGCTTACTAATTGGATAATAGCAAGAAACCTCTACCTTTTGTCATCATGGAGCTAGTGAAAAGTGTGATGTAGGGTGGCCATGACAACCTATGAAGCTATGACATATTAGGGGGCTATTGACATAATAGGGGCTATCCTATCAAGTCTACCCTTTCATCTTCCAACACAAGCTAACTACTTAGTTAACTAGGACCTTGAAAAGTAATTTTCCCCTCTCCATCCTAGTTACATGGCAAGGGAGATTTTGTCCCAAAAATGTTGTCCCAACTAGTTGCTTTAATTAATAAATTAATGTTACACCTTTAATAAATCAAGTGGCTAGGTTTTGGGCCACACATTAAATACCATTGGGCTCCCAATTTAAATAATTTAGACTAATAAAATCCAAATCTTATTTAGTATAATATTGGGTCATTTAATATGACTCCATGATAACTCATTTAATAAGCCACACAATTAATACCCAATCCCATGATTAATATAAATGGTTGAGTAACTTAGTCGATTAATAAATAAATTACTAAATTAACTATTAATTATTATTATCCCATTTGGACCATACCTCGACAACAATTTCCATCATAATTAATTCGCACACATTATTACTAACTATATTCAATTTACTTGAATATTTAATTTAGTAAATACCTTGCCAACTTTATGGATATAAAGTCTTAGGGTTTGCTCACTAGTTTAAATACACTACTAGTGATTCTTTTAACACAAATTTATATCAATAAATCACATAGTCATATAATCCACCAATACACCCAAAGGTTTAAATGGAACACAACGTTAACTCATTAAATTAAATTAGATTTAATTAATAATGACGTTCAAAATTCACGGGCATTACATCCCCCCCCCTTATAAAAATTCCGTCCTCGGAATTACAAAAATAGGGTTACTCAAATAAAAACGGATAATTCGCTTTTATTTTCTCTTCGAGTTCACACGTAGTTTATTCGACTGCGTGATTTCTCCAAAGAACTTTGACGGAATGGATGGTCTTGTTTCTCAGCTTCTGTTCCTTTCTATCGAGAATCTGGACAGGAACTTCCTCGTACGTTAAGTCTTTCTCGACTTGGATTGGTTCATAGGAGATAACGTGCTTATAGCCTGGTTTATATGGCCGCAACACTGACACATGAAACACGTTGTGAATGTGCTCAAGTTCAGGAGGTAACGCTACCTCGTACGCCACCTCGCCGATTCGCCTCAAAATCTCGAATGGTCCTATGAACCTAGGGCTCAATTTGCCCTTCTTCCCAAACCGGATCTTTCCTTTCCAAGGAGATACCTTCAAAAATACAAAGCTACCAACTTCAAAGTCCCGCTTCTGACGATGTAAGTCGGTATATTTCTTCTCGCGATCTTGAGCTGCTACCAGCCGGTTTATGATCAGCCGCACGATGTCTGTAGTCTGCTGCACCATTTCTGGTCCTAACAATCTTCGCTCCCCAACCTCGTCCCAACACATCGGGGTTCGGCATTTCCTTCCATATAGCGCTTCGTACGGTGGCATGCCGATACTGGCGTGATAGCTATTGTTGTAAGCAAACTCCACCAGTGGCAAATGGTCATCCCAGCTGCCCTTTAAATCCATCACGACTGCCCGAAGCATATCTTCTAAGGTCTGAATCGTTCGCTCGCTCTGGCCGTCGGTTTGAGGATGATAACGCTGTACTCAACCTCAACTGCGTTCCCATTCTTGCCTGCAGACTTTTCCAAAAATTCGACGTGAAGCGCGGATCTCTATCAAATACAATTGATACCGGCACCCCATGTCGTGACACTATCTCTTTCACATAAAGTTTTGCTAATTGCTCCAGATTGTACCGTATCTTGATTGGCAGAAAATGAGCAGACTTGGTTAGACGATCCACAATTACCCAGATGGCGTCTAAACCCTTATAAGTTGGTGGCAGTCCCACCACAAAGTCTATTGTGATGTGCTCCCACTTCCACTCCGGAATCTCTAGTGGTTGAAGTAGTCCGCTCGGTCGTTGGTGATCTGTTTTAATCCGCTTGGCATGTCAGGGACATCGGCTGACGCACTCTGCCACTTCTCATTTCATATTACGGGCCACCCAAAAAATTCCGTCGCAAAATTCCCGGTACAGCCAATCTTTGTGCTCGCCGGGATGTACTTGAGTACCATTCCGTGTTGTGAGCTTCTTGAAGGATTTCTTCCCTCAATTCCAGAAATCCAACTGGGTACCCCAGACTCTCTCCTTTCAAAACCTTAAGCCAAACCTAGTGCTGATCAATCTTATACTTAAGCTCCTCGCCTTCAGCAATTCGTTTCTTTATTGAATCACAATATCCTCATCCTTTTCTTAAGCCTCCCTTAATTTGATCCAATTAATGGTCGGCTCGCTGTTACTTGTTAAATAATTTTCCCGTCCGGACCTCTAATCGGATTACTTAACCTACCAATTCCAGATGTTCGAAAACTCCTTTATCAGCTTCTGCCTGAGTTTGTAAGCCTCATCAATTTCTCTTTGCCTTTTCCTACTCAGGGCATCTGCCGCTACATTTGCTTTCGCCCTGGATGGTACAGAATCTCACAGTCGTAATCCTTGCATCGAATTTCCTTAAACCATCCGGCCGTTGCCCTCATATTCAGCTCCTTCTGAGTGAAAGATATATTTTCAAAAACTCTTGTGATCTTGTAAATATCTCGCCACCTCTCCCCCAAATCATATTATAGTAGTGCCTCCAAATCTTCAAGGCGGAACACTACTGGATACGCTGCTAACTCCAGATCCATGAGTCAGGTATCCCTTCTCATAGTTCCTTTTAGCTGACGGTGTATGGCTATACGCAGAATGACCTTTCCCATGCTGGCATATTAGTTACAACAACCAAGACCCATTAGTGTGACGCATCCTACTGTAATACAAACAAAAACCTCCAGTCGTCGTCCGGTTAAAGCCAACACTGGTGCTTGGCTACAAGTCTCTTCTTCAGCTCCATGAAACTCTCCTCGCACTTCTCCGTCCAAACGGAACTTTTAACCGTTCTTTCTGGTTAGATTTGAGTCAACGGTGATGCTATTCTTCGAAAAATCCCTGGATGAATCTTCGATAGTATCACCGCTAGACCCCTAGGAAACTTCTGATTCTCCATTGGCGTCTTCGGCTGCTCCCAGTCTGATAATGGCTTCCACCTTTGCTGGGTCTACTGAAACACACCCATTCCTCGTCAATAAACGTGTCCTAGAAACTGCACCCTTTGCAAACCAAAATTCACCACTTCGAAAACTTCTGCGTGACAACTTCTCCCTTCTTAATGCCTCCAAAGCAATTCCTTAGAAGTGTTCGGCATGTTCTTCCTCTGTCACTGAATACACCAAGGATATCATCGATTGAATACTAACCATGGAACTTGTCCAAGTACTCTGCTTGAACACTCTGTTCATCATAATCCATGAATGCCGCTGGTGGATTTTGTCAGTCTCAAAATGAACATAACCAAAAACTCAACTCGAAATGTCCGATAACTAGTTCTGGAATGCCGTCTATCGGGATATCCTCCTGATCTCACCTTAGTTGAATGATAGCATGTCCCTTAAAATCAATCTCTGAAAAGTATTTCGCCTCCCATTGAGTTGATCAAACAGATCATCTATTCTGGGTAGCGGGTACCATGTTTCTTAATCGTAACCTTGTTCAAATTTCCCCTGTAAATCGATACTGAGCCCTTAAAACGATCCATCCTTCTTCTTTACGAAACAGAACTGGCCGCTCCCCGCAGGAGATACACTCGGTACGAAAATATCCTTCTTAAACCTCTCCTCCAGATTTGTTTGCCGTCCGTAAGATTGGCTATTGATCCCTTTTCCTTTTATTCGAGGTTTACTTCCCCCACGACTACCTTTAGCCTTGTTCCATCATGACTATCAATGGCTTTTCTGGATCTTGGGTTGTGCTTTGTCAACGCTTCAGTTTCCTCCTCGGCAACGAGTTGCCTTCCATTAAGTAACGTTAAGGAAAGGTGTTGGATCCGCAAAACCAATCAACCTTACTATACGCCCCAGGGCTTCAACCCTTGTTCAAATCTCTTCGCTCGCCTAGCTCACGGGGTCCCACTTGGTGTGGAGTCAAAACCTAGGCTAGTTTGTTTAAAACTTCGTTGCGTTTACTCTGCCTACCAAGACATATCATCTTGCTAATCAAATCCAAGACTCTATATCTCTGCCTGCGTGCTTTCTAGAAAGAAATTTTTCGAAAGAAAAAAAAAAAAAAAAAAAAAAAAAAAAAAATAAAAAACAGCTCCTGTCAAAAACGAGTCCACGACAGTTGTGTGCCTATCCCCAGCTCTGGGCTTCTATTCTCGCCTTCTACCCAGGTAATTATGACCTCACCCTTCCTCATGAAAAGTGGCAAACGGAAGTCTTTTTGTTTCACTACGGTCACCTCATTTGCGACCCTTGAAAACTTTCTACCATTTCTTCTACCCATGCTTTGGGCTTTCACTCGAATCCGTATTCCCATCGAAACTTCGCGGTGGTCCTCAGTAATTTTGAAAAACCCGTAAAGTTCGGCCATGTTTGTGACTCTTATGCCCGAACAAACCGCAATGGCTGGTCTGCCTTGCCATCGTTTCCTCTAACAAGTTCGCACTAAGGTTCCTCTTGGGGTCAGTCTGACCCTCCTCGTTATTCACTGGACTCTTCTCCACCCTCGTGTATCGGGGTTGTCTCCTTGACAACATTGTGTTGAGTTTCTAAACAAAACGCTTACATAAAATCCTTCTTGTTTTACACATCGTGCAAAATTCTACTGATGTTATCATTTAAAAGTCAAGGCAACAAATCCGATCAACAATCAAATCCATGTAATAAATAATCACCACATTTATATTCATACACCCCTTAGTGTGTCATAACACTTTATAATTTTCGGTACTATTTCCCTATAAATGTTAACTATCCCATTAAGACACAAAAGATGGGATTAATAAGAACTACTACTAGCATTTCCCCTAGATCTGAAAAGTGGGGATGTTATCATCATCATATCAACTCAAAGGGCACCTTTTAGTAAATACTAATAGCTCATCTTAGTACCTCGTACTACTTACCATCATATAGCATTCCTGATATCCACTTATCCTCATGTTACTAACAACAAAGATGGGATTTCACATAAACTACTCCACAACTTACACAAAGTTTGGGACTATTTAACAACAGTATATACTCGCTAGCTGTAACAAAAAACTGGAGATTCACATTTCTTACATGCATAGATAATACTAGTACATATACATTGACCCACTATTCTTCATTCATTACGACTCACAAAGGTCTTATAACTCTCAGATTTACACCTTTCCTTTCTTTCTATTTTCCTCTATTCTATTCCTTATATCGGAGCTCCAATTGATCCTCCTTAGGGGATGTTTCCATTATCTCATCATTCAGTTCTGTCTCTAGATACTTTTCCATATCAGGACACTAAATTCTACCCTTGGGTTCATTTCTTATTAATCCTTTCCGTTGTCTCTCCTTTCTTAATCATCAAAACAATCTAATATTGCCATCACTCAGTCTCTTAAAAAAAAAAATTTGGCATACAACATCATTCATCTCGAATACTCTCAAACTTTTGCTTAAGCAACTCTATATGGAGTTCATTACCTTTGTCTCACCTGGCATTCCACCATACAATGCTTACATAACTTAACTAACCACTTCAAAATATCGATATATTCCATTATTTATCGAAATCAATCTATTTCCTTCTTGCAAAACCTTAACCCAACAGATTCTAATGGGTACCCTCTTTTCATCATAAAGAAACACCATACCACATACTTACTCCAATATCCTTAATTCTAATGAATAAGCCACAAAAATTGATCAATAGCCGCAGAAGTTGTATCAATAGCATCAAATGATTAATTCTAATTACCGCCGAATATCTATAACTCCAGTTTACAATGGATCATCCATACTTAATGGTCTTCACTTTACCATAATTATTCTCATCAAATACACATTCCTCAAATTATCCACAAGCTTATTAATAAACACCACACGTATGATCCAAGATCCTCAATTATTAAGGATCATAATAAATTTTCTACCCAAAATAAAATAACTCAATAATGAGTTATATCCCCTTCTATTCCTCTACATTCTCTCAGAGTTATAAGCCTAAAGAACTCTTTCCTTCCTAAGGGTTATAAACCCTATAGCTTCTGATTACCAAACCTGTGACACCCCCAAATCCGGGTTGTCCCTAACCTCCGCGAATTCGGTGTTTCACGATTTACTCAACAACAAACATACTTTTCCTTAAACTGATGCGGAATAATTAAAACATACTCAGTGTTTATCGAAATAGTAATAATAGTCTTACAATCATGGTCCCCGAGGTTCTTTAACCTTAACTTAAAAAACATACCCTTAATACAAATAAGAGTTCACACAACCAAATAACATTAAGAGTAACACTGAGTACATATAGCCATATCAGTCAACTACTCTTGCACCTTCCCTTTTCCTTTGTCCTCTTTAAATCGTTTTCTGCCTTAGCTGAACATAAAGATTCATGATTATAGCAAGAGTAAAGCCAACTAATTTGCTTTAGCAAAGTTATATATACAAGGGAGAGCTATATCATGAATAGCAAGGAAGTTTTTCGCTTTTCAATGTTCAACGACGGTATAAAAATTGTGAGAGAAACATGGAATTAATAGTCAAACAATTGAAATATTTCGGTAAATAATTGAATTGACATGGTTACTGAGTGGTTTGAAAATATACCATAGAACCATTTGACCAAGGTTACTCAGCATTTAAACTGGACCTCTTAAAAGTTTTGGTTAATCAAGGGGATCAGCCTTTTCATACCCCGATGATTTAATTGCATATAACACATTAATAAAACCAGCCGCATTGATATCATGCCTTAATCAAATTTAATCTTTTTCTCAGCCAAGAGTTCTTACTATAGCAAAATTAATAAGAAACAGCTTTTATTTTTAAATACAAATTTTGATTTTCACAAATTTAGAACATGCCTTGATCTAGCTGATTACAAATAGCATAGATCTATCCTCATAAACAGGTTCATGCATTGAAAAGAACCTTTAAATCTAATTCACAATTCAATAACAATAGAATAGGAATTCAATTGCACAAGGTGCGAATCTCAATAACCAGTATAGATGTGAATAATCAACAATAATTATTCACTAACATGCTTCGAAAATAATAACTCGAGTTTGAGTTAGGGAACTTGCCTGTCTGCTCAGCTACAAATAATCTAGCTTTAACTAATTGGCCTTGAAGAACCTAACATTGATAATGTCGATCTATCAATTAGTACTGCGTAGTTGTATATCGACACGCTTACTTATGCTATTTATTTAGTAAATTAAGCCAATCACATAGCACACATAAGCAAATAGACTATCGTAAATCCTATAAGACACTTAATATTATCAATCCTGATAATATTTAATTCACCTCTTGGTATTATTAGTCCACTAATAACAATTTTATTCGTTTACTAATGTTATTAACATCTTAATAATATTTTAATCATCCAATAATACTTTAATCTAATATTATTAATCTCTTAATAATATTTTAATTCTCATATCATTAATAATATTTTAATCTAATATTATTAGCCATTTTAATAATATCTTAATCATTTATTAATGCTTAAAACAAATATTATTACTCATTCAATAATATTTCCATAAAATTTTAATCTTAATATTTCTTTGTTTACTTAAAAATATCGTATTCTTATATTACAAATATCATAGTAATATTTTAATAAGTTATTAGGTGAATAAACAATTTATTCTAATTGTTTTACCATTTATTAAACAACTCCTTTACTACCCATAAAAGGTCATAAATATTATTTCTCACTAAATATTACCAAAATACCCCTAAATAGGCATAATATATAATATTAGGAGTATCCAAGCTTAAAAATCATATTTTCCTTATTTATGACATCATTTAACCATTTATTTTCTTTTAACCATAACTATAAACATTATTATGAAAAAATAGCAAATAGGTTCTAAAAATTATTATCCTCTGGATCTGGATAGTATATGGTCCAACAATGATCCACAAATTTTCCTGGAATTTTAGAAAGTGATTTACTATTTTTTAAAAGTACTAAAAACCTCCGAATTTTGTTACATTTTTCATAAATCAAGTTTTTCTCAGAAACTTCTGAACTTTTCAGGGTACACTCTCATAACATGCATACACATACTGTAAAAATTTCATATGTTTTCAAGGTACACACAGTGAGAAATATGAGTATGAATATTTAGGAGTCCTTCACGGTAAAAGCCATTACACAAAAAACTACACATCAAAACGTGTTCATTCTTTTTTTTCTACTTGTAGATAAATTCGTAAGGTATCTCTGTGATTTCTTTCAGATTTTTAAAAGATCCATAAACTGGCCGAAATAACCTTTGGAAAAACAAGGACAGCAAGCTTTTAGGGTTTTAAAGCTTTAAGTTTTATAGCTGGATTGTTTTTGGGAAAATAGCCCCCAAGGCTTCAAAAATTATTGGATTTGTGTTCTACCACTTGGGTTTTACTAGCTAACTCATGTACCTAGCACCCCCTTTCAACGGATCACAAATCCAAGTTGTAGATCTCAAGTTATGGGTGATCCAAGTGAAGAAAAACTAGGGTTTTTACCCTTTAAGAACATAAGTTCCTTTTCTTTCCTTTGAATCTCCATTCTAACACTCAAGAGGATTAGATCTATACATGAAGCATGAAGATCTAATGATTTCTTGAGTCTTAGAACAAAATCTCTCAAAAACTATGAAAATAAAACAAAGTAAAGAAAGAAGGAAATGGTTTAGGGTTTCACCTTGATCTTGTAGCTACTCTCCTTGATCTACCAAAGTATGTGATGAACTTGAGATGCATGAACTATGCTAATCTCACTCTTTTTTTCTCTCTAAGCTCTTACTCTATGTTCTTGCTTGGGAGAAATGAAAGAAGGAGATGAAAAGAAGAAATGAACTTGAAATGAAATGAAAGGATAGAATACTTGCAAGTATAATGCTAAATTAGAATTCATGCTATTATCCCCCACATCTTTCTTGTCCCTTGGATATAAGAGTTCACCTTATCCCTTCCATTTAGCCTTAATCTTATCTTTAAGTGTGCTAATTAGATTTTCCACCAATGGGAGCTTGACACCTTCTCCTTTGTGTAAGAGTTACTAATATCCCCCATATCTTTGTTGTCCCTTGGATAAAAGGCTTACTAATTGGATAATAGCAAGAAACCTCTACCTTTTGTCATCATGGAGCTAGTGAAAAGTGTGATGTAGGGTGGCCATGACAACCTATGAAGCTATGACATATTAGGGGGCTATTGACATAATAGGGGCTATCCTATCAAGTCTACCCTTTCATCTTCCAACACAAGCTAACTACTTAGTTAACTAGGACCTTGAAATAGTAATTTTCCCCTCTCCATCCTAGTTACATGGCAAGGGAGATTTTGTCCCAAAAAATGTTGTCCCAACTAGTTGCTTTAATTAATAAATTAATGTTACACCTTTAATAAATCAAGTGGCTAGGTTTTGGGCCACACATTAAATACCATTGGGCTCCCAATTTAAATAATTTAGACTAATAAAATCCAAATCTTATTTAGTATAATATTGGGTCATTTAATATGACTCCATGATAACTCATTTAATAAGCCACACAATTAATACCCAATCCCATGATTAATATAATTGATTGAGTAACTTAGTCGATTAATAAATAAAATTACTAAATTAACTATTAATTATTATTATCCAATTTGGACCCATACCTCGACAACAATTTCCATCATAATTAATTCGCACACATTATTACTAACTATATTCAATTTACTTTGAATATTTAATTTAGTAAATACCTTGCCAACTTTATGGATATAAAGTCTTAGGGTTTGCTCACTAGTTTAAATACACTACTAGTGATTCTTTTAACACAAATTTATATCAATAAATCACATAGTCATATAATCCACCAATACACCCAAAGGTTTAAATGGAACACAACGTTAACTCATTAAATTAAATTAGATTTAATTAATAATGACGTTCAAAATTCACGGGCATTACATCCCCCCCCCCCTTATAAAAATTCCGTCCTCGGAATTACAAAAATAGGGTTACTCAAATAAAAACGGATAATTCGCTTTTATTTTCTCTTCGAGTTCACACGTAGTTTATTCGACTGCGTGATTTCTCCAAAGAACTTTGACGGAATGGATGGTCTTGTTTCTCAGCTTCTGTTCCTTTCTATCGAGAATCTGGACAGGAACTTCCTCGTACGTTAAGTCTTTCTCGACTTGGATTGGTTCATAGGAGATAACGTGCTTATAGCCTGGTTTATATGGCCGCAACACTGACACATGAAACACGTTGTGAATGTGCTCAAGTTCAGGAGGTAACGCTACCT
Organism: Aralia elata; assembly: GCA_034770075.1. Lineage (NCBI taxonomy): Eukaryota > Viridiplantae > Streptophyta > Magnoliopsida > Apiales > Araliaceae > Aralia > Aralia elata. The sequence continues at coordinate 2,759,490 of CM068381.1, read as the reverse complement.
CGTACGCCACCTCGCCGATTCGCCTCAAAAATCTCGAATGGTCCTATGAACCTAGGGCTCAATTTGCCCTTCTTCCCAAACCGGATCTTTCCTTTCCAAGGAGATACCTTCAAAAATACAAAGCTACCAACTTCAAAGTCCCGCTTCTGACGATGTAAGTCGGTATATTTTCTTCTCGCGATCTTGAGCTGCTACCAGCCGGTTTATGATCAGCCGCACGATGTCTGTAGTCTGCTGCACCATTTCTTGGTCCTAACAATCTTCGCTCCCCAACCTCGTCCCAACACATCGGGGTTCGGCATTTCCTTCCATATAGCGCTTCGTACGGTGGCATGCCGATACTGGCGTGATAGCTATTGTTGTAAGCAAAACTCCACCAGTGGCAAATGGTCATCCCAGCTGCCCTTTTAAATCCATCACGACTGCCCGAAGCATATCTTCTAAGGTCTGAATCGTTCGCTCGCTCTGGCCGTCGGTTTGAGGATGATACGCTGTACTCAACCTCAACTGCGTTCCCATTCTTGCCTGCAGACTTTTCCAAAAATTCGACGTGAAGCGCGGATCTCTATCAAATACAATTGATACCGGCACCCCATGTCGTGACACTATCTCTTTCACATAAAGTTTTGCTAATTGCTCCAGATTGTACCGTATCTTGATTGGCAGAAAATGAGCAGACTTGGTTAGACGATCCACAATTACCCAGATGGCGTCTAAACCCTTATAAGTTGGTGGCAGTCCCACCACAAAGTCTATTGTGATGTGCTCCCACTTCCACTCCGGAATCTCTAGTGGTTGAAGTAGTCCGCTCGGTCGTTGGTGATCTGTTTTAATCCGCTGGCATGTCAGACATCGGCTGACGCACTCTGCCACTTCTCATTTCATATTCGGCCACCAAAAATTCCGTCGCAAATCCCGGTACATCTTTGTGCTCCCGGGATGTACTGAGTACTTCGTGTTGTGAGCTTCTTGAAGGATTTCTTCCCTCAATTCCAGATCCAACGGTACCCAGACTCTCCCTTCAAACCTTAGCAACCTAGTGCTATCAATCTTATACTTAAGCTCCTCGCCTTCAGCAATTCGTTTCTTTATTGAATCACAATCCTCATCCTTTTCTTAAGCCTCCTTAATTTGATCCAATAAGGTCGGGCTCGCTGTTACTGTAAATAATTTCCCGTCCGACTCTATCGGATACTTAACCTCCAATTCCAGATGTTCGAACTCCTTTATCAGCTCTGCCTGAGTTGTAAGCCTCATCAATTTCTCTTTGCCTTTCCTACTCAGGGCATCTGCCGCTACATTTGCTTTGCCTGGATGGTACAGAATCTCACAGTCGTAATCCTTGATCAATTCTAACCATCGGCGTTGCCTCATATTCAGCTCCTTCTGAGTGAAGATATATTTCAAACTCTTGTGATCTGTAAATATCTCGCACCTCTCCCCATATAAGTAGTGCCTCCAAATCTTCAAGGCGAACACTACTGCTGCTAACTCCAGATCATGAGTCAGGTATCCCTTCTCATAGTCTTTTAGCTGACGTGAGGCATACGCAATGACCTTTCCATGCTGCATTAGTACACAACCAAGACCCTTGTGTGACGCATCACTGTAAACAACAAAACCTCCAGTGTCTGTCCGGTTAAAGCCAACACTGGTGCTTGGCTAAGTCTCTTCTTCAGCTCCATGAAACTCTCCTCGCACTTCTCCGTCCAAACGAACTTTACCGTCTTTCTGGTTAGATTTGGTCAACGGTGATGCTATCTTCGAAAAAATCCTGGATGAATCTTCGATAGTATCCCGCTAACCCTAGGAAACTTCTGATCTCCATTGGCGTCTTCGGCTGCTCCCAGTTGATAATGGCTTCCACCTTTGCTGGGTCTACTGAAACACCATTCCTGTCAATAACGTGTCCTAGAAACTGCACCCTTTGCAACCAAAATTCACACTTCGAAAACTTCCGCGTACAGCTTCTCCCCTTCTTAATGCCTCCAAAGCAATCCTTAGATGTTCGGCATGTTCTTCCTCTGTCACTGAATACACCAAGATATCATCGATGAATACTACCACGAACTTGTCCAAGTACTGCTTGAACACTCTGTTCATCATATCCATGAATGCCGCTGGTGGATTTGTCAGTCCAAATGACATAACCAAAAACTCGAAATGTCCATAACTAGTTCTGAATGCCGTCTTCGGGATATCCTCCTGTCTCACCCTTAGTTGATGATAGCATGTCCTTAAATCAATCTCTGAAAAGTATTTCGCTCCCTTGAGTTGATCAAACAGATCATCTATTCTGGGTAGCGGGTACCTGTTCTTAATCGTAACATTGTTCAATTCCCTGTAATCGATACTGAGCCTTAACGATCCATCCTTCTTCTTTACGAACAGAACTACTGGCGCTCCCCCGCGGAGATACACTCGGACCGAAAAATATCCTTCTTAACCTCTTCCTTCCAGATTTTGTTGCCTCCGTAAAGATTGGCTATTGATCCCTTTCCTTTTATTCGGGTTACTTCCCCCACGACTACCTTCCTTGTGACTATCATGGCTTTTTCTGATCTTGGTTGTGCTTTGTCAACGCTTCATTTCCTCCTCGGCAACGATTGCTTCCTTAAGTAACGTAGGAAAATGTGGTTGATCCGCAAAACCACAACCTTACTATACGCCCAGGGCTTCAACCCTTGTTCAAATCTCTTCGCTCGCCCTAGCCTCCGGTGTCCACTTGGTGTGGAGCAAACCTAGCTAGTTTGTTAAACTTCGTTGCGTACTCTGCTACCGACATATCATCTTGCTTCAAATCCAAGACTCTATACTTGCCTGCGTGCTTTCTAGAAAGAAATTTTTCGAAAGAAAAAAAAAAAAAAAAAAAAAAAAAAAAAAAAAAAAAAGCTCCTCAAAACGAGTCCACGCAGTTGTGCCTTCCCCAGCTCGGCTTCTATTCGCCTTCTACCAGTAATTTGACTCACCCTTCCTCATGAAAGTGGCAAACGAAGTCTTTTGTTCCTCGGTCACTCTTGCGACCTTGAAAACTTTCTCCATTTCTTCTACCCATGTTTGGGCTTCACTCGAATCCGTATTCCCACGAAACTCCGGTGGTCCTAGTAATTTGAAACCCGTAAAGTTCGCCATGTGACTTTATGGCCGAACAACCGCAATGGCTGGTCTGCCTTGCATCGTTTCCTCTAACAAGTTCGCAAAGGTCCATCTTGGGGTCAGTCTGACCCTCCTCGTTATTCACTGACTCTTCCACCCTCGTGTATCGGGGTTGTCTCCTTGACAGCATTGTTTGTTCTAAACAAAACCTTACATAAATCCTTCTTGTTTTACACATCGTGCAAAATTCTACTGATGTTATCATTTAAAAAGTCAAGGCACAAATCGATCATCACAATCAATCATGTAATAATAATACCACATTTATATTCCATACACCCCTTAGTGTGTCAAAACACTTATAATTTCGGTATATTCCTATAAATGTTAAACTATCCCATTAAGACACAAAAGATGGGATTAATAAGAACTGCATTCCCCTAGATCTGAAAAAGTGGGGATGTATCATCATCATATCAACTCAAGGCACCTTTAGTAAATACTAATAAGCTCATCTTAGTACCTCGTTACTACTTACATCATATAGCATTCCTGATATCCACTTATCCCTCTGTTACTAACAACAAGATGGGATTCACATAACTACTCCACAACTTACACAAAGTTGGGACTTACAACAGATATACTGCTAGCTGTACAAAAACTGAGATTCACATTTCTTACATGCATAGATATATACTAGTACATTATACATTGACCACTAATTCTTCATTCATTACGACTCACAAAGGTCTTATAACTCTCAGATTTAACCTTTCTTTCTTTCATTTCCTCTATCTATTCCTTATATCGGGCTCCAATTGATCCTCCTTAGGGATTTTCCATTATCTCATCATTCAGTTCTGTCTCTAGATACTTTTTCCATATCAGACACTAAATCTACCCTTGGTTCATTTCTTATAATCTTTCCGTTGTCTCTCCTTTCTAATCATCAAAACAATCTAAATTGCCATCACTCATCTCTTAAAAAAAAAATTTGCATACAACATCATTCATCTCAATACTCTCAACTTTTGCTTAACAACTCTATAATGAGTTCATTACCTTTTGTCTCACTCTGGCATTCCACCATAAAGCTTAATAACTTAAACTAACACTTCAAAATATCGATTATATTCATTATTTATCGAATCAATCATTTCCTTCTTGCAAAACCTTAACCCAACAGATTCTAAGGTACCCTCTTTTCATCATAAACGAAACTCCATACCACATTACTCCAATATCTTATCTATATGAATAGCCACAAAAATTGATCAATAGCCGCAGAATTGATCTATAGCATCAAATGATTAATCTAATTACCTCGAATATCTATAACTCCCAGTTTACAATGGATCATCCATACTTAATGGTCTTCACTTTTACCATATTATCTCATCAATACACATTCCTCAAATTATCCATCAAGCTTAATAACACCAACGTATGATCCAAATCCTCAATTTTAAGATCATAATAAATTTTCTACCCAAAAATAACTCAATATGAGTTATATCCCCTTCTATTCCTGCTATACATTCTCTCAGGTTATAGCCTAAGAACTCTTTTTCTCCTAAGGGTTTATAACCTATAGCTCTGATACCAACCTGTGACACCCCCAAATTCCGGGTTTCCTAACCTCGAATTTTCGGTGTTCACGATACTCAACAACAAACATACTTTCTAACTGATGCGGAATAATAAAACATACAGTGGTTTATCGAAATAGTAATAAAGTCTTACAATCATGGTCCCGAGGTTCTTATAACCTTAACTTAAAACATACCCTTAATACAATAAGAGTTCATCACAACCAAATAACATTTAAGATAAAACTAGTACATAAGCCATATCAGTCAACTACTCTTGCACCTTCCCCTTTTCCCTTTGTCCTCTTTAAACGTTTCTGCCTTAGCTGAAATAAAAGATCATGATATAGCAAGAGTAAGCAACTAATTTTGCTTAGCAAGTTTATATATCAAAGGGAGACTATATCATGAATAGAAGGAAGTTTTCGCTTTCAATGTTCAACGACAGTATAAAATTGTGAAGAAACATGAATTAATAGTCAAACAATTGAATATTCGAATAATTGAAATGACAGTTACTGAGTGGTTTGAAAATAACCATAGACATTTGCCAAGGTTCTCAGCATTTAAACTGGACCTCTTTAAAAAGTTTTGGTAATCAAGGGGATCAGCCTTTCATACCCCGTGATTTATGCATAAACACATTAATAAACCAGCATTGATATCATGCCTTAATCAAAATTTATCTTTTTCTCAGCCAAGAGTTCTTACTATAGCAAATTAATAAGAACAGCTTTTTTAAAATACATTTGATTTCACAAATTTAGACATGCTTGATCTTGCTGGATACAAATAGCATAGATCTATCTCATAAACAGTTCATGCTTGAAAGAACTTTAATCTAATTCACCAATTCAATAACAATAGAATAGGAATTCAATTGCACAAGGTGCGAATCTCAATAAACCAGTATAGATGTGAATAATCAACAATAATTATTCACTAACATGCTTCGAAAATAATAACTCGAGTTTTGAGTTAGGGAACTTGCCTGTCTGCTCAGCTACAAATAATCTAGCTTTAACTAATTGGCCTTGAAGAACCTTAACATTGATAATGTCGATCTATCAATTAGTACTGCGTAGTTGTATATCGACAACGCTTACTTATGCTATTTTATTTAGTAAAATTAAGCCAATCACATAGCACACATAAGCATAAATAGACTATCGTAAATCCTATAAGACACTTAATATTATCAATTCCTGATAATATTTTAATTCACCTCTTGGTATTATTAGTCCACTAATAACAATTTTATTCGTTTACTAATGTTATTAACATATTAATAATATTTTAATCATCCAATAATACTTTAATCTAATATTATTAATCTACTTAATAATATTTTAATTCTCATATCATTAATAATATTTTAATCTAATATTATTAGCCAATTTTAATAATATACTCTTAATCATTTATTAATGCCTTAAAAACAAATATTATTACTCATTCAATAATATTTTCCATAAAATTTTAATCTTAATATTTCTTTGTTTACTTAAAAATATCGTATTCTTATATTACAAATATCATAGTAATATTTTCAATAAGTTAGATATTAGGTGAATAAACAATGGATTTATTTTAATTGTTTTTAACCATTTATTAAACAACTCCTTTACTACCCATAAAAGGTCATAAATATTATTTCTCACTTAAAATATTACCAAAATACCCCTAAATAGGCATAATATATAATATTAGGAGTATCCAAGCTTAAAAATCATATTTTCCTTATTTATGACATCATTTAACCATTTATTTTCTTTTAACCATAACTATAACATTATTATGAAAAATAGCAAATAGGTTCTAAAAATTATTATCCTCTGGATCTGGATAGTATATGGTCCAACAATGATCCACAAATTTTCCTGGAATTTTAGAAAGTGATTTACTATTTTTAAAGTACTAAAAACCTCCGAATTTTGTTACATTTTTCATAAATCAAGTTTTTCTCAGAAAATTCTGAACTTTTTACAGGGTACACTCTCATAACATGCATTACACATACTGTTAAAAATTTCATATGTTTTCAAGGTACACACAGTGAGAAATTATGAGTATGAATACTTTAGGAGTCCTTCACGGTAAAAGCCCATTACACAAAAACTACACATCAAAACGTTGTTCATTCTTTTTTTCTACTTGTAGATAATTCGTAAGGTATCTCTGTGATTTCTTTCAGATTTTTTAAAAGATCCATAACTGGCCGAAATAACCTTTGGAAAAACAAGGACAGCAAGCTTTTAGGGTTTTAAAGCTTTAAGTTTTATATGCTGGATTGTTTTGGGAAAATAGCCCCCAAGGCTTCAAAAAATTATTGGATTTGTGTTCTACTCTACCACTTGGGTTTACTAGGCTTAACTCATTGTAACTAGCACCCCCTTTCAACGGATCACAAATCCAAGTTGTAGATCTCAAGTTATGGGTGATCCAAGTGAAGAAAAACTAGGGTTTTTACCCTTTAAGAACATAAGTTCCTTTTCTTCCTTTGAATCTCCATTCTAACACTCAAGAGGATTAGATCTATACATGAAGCATGAAGATCTAATGATTCTTGAGTCTTAGAACAAAATCTCTCAAAAACTATGAAAATAAAACAAAGTAAGAAAGAAGGAAATGGTTTAGAGTTTCACCTTGATCTTGTAGCTACTCTCCTTGATCTACCAAAGTATGTGATGAACTTGAGATGCATGAACTATGCTAAACTCACTCTTTTTTTTCTCTCTAAGCTCTTACTCTATGTTCTTGCTTGGGAGAAATGAAAGAAGGAGATGAAAAGAAGAAATGAACTTGAAATGAAATGAAAGGATAGAATACTTGCAAGTATAATGCTAAATTAGAATTCATGCTATTATCCCCCACATCTTTCTTGTCCCTTGGATATAAGAGTTCACCTTATCCCTTCCATTTAGCCTTAATCTTATCTTTAAGTGTGCTAATTAGATTTTCCACCAATGGGAGCTTGACACCTTCTCCTTTGTGTAAGAGTTTACTAATATCCCCCATATCTTTGTTGTCCCTTGGATAAAAGGCTTACTAATTGGATAATAGCAAGAAACCTCTACCTTTTGTCATCATGGAGCTAGTGAAAAAGTGTGATGTAGGGTGGCCATGACAACCTATGAAGCTATGACATATTAGGGGGCTATTGACATAATAGGGGCTATCCTATCAAGTCTTACCCTTTTCATCTTCCAACACAAGCTAACTACTTAGTTAACTAGGACCTTGAAAAGTAATTTTCCCCTCATCCATCCTAGTTACATGGCAAGGGAGATTTTGTCCCAAAAATGTTGTCCCAACTAGTTGCTTTAATTAATAAATTAATGTTACACCTTTAATAAATCAAAGTGGCTAGGTTTTGGGCCACACATTAAATACCATTGGGCTCCCAATTTAAATAATTAGACTAATAAAATCCAAATCTTATTTAGTATAATATTGGGTCATTTAATATGACTCCATGAATAACTCATTTAATAAGCCACACAATTAATAAACCCAATCCCATGATTAATATAAATGATTGAGTAACTTAGTCGATGTAATAAATAAATTACTAAATTAACTATTAATTATTATTATCCAATTTGGACCATACCTCGACAACAATTTCCATCATAATTAATTCGCACACATTATTACTAACTATATTCAATTTACTTGAATATTTAATTTAGTAAATACCTTGCCAACTTTATGGATATAAAGTCTTAGGGTTTGCTCACTAGTTTAAATACACTACTAGTGATTCTTTTAACACAAATTTATATCAATAAATCACATAGTCATATAATCCACCAATACACCCAAAGGTTTAAATGGAACACAACGTTAACTCAATAAATTAAATTAGATTTAATTAATAATGACGTTCAAAATTCACGGGCATTACAAGAACATTGAAGAAATAGCTGATAATATAATCAAAGTTCAGATGAAGAAATAAATATTGATTATTTACTGCTGAGTGGTCCAATAGACCATGAACTTTTTGGCGAAAGGATCAGTCATTCAACTAACCCTTTTAAACGCCTGGCCCGTCAGTAGTACTTGTGGGGATCAGCCTCTAGTACCCTATGTATATGCATAACATTTAACTCTGACTGCATCAAATAACCGACACATTAAAATCCCCTAAATAAGGATTGCTCTCTCAGTCTAAGAATCCATACCAACAACCGGTTTGGATAGCTTTTAAAATAATAACCTGTACATGTCTAGCCGAAACAAATGGCGTAGACTATTTCCTTAAACAGTTCATGAATGAAGAACTTAAACGTTTCACAGTCCAACAACAGATAATGAATTCAAATGCAAAAGGTGCGAATATCAATAATTATCTTGATGTGGAGTAATTTGTAATAATTATTCCACTAATATAATTTGAAAGTAATAACTCATTTTGAGTCATGAAACTTGAAACAATATATGTAACGAATGCAATTTTTATGATTGAATAAAAATATTTATTGAGTTATATAAATATTTTTATTAATTTATTGAGTTAAAAAAATAATTTATTAAGTTTTGGTGAAGTGGGTATATGTTGAGTTTAATAAGGTTAAATATTATTTGAATGTGATTTGTTATGTTTATTCTAATTTAATTTAATGATTAAATAAGATGATGAAAAGGTTTATTTGAATAAATGATTTATTTGAATAAGAGAATTTATTTGGTATTATTGTTATTTGTTAAATGAAATTATTATTTGAGTTGGTAAGGTTTAATTGAATTTATTTAATAATAAGTTCAACTTAAAATTAGAAGTGTGACATTTTAAAACTATATGTTATATTGGTTTATTAAAATAAATGAGAAAGTGTTTAATTTCAGTTTTACCAAAACAAGGCCCTTATGATCTTCGTTTGGGAATAATGGGTTATTTTATTTGTGTTTTACCAAACAAGGCCTTAAGACCTTTAGTTAAAATAATGGATTAATTTATTTAGTATTTTCCAAACAAGCCTTAGAGACTTTTGAAATTTTTAACTGATAGATATTATATCATACGTTATTATTATATTAAGTATCAGTTTTTATTTTGTTTTTATTTCATCAGTTTTTATTTTTAGAAGAACGTCAGTTAAGAAAGAAAGAAAGAAAAACAAAGAAGAAGAAACACAGAGCTTGAGAGAAAGAAAAGAACTCTGTGAATTTGAGAGTTGAGAGAAAAGAGAGAAATTGTGTGAGAAGCTTGGTGATTGGAGTAAGAATTCAAGCAAGGAAGTTTAATCAAATTTTCTTACAACAATTGAAGGTATAATTCTTTTTTCTTCTTGGTTTATTCTACTGTATATAATTTTAGTTACTGTATGTAAATTCAATTGCTAGAGTATATGAATTATTTGATTATAGTTGTTGTAATTGGTAGTAATCATGTGTTAGATGATTATATGTTGATTAATAATCAATTTAGAAGTGTTAATTCATGAAAACATGATTTAGAGTGAAGTCTTTGTTTTTACAGAGTCTTATTTCATGTATGGTATATATATTTGATAATTGATGTTCAATTAGATTATTAATTGGTAAATTGACTTTTGATTGTGTTAATACGATGAAAAATGAAAAGAATGTAATTTGAATGGATTAAAATGATTGAAAGATGAGTTTACATTGGTTGATTTTATTAAAATAGCTAAAACATGAATATTTGGTTTTAACAGAGGATTTTTGGTTTTAAATTGGTTGATTATGTGTTTTACAATGGTTAAATTAGTTAGAAACATGTTGGGTATTTGTTTTCTAGCATATTTGATGTCTGGGTATGTTTAATTTGTATACTGGATGATAGAATTCGAAAAATTTGGCCTAAAGTTTTCACTAGTTTGCGAGCTGGGGAAGATGACTGTCGAGTCTCTCGCCCCGGCGGTCTTGTCGCCCCGGCGGCATATTTGAACTCTGTATTGTCGCCCCGACGACAGTTTCGTTAAGAAATTCACCGCCCCGGCTGTGGAACAATTATTAAAAAAAAATATTATTAAAAATTATTAAATTGTTTTGTGGTTTTGTTAAGTTGCTTTATACATGTCTAAAGCCTGTATTAAAGAATTAAATGACCAATGAATTGCCAAGATGATTGTTAAGCTAGTACTTGCTGATTATAGTATGCTAAATGAGAGATAAAGAGCAAACCTAAAATGCTTTTAGTCTTGTAACTAATTATATTACCATTTTATAATTAAATATATAGGTTGTTTAAGGATCGTGAATTACTTAAATTGTAATCTACGCTTGAGGCAAGTTCCTTATCTCAACTTATTACTTTTACGTTGAGCAAGTTTTCCTCCCTTAAAACTTGAAAATTATTTATAGCAAGTTGTTCTTTTCTTTTAACTTGTTAATTTATTCAAAACAAGTTTATTTATATTGAGCAAGCTTATTGACCTTAGCTTATTGATATTCAAGCAAGGTTATTATCATGATTATATACTTAAGCTTTATTTCAATCATTGTTTGTTATTCAAACTTCGGGTATAGTTTCTATTGAACAAACTCTTTTGATGAATTAGACTAGCAAACCGTTATTGATTCACCTAGTCCTTAGTTGATGAACGATTTCAAAGACTTAGAATATTTTCTATTCATTGTTCCAAGCCAAGTTTCTTTTGGTATGGATTCAGAGGATAAACTGAGATGAACAACCCTAATATAGGGGATTACTTACGCGACAACGTTAAAATGTTTGTGCACAATACATTGTACAAAGGGCTGATCCCCCTGAGTACGAGATGTTGGTCCATAGTCTATATGACTGTTAAAGGTTACAATAGAAATACTTGTTAACCTAGGACATAGTTCGAGGTCTTGTGACCCTCAGATATAATTTCTAAATCTTGAATTCCATTTTCCTTGGAATCAAGCATTCTAATGAGCTTTTAGACTCCGATCATTTATTGAATGTGATTCAGAAAACTATTATCCTCAGTTGAAATCCATTTCATTTAAATATTATTGTTATCGTACTTGTGAGCAATTGTTTGCTCACTCTTGCACTAATCATTGCAGCTAAGGCTGAGAAGTCGGACGAGCCGTCCACGAGCAAAGGCAAGGGTAAGATGTCAAAGTAGCGAGAAATTTATTATTCACTTGATGATTATTTGTAACAAGACTTGTTCTAAATTATGTTTTATTCCGCATTGATGTATTAAGGTTTAGATAACCTGGAATTTGATTGTTTAATAGTATGGTGATGTAACCCATTTTGGGAAGATGTTTCTTTAAGTTTATTTAATTATTCTTAATTATGGGTAGTTAAATGTGAATGAATGAGATAGTGAGCACCAAATCTGTGGGAATTAAGTACCTGAATTTGGGGGTGTCACAAGTTGGTATCATAGTTGTAGGTTATGAACCTTTAGGTGGGGAAAACCTTAGGGTAGTAGCCTTTTAGAAGATAGAGAATATAGTGGTGATAAACTCTTATCGAGTTCTAAGGGATGAATTATGGAAATTCATAAAAGATAATAAAATGATTATGTGCTATGTGCTTATTTGATAACAAACTTATGTGCTCGCGAGTATTATCGATTAGTAATTAAAACTTAAAATTTTGTTGTCAGGATAACTAATAGAGGAGAGCCCAGCCAGACTAGGGAGGAGGAGCCCCGAGATATTCACGTAGTTCATGAGCAGCTAGTACAGAGGGAGCCATCCCCATTGATTACAGTTACAGGTCGCGAGTATGAGCCTGAGACTGATCTTGAGGAGGACCCTGAGGAGGATCCTGAGGAGGAGGAGGACCCTGAAGAGATACCACTATCTACTTTGGGTGTTCATATGTACGGGCAGGTGTATGATCGCAACATAGAGTTGCAGGACAGAGTGGAGGAGTTAGAAGGGCAGCTGGCTGAGCGACAGACTGCTTTGGAGCAGAAGAACAGTGAGATAGAGGAGCTAGATATACGTCTTGGAGACGTGGTGTGGAAGCTGGTTCATGTAGAGAGTGAAAAGGAGGAGTTAGAGGAACAGGCTGCGGAACGTCAAGCCACTCTAGAGCAAAAGGATGCTGAGATTCAAGACCTTTCATCACGTCTTGTAGAGGCTGAGCAGAGGCTAGCACAGTCTGAGTATCGACGAGGACAGCTGATATCCAGGAATGAGATTGTACGGGATGAGTTAAAAAAGGAGTCAGCTGAGCGGGCGAGAGCTGAGACTGCTTGGCTGAGGGAGGCTGATCGCGCAGATCGTGTTGAGTGTGAGATGCGGTCAAAGAAGGCCAAGATTGATGAGATGGAGTATATTTTTCATACTACCATAGATAGAGCTCAAGATCGAGCTAATCGTCATCCAGATGTGATGGATAGTAGGATTATGACACGTATTATGGAGCAGGAACGCCAGGAAGCTGTGCGTCGTGGGATGTCATCATAGATTGTGATTAGTTATGTTATTATGAAACCATGAAGTGAATAAATTGTAAATCCCAGTTTCTATAATAGGATAGAATAATGATGTAATCCTGGAACTTTGCGATTTCAGAATAGATGATGTAAATAACTACGATGTTATCTTTATTATGTTTTAAAGCAGTAAATGAATAAAATGCGAAAGTTTATCAGATGTGCTATGTGTTAAGTCTTGTTTATAAATGTTTAAGTTGAGACTTAAATGTTTAAGTAATTGAGCAATAGTCTAATAACGCGAATTTTTTAACAGTAAGATGCCGCCAAGAAGACAAACCCGTCAACAGACCCTGAGGGATCTACTAATAACGAAGAAGCCAACGCTAATCCGATGCAGCAGCTGGTAAATTTGTTAACAGGAGCCTTTGCAAATCAACCACAAGCTCAGGCTACAACCTTTAAAGACTTCAAGGCTGTCGGACCTCTGGAATATCACGGGTCTATGAATCCGATAGAGGCTCAAATATGGGTCATGGAGATGGAGAAGGTGTTTGATGTCGCTAGGGTCAATGAGGATCAAAAGACGGCATTTGCAACCTTTATGCTGAAATCAGAAGCTAGCTACTGGTGGCACGCAAATAAGACTCGAGGTGGCCAAGGGATTATTCCGTGGGAGCGATTTAAGGAGATTTTTTTTGAGACCTACTTTCCGGCAAGTGCTCAAAATCAAATGGAGGTGCAGTGTCTGGAATTGAAGCAAGGTACCATGACGGTACCTGAATATGCTACAAAGTTTAACGAGTTGGCGAGGTTTGCGCCATACCAAGTCAACACGGATGAGCGAAAGGCTAGAAGATTTGAGCAGGGATTGAAGCCTTGGTTATATAGTCGAGTTTCGTTGTTTCAACTGAACTCATTTGCGGCAGTGTTAGAAAAGGCGATTATCGCCGAAGGAGGAAGTGATGCTCTGTCCAAGTACAACCAGGAGCAGAAGAAAAAGAAAAATGAGAATGAAAACAAAGCAAGTGGTAGCTATGGGGGCAGTAATCAGAAGAGAAAATGGAATGATAGTAACTCTGCGGGAAGTTAGCAGGGTAATCAGAAGAAGAAAGTGGAGGTGTGCAGCAACCGTGGAAAGAGCCATATGGGTGCTTGTTTGAAGGGTAAGATGGTATGCTTCAACTGTGGACAAGAGGGTCATATTTCACCAAATTGCCCTAATCCGAAGAAAGGAGCATGTTTCATCTGCGGGTCGAAGGATCACTTTGCCCGAGACTGCCCTAAGAAAGCAACGACAGGTGGAGCCAGTGTAGGAAAAGGAAGCAGCGGTGGTGGCAACCTTACTATCACAGGACCGGCACAGCCCAACCGACCTACAGCTCGAACATTCAACATGACGGTGCAGGATGCTGTGCAGTCAAAGGATGTAGTGTTAGGTATCATTCCAGTCAATAATGTTAATGCTTATGTATTGTTTGACTCGGGTGCTACTTGCTCATTTATATTCGATGATTTTGCTAAGAAATTAGGGTTACCCAAGAAGAATTAGATTACCCTATGAATATAGAAATTGCGAATAGGGAGGTGATTCCTGTTAAGTTTGTCCACAAGAACTGTCAGGTAGATATTAAGGGTCATGAGATGACAGTAAACTTGATCCCAATTTGTCTTGGGGAGTTTGATGTTATTTTGGGTATGGATTGGTTGTTTAACCATGGGGCAGTTATTGACTATAAAAAAAAAGTGTGTAAACCTTATGACTCCGTCGAAAGTTATATTTTACGGCAGTAAGTCGCCTAGACAAATGAGTTGTCTGACGATGATGCAGGCCAGAAAGATGTTGAAACAAGGGTGTGTAGGATATCTAGCCTACATAGTTGATACCCGAAAGGTGGGTACAAAACTAGAGGAGATACCAGTAGTTAGGGATTTTGCGGACGTGTTTCCTGATGATTTGCCAGGATTACTACCAGATAGGGAAATCCAGTTTGTAATTGATTTAGCATCGGGAACGGCCCCTATATCAAAAGCCCCGTATCGAATGGCTCCGGTAGAATTAAAGGAGTTGATGGTGCAACTACAAGAGCTGCTAGACAAGAAGTATATTCAACCGAGCGTTTTGCCATGGGGAGCGCCGGTATTGTTTGTTAAGAAGAAGGACGGATCAATGCGTCTTTGCATTGATTATAGAGAGTTGAATAAGGTCACGATCAAAAACAAGTACCCGTTGCCAAGGATTGATGACCTGCTTGATCAGCTGAGGGGAGCAAGGTATTTTTCAAAAATAGACTTGAGAAGTGGATACCATCAATTGAAGGTAAGAAAAGAGGATATACCAAAGACGGCGTTTCGAACCAAATATGGTCACTATGAGTTTTTGGTCATGTCATTTGGTTTAACGAATGCGCCTGCAGCATTCATGGACTTAATGAATAGGGTGTTCAAACCATTTCTGGATAAGTTTGTAGTGGTATTCATAGATGACATTCTGGTCTACTCCAAAACTCAAGAAGAACACGTGGAACATTTAAGGGTGATATTGGAGGCGTTAAGGAAAAAGAAATTATATGCAAAATTTTCCAAGTGTGAATTTTGGTTGGAGCGTGTTCAATTTCTTGGACATGTGATCGATAAAGACGGGATTTCGGTGGATCCAGCGAAAGTGGAAACTGTCATGAACTGGGATCAGCCGAAGACACCGTCAGAAGTGAGGAGTTTCCTAGGTTTGGCAGGATACTACAGGCGTTTTATTCAAGATTTTTCCAGGATCGCCACTCTGTTGACGAATTTAACAAGGAAATCAGTGAAGTTTGTTTGGACGGAGAAGTGCGAAGAGAGTTTCCAAGAACTAAAGAAGAGACTAAGTTCGGCACCTGTGTTGTCTTTACCAGATGATACAGGAAATTTTGTGGTGTACAGTGACGCATCACATAAAGGACTTGGTTGTGTGTTGATGCAGAATGGTAAGGTTATTGCATATGCATCGCGCCAACTAAAAGACTATGAAAAAGGGTATCCAACCCATGATTTGGAGTTAGCAGCCGTGGTGTTTGCTCTGAAAATCTGGAGGCACTATCTCTATGGGGAGAAGTGTGAAATATATACAGACCATAAAAGTCTGAAGTATATCTTCACGCAGAAGGATTTGAATATGCGGCAGAGGAGATGGATAGAATTAATCAAAGATTATGATTGTGAAATTCTATACCATCCGGGAAAGGCTAACGTGGTTGCCGACGCTTTGAGTAGAAAAGGTCGGGAGAAACTATTTTTGTTAACTGCTCAGGAGAAGCTTGTAGCGGAAATGGCCAATTTGGAGTTAGAGGTGAAGGGTTTAGCAGAACCTAATAAAAAATTGTTCCAGATAGAAACTCAACCAACTCTGGTGGACAAAGTCAAGGAAGCGCAGCTCAAGGATGGGGAATGTATTAATATACGCAAAAGAGTGCTTGAAGGTGAAGAACTTAAATACAGAATCGATACCGAAGGGTTGCTGAGATTTGAAGGCAGAATCTGGGTACCGTCAGTATTGGCAATCAGAGAGGAGATTTTGAACGAAGCCCATAGTTCAAGATTTTCGATTCACCCGGGGAGTACGAAGATGTACAAGGATCTTCGTCAACATTTTTGGTGGCCAAACATGAAAAGAGAAGTTGCTGAGTGTGTTGCGAAATGTCTTACTTGTCAGAGAGTTAAAGCAGAGCATCAACGACCAAGTGGTTTGCTACAGCCCTTGGAGATACCCGAATGGAAGTGGGAGCATATCACAATGGATTTTGTGGTAGGGCTTCCAACTACTCAGAAGGGATATGACGCAATATGGGTCATAGTTGACAGATTAACGAAATCAGCGCATTTCTTGCCTATCAAAATCCGATTCACTTTGGATCAGCTGGCAAAGTTATATGTCAAAGAGATTATCTCAAGGCACGGAGTTCCAGTATCAATAGTGTCAGATCGAGATCCACGGTTTACATCAAAATTTTAGAGAAGTCTGCAAGTTTGTTTGGGGACACAGTTGAGAATGAGTACAACCTATCATCCTCAAACCGATGGCCAGAGCGAAAGAACAATTCAAACGTTGGAGGATATGCTCCGAGCATGCGTTATGGATTTTAAAGGTAACTGGGATGATCATTTACCTCTGGTCGAGTTTGCTTACAACAATAGTCATCATGCTAGTATCGGCATGCTGCCCTACGAAGCATTGTACGGAAGGAAATGCAGAACTCCATTATGCTGGGATAAAGTTGGTGAACGACGACTATTGGAACCCGAATTGGTACAACAAACTGCTGAAATTGTCAAGGTGATAAGAACCAGACTGATAGCCGCTCAAGACAGACAGAAGAAGTATGCTAATCAACACCGACAAAATCGCGAATTTGAAATCGGCAGTTTTGTGTTTCTTAAAGTATCTCTCTGGAAAGGAAAAATCAGATTTGGTAAAAAGGGTAAGCTGAGTCCGCGATTTATTGGACCGTTTGAGGTGTTGAAAAGGGTGGGTGAGGTAGCTTATGAGGTAGCTTTACCTCCTGAGTTAGGCCACATTCACAATGTCTTCCACATATCGGTGCTCCGACCGTATAAGTCTGACTATAAACATATCATTGAATATGAACCGATACAATTCGAGAAAGATTTGTCTTATGAAGAGGTTCCTGTACAAATAGTCGACAGGAAGGAACAAGTTCTTAGAAATAAAGTGATACCTTCTGTAAAGGTAATCTGGAGGAACCACAGTGCTAAAGAAGCAACGTGGGAACTCGAAGAGCAAGTGATGCAGAATTACCCTCAATTATTTGTTTAATCTTTGTATTGCGATTCTGGGGACAGAATCTTTGTAAGGAAGGGAGAATGTAACAGACGATTTAATTGCGTTGTGATTCTGGGGACAGAATCCTTTTAAGTAGCGAAAGATGTAACGAATGCAATTTTTATGATTGAATAAAAATATTTATTGAGTTATATAAATATTTTTATTAATTTATTGAGTTAAAAAAATAATTTATTAAGTTTTGGTGAAGTGGGTATATGTTGAGTTTAATAAGGTTAAATATTATTTGAATGTGATTTGTTATGTTTATTCTAATTTAATTTAATGATTAAATTAGATGATGAAAAGGTTTATTTGAATAAATGATTTATTTGAATAAGAGAATTTATTTGGTATTATTGTTATTTGTTAAATGAAATTATTATTTGAGTTGGTAAGGTTTAATTGAATTTATTTAATAATAAGTTCAATTAAATTAGAAGTGTGACATTTTAAACTATATGTTATATTGGTTTATTAAAATAAATGAGAAATTGTTTAATTCAGTTTTACCAAACAAGGCCCTATGATCTTTGTTTGGAAATAATGAGTTATTTTATTTGTGTTTTACCAAACATGGCCTTAAGACCTTTAGTTAAAATAATGGATTAATTTATTTAGTATTTGCCAAACAAGCCTTAGAGGCTTTTGAGATTTTTAACTGATAGATATTATATCATACGTTATTATTATATTAAGTATCAGTTTTTATTTTGTTTTTATTTCATCAGTTTTTATTTTTAAAAGAACGTCAGTTAAGAAAGAAAGAAAGAAAAACAAAGAAGAAGAAACACAGAGCTTGAGAGAAAGAAAAGAACTCTGTGAATTTGAGAGTTGAGAGAAAAGAGAGAAATTGTGTGAGAAGCTTGGTGATTGGAGTAAGAATTCAAGCAAGGAAGTTTAATCAAATTTTCTTACAACAATTGAAGGTATAATTCTTTTTTTCCTCTTGGTTTATTCTACTGTATATAATTTTAGTTACTGTATGTAAATTCAATTGCTAGAGTATATGAATTATGTGATTATAGTTGTTGTAATTGGTAGTAATCATGTGTTAGATGATTATATGTTGATTAATAATCAATTTAGAGGTGTTAATTCATGAAAACATGATTTAGAGTGAAGTCTTTGTTTTTACAGAGTCTTATTTCATGTATGGTATATATATTTGATAATTGATGTTCAATTAGATTATTAATTGGTAAATTGACTTTTGATTGTGTTAATACGATGAAAAATGAAAAGAATGTAATTTGAATGGATTAAAATGATTGAAAGATGAGTTTACAGTGGTTGATTTTATTAAAATAGCTAAAACATGAATATTTGGTTTTAACAGAGGATTTTTGGTTTTAAATTGGTTGATTATGTGTTTTACAATGGTTAATTTAGTTAGAAACATGTTGGGTATTTGTTTTCTAGCATATTTGATGTCTGGGTATGTTTAATTTGTATACTGGATGATAGAATTCGGAAAATTTGGCCTAAAGTTTTCACTAGTTCGCGAGCTGGGGAAGATAACTGTCGAGTCTCTCGCCCCGGCGAGAGAAATAAGCTGGAAGTCTCGCCCCGGCGGTCTTGTCGCCCCGACGGCATATTTGAACTGTGTATTGTGGCCCCGGCGACAGCCTCGCCCCGACGACAGTTTCGTTAAGAAATTCACCGCCCCGGCGGTGGAACAGTTATTAAAAAAAAAATATTATTAAAAATTATTAAATTGTTTTGTGGTTTTGTTAAGTTGCTTTATACATGTCTAAAGCCTGTATTAAATAATTAAATGACCAATGAATTGCCAAGATGATTGTTAAGCTAGTACTTGCTGATTATAGTATGCTAAATGAGAGATAAAGAGCAAACCTAAAATGCTTTTAGTCTTGTAACTAATTATATTACCATTTTATAATTAAATGTATAGGTTGTTTAAGGATCGTGAATTACTTAAATTGTAATCTACGCTTGAGGCAAGTTCCTTATCTCAACTTATTACTTTTACGTTGAGCAAGTTTTCCTCCCTTAAAACTTGAAAATTATTTATAGCAAGTTGTTCTTTTCTTTTAACTTGTTAATTTATTCAAAACAAGTTTATTTATATTGAGCAAGCTTATTGACCTTAGCTTATTGATATTCAAGCAAGGTTATTATCACGATTATATACTTAAGCTTTATTTCAATCATTGTTTGTTATTCAAACTTCGGGTATAGTTTCTATTGAACAAACTCTTTTGATGAATTAGACTAGCAAACCGTTATTGATTCACCTAGTCCTTAGTTGATGAGCGATTTCAAAGACTTAGAATATTTTCTATTCATTGTTCCAAGCCAAGTTTCTTTTGGTATGGATTCAGACGATAAACTGAGATGAACAACCCTAATATAGGGGATTACTTACGCGACAACGTTAAAATGTTTGTGCACAATACATTGTACAAAGGGCTGATCCCCCTGAGTACGAGATGTTGGTCCATAGTCTATATGACTGTTAAAGGTTACAGTAGAAATACTTGTTAACCTAGGACATAGTTCGAGGTCTTGTGACCCTCAGATATAATTTCTAAATCTTGAATTCCATTTTCCTTGGAATCAAGCATTCTAATGAGCTTTTAGACTCCGATCATTTATTGAATGTGATTCAGAAAACTATTATCCTCAGTTGAAATCCATTTCATTTAAATATTATTGTTATCGTACTTGTGAGCAATTGTTTGCTCACTCTTGCACTAATCATTGCAGCTAAGGCTGAGAAGTCGGACGAGCCGTCCACGAGCAAAGGCAAGGGCAAGATGTCAAAGTAGCGAGAAATTTATTATACACTTGATGATTATTTGTAACAAGACTTGTTCTAAATTATGTTTTATTCTGCATTGATGTATTAAGGTTTAGATACCTGGGATTTGATTGTTTAATAGTATGGTGATGTAACCCATTTTGGGAAGATGTTTCTTTAAGTTTATTTAATTGTTCTTAATTATGGGTAGTTAAATGTGAATGAATGAGATAGTGAGCACCAAATCTGTGGGAATTAAGTACCTGGATTTGGGGGTGTCACAATATACCTATTTGCACGAAATAAAAATAGTGCCTAAGGTTTAGAAACTTGCTCAAATATAAATTGAGTTCAGCTAAGAAACTTGCCTGATGCACTGCTACAATATTACAATACACGCTCCTTAATATCCTACACATGTAAATACATATTCATATAGCAATCAGTCTCATAAATTCTAGGTTCAAAACAGACGTTACATCATTAAAACATATTGATTGCCACTACGACTACCCAGTTGGGGGTCTCGCTCACCGATGAGCGAGCGGCTGCCCAGCTCGCCGGTGAGCTGGCGGGGGTCTAAGTGGGCAGCGCCCCCTGGAAGCCAAACGAAATATGCTACCAGGTTATTTAATTTACGCCTAAGACAACATGACTTTGGTTGACATTTGGAATACAATTAAGCATTTAAGGCTTACCAAAATATGATTAACTAACTTGTCTAATCATTTAGTACAAACAAAAATATAAGTTTTGGACTTTGTTGGAAAAACTCACTAGGTCTGACCGACCCGACTTGGTCCAGACACGGAGCTGACGCTGCGGCGTGAGGCTCATTGCTAGAGCTCACGCTGCGGCGTGAGTCCCGTGTTCTTCATATGACAGGCTTGACGCTGCGGCGTCAAGCTTAGAGCTTGGATCTCACGCTGCAACGTGAGTCCCGGTCTTTCCTGACAGGCTTCACGCTGCGGTGTGAGCCTTAGAGCTTGGATCTCACGCTGCGGCGTGAGTCCCAGTCTTTTCCCTGTTTTGCCCCTCGCTGCGGCGACGACTGTTAGGCTTATGAGTGATGTTGCGGCGTCACTCTCCAGTAGCCGAATTCTGGGTTTGATCCCAATTCGCGACTCTGACCTCCGGCCACTCCAACCTCCATAACTCTTTCAATACACGTTCAAATTGGTCCATTTTTGACTCTATGGACTCCTAACTCATGGGGCTACAATATATCAAAAATGCAGAGCTACCTATTAATATGGCCAAATCTTAAGCCAAAATACTAAGTTCATACTCTGTTTTTCGAGTTCTTGACAAGTTTTACAAAAATCATTACTATGAACTCGTTTTAACTCTTTTTTACTCCATTCCAACTGGGTTAGCTTCGTAACCCATGGAAATACAATACCATTACAACAACTAAAATTAACAAACATGAAATCATAGCTTTAAAATCCTCTAAAATGGTCTAAACGTCCAAGTTCATGTCCAAAGTTCATTATTTTTGCTCCATTAAGCCAAGGTAAGGATTTCTTGCATTTTTGTTCCACTTTGATGTTATTAATGGCTTACATAACCTCTTAACAACATTTACAAACAATCAGAATAAACAAAAACACCAAGAATCGCCATAAATCTGACCGATAAGCTTAAAAGCTCAAAACTAAGAAAAACTTGAAAAACTTAACAAGAAATCGAATGGAATGGATTTGGTTGGTGTTTACCTCTGTAAATCCTTCTTAGATGATTAAGAAACTCGACTAGGCTTGATTTTTAGGGTTATTCTTGCTTGGGTTCTCTTCTTTGTGACACCCCCAAAATCCAGGTACTTAATTCCCACAGATTTGGTGTTCACTAACTCATTCATTCACATCTAACTACCCATAAATAAGAACAATTAAATAAACATCTTCCCAAAATGGCTTACATCACCAAACTGTTAAACAATCAAATCCCAGGTTATCTAACCTTAAATACATCAGTGCGGAATAAAACATAAGCAAAATAAGTCTTTGATACAATTAAACATCAAGCAAACAATAAATCTCCTGCTACTTCGGCATCTTGCCCTTGCCTTTACTTGTGTACGGCTCGTCCTGCTTTTCTGGCTTAGCTGCAATGTTTAGTGCAAGAGTGAGCAAACAATTGCTCACAAGTACGATAACAATAATATTTAAATGAAATGAATTTCATCTGAGGAATAATAGTTTTTTGAATTCAATCAATAAGGAATCAACGTCTGAAAGCTCGTTAGAATGCTCGATTCAAGGAAAATGGATTTTGAAGATTTATTAATTTTATCTGAGGGTCACAAGACCTCGAACTATGTCCTAGGTTAACTGGTATCTCTACCGTAACCTTTAACAGTCTTAAAGACTATGGACCTTCAATCTCGTACTCAGGGGGATCAGCCCTTTGTACAATGTATTGTGCACAAACATTTTAACGCTGTCGCGTAAGTAATCCCCTATATTAGGGTTGTTCATCTTAGTTTAACATCAGAGTCCGTACCAAAAAGAACTTGGCTTGGAACAAGTTTAAAAATATTCTAAGTCTTTGAAACGATCATCAACTAAGGACTAGCTGAATCAATAAGGGTTTGCTAGTCGTTAATACATTCGATTTAACAATAAAGTTTGTTCAATAGAAACTATACTCGAAATTTAAATAACAAACAATGATTGGAATAAAGCTTTAAGTACGTAACATGATAGTAACCTTGCTTGAATATTAATAAGCTAAGGTCAATAAGCTTGCTCAATATAAATAAACTTGCTTTGAATAAATTAACAAGTTAAAGGGAAGAACAACTTGTTTAATATAATAATGGAGTTCAGAAACTTGCATTCGTTACATCTTTCCCTCCTTAGAGGGATTCTGTGCCCAGAATCACAACGCAATTAAATCGTCCGTTACATTCTCCCCTCCTTACAAAGATTCTGTCCCCAGAATCGCAATATAAAGATTAAACAAATAATTGAGGAAAATTTTGCATAATTTTCTCTTCGAGTTCCCACGTTGCTTCTTCAGCACTGTGGTTCCTCCAGATTACCTTAACAGAAGGTATCACTTTATTTCTAAGAATTTGCTCCTTCCTGTCCACTATCTGTATAGGAACCTCTTCATAAGACAAATCTTTCTTGAATTGTATCGGTTCATATTGTATTACATGTTTATAATCGGGCTTATACTGTCGTAGCACTGATATATGGAAGACATTGTGAATGTGGCCTAACTCAGGAGGTAAAGCTACCTCATAAGCTACCTCACCCACCCTTTTCAGCACCTCAAACGGTCCAATAAATCGCGGACTCAGCTTACCCTTTTTACCAAATCTGATTTTCCCCTTCCAAGGAGATACTTTGAGAAACACAAAATTGCCGACTTCAAATTCACGATTTTGTCGGTGTTGATCAGCATACTTCTTCTACCTGTCTTGAGCGGCTATCAGTCTGGCTCTTATCACCTTGACAATTTTAACTGTTTGTTGTACCAGTTCGGGTCCCAATAGTCGACGTTCACCGACCTCGTCCCAACATAACGGAGTTCTGCACTTCCTTCCATACAATGCTTCATATGGCGGCATTCCAATACTCGTGTGATCATCCCAGTTGTCTTTAAAATCCATGACGCACGCTCGAAGCATATCCTCCAACGTTTGAATTGTTCTTTCGCTCTGGCCATCGGTTTGCGGATGGTAGGCTGTACTCATTCTCAACTGTGTCCCTAAACAAGTTTGCAGACTCCTCCCAAATTTTGATGTGAAACGTGGATCTCTGTCTGACACCATTGACACTGGAACACCGTGCCTTAAGATAATCTCCTTGACGTATAATTTTGCCAGCTGATCCAAAGTAAATCTGATTTTGATCGACAAGAAATGTACTGATTTCGTCAATCTGTCAACTATGACCCATATTGCGTCATAACCCTGCTGAGTAGTTGTAAGCCCTACCACAAAGTCCATTGTGATATGCTCCCACTTCTATTCTGGTATCTCCAAGGGCTGTAACAAACCACTTGGTCGTTGATGCTCCGCTTTAACTCTCTGACAAGTTAAACACTTCGCAACACACTCGGCAACCTCTCTTTTCATGTTTGGCCACCAAAAATGTTGGCGAAGATCCTGGTACATCTTTGTACTTCCCGGGTGAATCAAAAATCTTGAACTATGAGATTCGTTCAAAATCTCCTCTCTAACTGCCAATACTAACGGTACCCAGATTCTGCCTTCAAATCTCAGCAACCCTTCGGTATCGATTTTATATTTAAGCTCTTCACCTTCAAGCACTCTTTTGCGTATATTAATACACTCCTCATCCTGGAGTTGCGCTTCCTTGACTTTGTCCACTAGAGTTGATTGAGTTTCCATTTGGAACAATTTTTTAGCAGGCTCTGCCAGATTCTTCACCTCTAACTTCAATGTAGCCATTTCCGCTACGAGCTTCTCCTGAGCAGTTAACAAAAATAGTTTCTCCCGACCTTTTCTACTCAAAGCGTCGGCAACCACATTAGCCTTTTCCGGATGGTATAGAATTTCACAATCATAATCTTTGATCAATTCTATCCATCTTCTCTGCCGCATATTCAAATCTTTATGTGTAAAAATATACTTCAGACTTTTATGATCTGTATATATTTCACACTTCTCCCCATAGAGATAATGCCTCCAGATTTTCAAAGCAAACACCACGGCTGCTGACTCCAAATCATGGGTCGGATACCCTTTTTCATAGTCTTTTAATTGGCGCGATGCATATGCAATAACCTTACCATTCTGCATCAACACACAACCAAGTCCTTTATGCGATGCGTAGCTATACACCACAAAATTTCCTGTATCATCTGGTAAAGACAACACAGGTGCCGAACTTAGTCTCTTCTTTAGTTCGTGGAAACTCTCTTCGCACTTCTCCGTCCAAAAAAACTTCACTGATTTTCTTGTTAAATTTGTTAACGGAGTGGCGATCCTGGAGAAATCTTGAATAAAACGTCTGTAGTATCCTGCTAAACCTAGCAAACTCCTCACTTCTGACGGTGTTTTCGACTGATCCCAGTTCATCACAGCTTCCACTTTCGCTGGATCCACTGAAATCTCGTCTTTATCAATAACATGTCCAAGGAATTGAACACGCTCTAACCAAAATTCGCACTTCGAAAATTTTGCATACAATTTCTCCTTCCTTAACGCCTCCAATGTCACCCTCAAATGCTCCACGTGTTCTTCTTGAGTTTTGGAGTAAACCAAAATGTCGTCTATGAATACTACTACGAATTTATCCAGAAATGGTTTGAACACCCTATTCATTAAATCCATAAACGCTGCAGGTGCGTTTGTTAATCCAAATGACATAACCAAAAACTCATAGTGACCATATCTAGTTCGAAATGTCGTCTTTGGTATGTCTTCCTTTCTTACCTTTAACTGATGATACCCACTTCGCAGATCTATCTTCGAAAAATATCTTGCTCCCTTCAATTGGTCAAACAGGTCATCGATTCTTGGCAACGGATATTTGTTTTTAATCGTGACCTTGTTCAACTCTCTATAATCAATGCAAATACGCATTGATCCGTCCTTCTTCTTGATGAATAATACCGGCGCTCCCCACGGCGAAACACTCGGTTGAATATACTTTTTATCCAGCAACTCCTGTAATTGCACCATCAACTCCTTCATTTCTACCGGAGCCATTCTATATGGGGCTTTTGATATAGGGGCTGTAACCGGTGCTAAATCAATTACAAACTCAATTTCCCTATCTGGCGGTAATCCTGACAAATCATCAGGAAACACATCCGCAAAATCCTTAACTACCGGTATCTCCCCCAACTGTGCTCCCACCTTTCGGGTATCGACTATGTAGGCTAGATATCCTACACATCCTTGTGTCAACATCTTTTTGGCCTGCATCATCGTCAGACAACTCGTTTGTTTAGGCGACTTGCTACCATGAAACACTACCTTCGACGGAGTCTTAAGATTCACACACTTCTTTTGACAGTCAATAACTGTCCCATGGTTGAACAACCAATCCATTCCCAGAATGACATCAAACTCCCCAAGATGAATTGGGATCAAGTTTACTGTCATCATATGACTATTAATATCTATTCGACAGTTCTTGTGGACAAACTTAACAGGAATCACTTCCCTATTCGCAATTTCTATATTCATGGGGTAATCTAATTCTTCCTGAGGTAACTCTAATTTCTTAGCAAAATCATCGGATATAAATGAGCAAGTAGCACCCGAGTCACACAATACATAAGCATTAACATCATTGACTAGAATGATACCTGACACTACATCCTTTGACTGCACAGCATCTTGCACCGTCATGTTGAATGTTCGAGCGGTAGGTCGATTGGGCTGTGTCGATCCTGTGATAGTCAGATTACCTCCACCGTTGTTTCCTTTTCCTGCACTGGCTCCACCTGTAGTTGCTTTCTTAGGGCAGTCTCGGGCAAAGTGATCCTTCGACCCGCAGATGAAACATGCGCCCTTCTTCGGATTAGGGCAATTCAGTGCGATATGACCCTCCTGTCCGCAGTTGAAACATACCCTCTTACCCTTCAAGCAAACACCCATATGACTCTTTCCGCAGTTACTACACACCTCCACCTTCTTTTTCTGATTACCCTGCTGACTTCCCGCAGAGTTACTATCACTCCACTTCCTCTTCTGACCGCTGCCCCCATGGCTACCACTTGTCTTGTTTTCACTTTCATTCTTCTTCTTCCTCTGCTCTTGATTATACTTGGACAGAGCATCACTGCCTCCTTCAGCCATAATTGCCTTTTCCAAAACTGCCGCAAAGGAGTTCAGTTGAAACAACGAAACTCGACTATATAACCAGGGCTTCAATCCCTGCTCAAATCTTCTAGCCTTTCGCTCGTCCGTGTTGACTTGATATGGCGCAAATCTCGCCAACTCGTTGAATTTTGCAGCATATTCAGGTACCGTTATGGTACCTTGCTTCAGCTCTAGAAACTGCACCTCCATCTGATTCTGAGCACTTGTTGGGAAATAGGTCTCGAAAAATATTTCCTTAAATCGCTCCCACGGAATAATCCCTTGGCCACCCCGAGTCTTATTTGCTTGCCACCAGTAGCTAGCTTCTGATTTCAGCATAAAGATTGCAAATGCCGTCTTTTGGTTCTCATTGACCCTAGCGACATCAAACACCTTCTCCATCTCCATGACCCACGTTTGAGCCTCTATCGGATTCATAGACCCTTGAAATTCTAGGGGTCCTACAGCCTTGAAGTCTTTGAATGTTGTGGACTGGGCTTGAGGTTGATTCGCAAATGCTCCCGTGAGTAAATCCACCAACTGTTGCATTGGGTTGGCACTGGCTTCTTCAGAGTTGTTGGTCGATCCCTCAGGGGTCTGTTGACGAGCTTGTCTTCTCTTTGACGGCATTTTACTGTTAAGAATTCGCGCTATTAGGTTTTTACTCATTTACTTAAACATTTAAGTCTTAAATTAAACATTTATAAACAATACTTAACACACAACACATCTGATAAACTTTCGCATTTTATTCATTTACAGCTTTAAAACATAATAAAAATAGCATCGTAGTTATTTACATCAAATCATCTATCCTGAAATCATAAGGTTCCAGGACTACATCATTATTCTATCCCATTATATAAAACTGGGATTTACAACTTATTAACTCATAAATTTCATAATAACAAATCTAATCATAATCTACGATGATAACCCACGACACACAGCTTCCTGGCGTTCCTGCTCCATAATACGAGTCACCATCCTTCGACCCATTACATCTGGATGATGATGAACTCGATCCTGAGCTCTATCCACTGTGGTGTGAAAAATATACTCCATCTCGTCAATCTTGGTCTTCTTTGACCGCACTTCACATTCAACACGATCTGCGCGGTTAGCCTCCCTTAACCAAGCAGTTTCAGCTCTCGCCCGCTCAGCTGACTCCTTTTTCAACTCATCTCGAACGATTTCATTCCTGGCTATCAACTGTCCTCGTCGATACTCAGACTGCGCTAGCCTCTGCTCAACCTCTGCAAGACGTGATGAAAGGTCTTGGATCTCAGCATTCTTCTGCTCTAAAGTGGCTTAACGTTCCGCAACCTGTTCTTCTAACTCCTCTTTTTCACTCTCTACATGAACCAACTTCCACTCATCGTCTCCAAGACGTATATCTAGCTCCTCTATCTTACTGTTCTTCTACTCCAAGACTGTCTGTCGCTTGGCCAACTGCCTCTCTAACTCCTCCACTCTATCTTGCAACTCTATGTTGCGATCATATACCTGCTCATACATCTGAACACCTAAGGAGGTTAGTGATATCTCCTCAGGGTCCTCCTCCTCCTCCGGATCCTCCTCAGGATCAGTCTCAGGCTCATACTCATGACCTGTAACTGTAATCAATAGGGATGGCTCCCTCTGCACTAGCTGCTCATGAACTACGTGAATATCTCGGGGCTCCTCCTCCCTAGCCTGGCTGGGCTCTCCTCTATCAGTCATCCTGACAACAAAATTTTAAGTTTTAATTACTAATCGATAATAATCGCGAGCATATAAATCTGTTATCAAATAAGCACATAGCACATAATTATTTTAT
This sequence comes from Aralia elata, assembly GCA_034770075.1. Taxonomy (NCBI): domain Eukaryota; kingdom Viridiplantae; phylum Streptophyta; class Magnoliopsida; order Apiales; family Araliaceae; genus Aralia; species Aralia elata. The sequence continues at coordinate 2,730,250 of CM068381.1, read as the reverse complement.
TGTCTTTTATGAATTTCCGTAACTCATTCCTTAGAACTCGATAGGAGTTTATCACCTCTATATTCTTTATCTTCTAAAAGGCTACTACCTAAGGTTTTCCCCACCTAAAGGTTCATAACCTATCAGCTCTGATAACAACCTGTGACACCCCCAAAATTCGGGTACTTAATTCCCACAGATTTGGTGTTCATTAACTCATTCATTCACATCTAACTACCCATAAATAAGAACAATTAAATAAACTTAAAGAAACATATTCCCAAAATGGCTTACATCACCAAACTGTTAAACAATCAAATCCCAGGTTATCTAACCTTAAATACATCAGTGCGGAATAAAACATAAGCAAAATAAGTCTTTGATACAATTAAACATCAAGCAAACAATAAATCTCCTGCTACTTCGGCATCTTGCCCTTGCCTTTACTTGTGGACGGCTCGTCCTGCTTTTCTAGCTTAGCTGCAATGTTTAGTGCAAGAGTGAGCAAACAATTGCTCACAAGTACGATAACAATAATATTTAAATGAAATGAATTTCATCTGAGGAATAATAGTTTTCTGAATTCAATCAATAAGGAATCAACGTCTGAAAGCTCGTTAGAATGCTCGATTCAAGGAAAATGGATTTCAAGATTTATTAATTTTATCTGAGGGTCACAAGACCTCGAACTATGTCCTAGGTTAACTGGTATCTCTACCGTAACCTTTAACAGTATTAAAGACTATGGACCTTCCATCTCGTACTCAGGGGGATCAACCCTTTGTACAATATATTGTGCACAAACATTTTAACGCTGTCGCGTAAGTAATCCCCTATATTAGGGTTGTTCATCTCAGTTTAACATCAAAGTCCGTACCAAAAGGAACTTGGCTTGGAACAAGTTTAAAAATATTCTAAGTCTTTGAAACGATCATCAACTAAGGACTAGCTGAATCAATAAGGGTTTGCTAGTTGTTAATACATTCGATTCAACAATAAAGTTTGTTCAATAGAAACTATACTCGAAATTTAAATAACAAACAATGATTGGAATAAAGCTTTAAGTACGTAACATGATAGTAACCTTGCTTGAATATTAATAAGCTAAGGTCAATAAGCTTGCTCAATATAAATAAACTTGCTTTGAATAAATTAACAAGTTAAAGGGAAGAACAACTTGTTTAATATAATAATGGAGTTCAGAAACTTGCATTCGTTACATTCTTCTTCCACCCGTGCCTTCTTCTTCTTCCTCCTTTCTTTTTCCGACGACTTCCTCCTTCATCCTTCTTCCTTTTTCTTCAGCTCTCTCTCTCTCTCTACTGAAGCAATTTGGAATGAGTTAGGAGTTGAATGATTTGGGAGAAGTGGAGGAGTAATTTTGGGAGAAAATGGGTTGGTTGCTCAAGGTTGTCCAATAATTTCAAATGCTTGCCGGCAACTCCCTTCATGCTCTCATTTCATTGGTCTAAATTGGTGGGTTGGTTCCCTCTTGGAGTAACAAGCCAAATAAATACTCAAATACACCAAAAATATATCCGAAAACTCCCACTTCTGTACCCAATTTGCTCAATAATTCTACCCATAATTAAAATGGGTACTTCCATAAATTATTAGGACGCATAAAAATAATTATTATGGAGTTTGTCCATTTATTCGGAACACCTATATAATACATTTCGGATATGGATAAAATCACGTATCAGCTCAAATAAAATTTTCGACGCTTGAAAAAATTACCACTTCGCTCGCACGTATTAATGAAATTATTCAACATAAAAAAAAGACAAAAAAATATCTGGCATGAATAGTGCCTCGAAAAATGTGCCCCGTGAATGGTGATTTAGCGCCGCTACGCTAAATCAATTATTCACTTAAACAAAACTATAACACATAAAATTTCACGCATTCACATAATCCAAGTTGTCACACAACCTTTAAACATGCAACACAAAAATAATATTAATAAAATATAATATATTCATTAATATTCAAAAATTCGAATGATAAGGCAAATCCAAAATTTCGGTCGTTACATCCTCCCCCTTATAAGAATTCTGTCCCCAGAATTACAATCTAGGTATAAAAAACTTAACATAGGTTCACTCAAAAAGATGCGAATAATTCCTCCTCATCTTCTCTTCTAGCTCCCACGTAGCTTCTTCAGCTGCGTGATTCCTCCAAAGTATTTTCACCAAATGGATGACCTTATTTCTTAACGTCTGCTCTTTCCTATCTAATATCTGGACAGGAATCTCTTCATATGACAAGTCTTTCTCAACTTGAATTGGTTCATAGGATATCACATGCTTGTAGTTGGGTTTATATGGCCGCAACATAGAAACGTGAAACACATTGTGAATATGCACAAGTTTAGGAGGTAGAGCTACCTCGTACGCCACTTCACCTACCCTCTTTAAAACTTCAAAAGGTCCTACGAACCTGGGACTCAATTTCCCCTTCTTTCCAAATCTGATCTTTCCTTTCCAATGAGATACTTTCAAAAATATGAAATTGCCAACTTCAAAGTCTCGCTTCTGATGATGCAAATCGGCATATTTCTTTTGTCGGTCCTGAGCTGCTACCAATCAAGCTCTTATCACTTTGACGACATCCACGGTCTGCTGCACCAATTCAGGTCCCAACAGTCTCCGTTCACCGACTTCGTCCCAACACAGAGGTGTTCGACATTGCCTCCCATATAATGCTTCATATGGCGACATGCCAATGCTTGCATGATAACTGTTATTGTAGGCAAACTCTACCAATGGTAGATGATTATCCCAGCCACCTTTAAAATCTATCACACATGCTCTAAGCATGTCTTCAAGCGTCTGAATCATTCGCTCGCTTTGCCCATCCGATTGAGGATGATACGCCATACTCATCCTCAACTGAGTCCCCAATCTTTCTTGTAAGCTCTTCCAGAAATTCAACGTGAAACGCGGATCTCTGTCAGATATAATAGATACCGACACCCCATGTCGTGACACAATCTCTTTCACATATAACTTTGCTAACTGTTCCAGATTGTACCTTATCTTGATCGGTAAAAAATGTGCAGATTTAGTTAAACGATCCACGATCACCCAGATTGCGTCATAACCCTTCTGAGTTGGTGGAAGCCTCGTCACAAAATCCATCGTGATATGCTCCTACTTCCACTCCAGAATCTCCAGTGGTTGTAGCAGTCCACCCGGTTTCTGATGTTCTGCTTTTACCCTCTGACATGTCAAACATCGCCCAACACATTTTGCGACCTCCCTCTTCATGTTCGGCTACCAAAAGTGTTGTCGCAAATCCTGATACATCTTGGTACTACCAGGGTGTATCGAATACTTTGTTGAAAGAGCTTCTTACAGAATCTCTTCCCTTAACTCCGGAACCATCTGTATCCAGATACTCCTTTCAAACCTTAGCAATCTCGTGCTATCAGACTTGTACTTCAATTCCTCTCCTTCTGAGATTCGCTCCCTTATGGTAACACATTCGTCATCTTTTCCTTTAGCCTCCTTTATCTTGGCTAATAAAGTCGGACTTGCCTCTACTGCGAATAGTTTCTCGTCTGTATTGGTCGGATACTTGATTTCCAACTCCAGTCTTTCTATATCCTTGATCAGTTCCTCTTGAGTTGTCAGTACCATCAACTTATCTCTGCCCTTCCTACTTAGAGCATCAGCTACTACAGTAGCCTTACCGGGATAGTACAGAATTTCACAGTCGTAATCCTTGATCAACTCCAACCATCGCCTCCGTCTCATGTTTAGTTCCTTTTGAGTGAAGATGTACTTCAGACTCTTGTGGTCTGTATATATCTCACACTTCTCCCCATAGAGATAGTGCCTCCAAATCTTTAAAGCAAACACCACTGCCGCTAGTTCCAAGTTATGAGTCGGATATCCCTTCTCATAGTCCTTCAGCTGTTGTGACGCGTACGCAATGACCTTCCCATGCTGCATCAACACGCATCCAAGGCCATTGTTGAAAGTAGTATGCACACAAGCCAATCATATTTGATATGATGTAGCATATACTGTGTAATCTTATTCATTTATTAATAAAAGAATTGATTTTCTTAAAAGGCATTTTATATTATCTACATGGTGCTGTTATATTAAATGTGATAAACCCATAGTTTTGAGCAATGCTTTTAGAATCATGATGGTGATCATGCTAATGAGATCTAAATTCTAGATAGCTCACAAACTAAAATTGTTCCTAATCGTTGGATTACTAAAAAGGGGATTAGTGAATCCGGATAGATTAGTACATACGTTGCTTGCTCTTAAGAAGAGGATGATTGATCTCATAATCATTTGTGTGGAGACACTAAAGCAAGTATGTAGGTGTTTATTGGAGAATAAATTCACTGAACGTGGCTCGCTAAGGAATACCTAATGGAGTTTTACTCGCCTGTCAATAGGAATTCCTCTAGTGATAGTAGTGCAAGTGATCCTTGGACTTGAAATCATCATAGTATCTTGTGTATGATGAGTTATACTTTGACATATCCCTTAAAACCTTTAGGGTATATCAAAGGGTATGATTGGGTATAATAAGTTGTGCATGGAGATAGGTGAATGATCAACAAAAAATCTACCACGTTTAGTAAAAGATGTGAAATGTCCTATGTGATTTGATAAATGACAACTCAGTAGTCCTTGGCCAAGGCAGAATGAAATTAGAAAGGAGTTTCTAATTTACATTATTTAGAGTTGTGCATTTGGGAATCAAAATACATATAATTAAATAAAATAATACTTGACAATAAATCCATGTCTTATATTTAATTGGGACATTGTATGGTAGAAGGATTGAATTGTACGATAACTATTCACTGAAAGGTTCTTTTGTGATTAATGTTGAAATCTATATTATCTGGAAAGTCATTGATCGCTAAGGGGGCTTACCCTTATTGTAGAATAAATATTATTTATTTAAATGAATTAAATAGTTTAATTTATTTATTTAAATAAAATTATAATTGTTCTAATTAATTTATTCACAACCAGTTTAATATGGAGAACCTAAAGGGTCACACCGCAAAAGGAAAATATTTATTTAAGAAGTAAATGGCATAATTGTAACAATAAGTTAAGTGTATTTAATTTAATCTATGGAGATAGAATAAATTAAATAGCTTAATATTTATTATTTAATATTTTTAAAATATTAAATATAAATTAATAAGAGGAGTCTTATTATTATTATTATTATTATTATTATTACTATTACTATTTTTTAATTCCTAATAGAGATTGAGAATTAATTAATAGAAGTACTCTCTCATGAATTCCTAATTGGATTAGGAGCATAGTTAATTAAATGAGTTTAATTATAATAGAAACCCTAATCCTAAATAGTTTAGGGAGGGTTATTCGTACATCTATAAATAAGAGAAGTCTTATCGTATATTAGTGTTACACACTCTTGCATTAGATTGTTGAGAGTACTTGTAATTTCTATAGAGATAGAAACTAGGGTTTTGCCAATACCCAACTTCTTGAATACCTATTCTTCCTTGGTGGATCACCTCTAGAGGCCAAACACTTGTGTGACTAACGTTGATCAAAGGAAGGAATCTCATCGGTGGAATTCGAAGAGAACACGAATGACTAGGAGTTGGACTTGTACCCGAGGAAGCTTTGATCTACGAGGGTATAATTCTTATTCTCTTTCTCTTTCGTTTAATTGATAATTGAACACAAGGATAGATCATGGTGATGGTTTGTATAAAAATTTTAAAATCCGTTTTATCACGCTTCCGCCCTATTTGTGTATTTTGATTGCATGCTTGCGTAATATACAAACCTAACAGTGGTATTAGAGCCTAATCCTTATGTTAATTATTGATTTTGATGATTCCATGTATAAATTGATATGTGATACGATTAGATTTTTGGACTGGAAAATTTTTTCTGAATCTGCATCGCGGCGCGGCCGCTCCGCTTCAAGTTCATTCTGGAGCATGGCCGCGCCCTAACCTAGAAAACGTTTCTGGGGGTGCAGCGCGGTCGTGCCGATGTGCAGACTTTGAATTTTTTTTTTGTTTTTCTCAATTAACATAAATGGTTTATTTAATTGATAAAAGTTTAAAATAAAGATGTTTACTTTATCTGGAATAGGATTTCAGATTGCTAAAATTAAAGGAGTTTAATTTGGATTTGGTTTTTGATTAAAATAAAAGAGTTTATTTTGTTTCAAAACTAAATATTACCAAAACTTTTGCCCATTAATTGATATCAATGCATATATGAAATGGTTTTATTATTCATGAGATGAATGTTATTTATTGATACATATTGAGATATGTATGATAATAAATAGGGGTTGATTATGGACTATTGACCAATGTGTGATTGGAATTATTTTAGAGGATGCTTGAATGTATGAGTTTTTATAAATGGGGTCTGCGTACCTCGTCTTCTCTAATTTTTCTTAATGTAAATTCTATCTCCCTCCTATGTACTTTCCCTTGACTGCTGATCAAGGTTTCTATTTATTGTAAATAGTTTATGTAATAGGACTAGTTAGAATTAATTTTGAAAAATTGGAGACGAAGGAGCAAGGAGTGCTTGAAGACCCGTTTGTATTGGAGCCCGAGTTTAAATGTAATAGTTGTTAGGTTTGTATATTACGCAAACATGCAATCAAATTACATAATTAGGGCGGAAGCGTGATAAAACGGATTTTAAAATTTTCATACAAACCATCACCATGATCTATCCTTGTGTTCAATTATCAATTAAACGAAAAAGAAAGAGAATAAGAATTATACCCTCGTAGATCAAAGCTTCCTCGGGTACAAGTTCAACTCCTAGTCCTTCGTGTTCTCCTTGAATTCTACCGATGAGATTCCTTCCTTTGATCAACGTTAGCCACCCAAGTGTTTGGCCTCTAGAGGTGATCCACCAAGGAAGAATATGTATTCAAGAAGTTGGGTATTGGCAAAACCCTAGTTTCTATCTCTATAGAAATTGCAAGTACTCTCCACAATCTAATGCAAGAGTGTGTAACCCAAATCTATGATAAGACTCCTCTTATTTATAGCTGTAGGAATAACCCTTCCCTAAACTATTTAGGATTAGAGTTTCTATTATAATTAAACTCCTTTAATTAATTATGCTCCTAATCCAATTAGGAATTCATGGGAGAGTACTTCTATTAATTAATTCTCAATTCCTATTAACAATTAAATAATAGTAATAGTAATAATAATAATAAGACTCCTCTTATTAATTTATATTTAATATTTCTAAAATATTAAATAATAAATATTAAGCTATTTAATTTATTCTATCCCGTAGATTAAATTAAATACACTTAACTTATTATTACAATTATGCCATTTACTTCTTAAATAAATATTTTCCTTTTGCGGTGTGACCCTTTAGGTTCTCCATATTAAACCGGTTGTGAATAAATCAATTAGAACAATTCTAATTTTATTTAAATAAATAAATTAAACTATTTAATTCATTTAAATAAATAATATTTATTCTACAATAAGGGTAAACCTCCTTAGCGATCAACGACTTTCCAGATAATATAGATTTCAACATCAATCACAAAAGAACCTTTGAGTAAATAGTTACCGTACAATTCAATCCTTCTACCATACAATGTCCCAATTAAATATAAGACATGGATTTACTGTCAAGTCTTATTTTATTTAATTATATGTATTTCGATTCCCAAATGCACAACTCTGATTAATGCAAATTAGAAACTCCTTTCTAATTTCATTCTGCCTTGGCCAAGGACTACTGAGTTGTCATTTATCGAATCACATAGGACATTCACATGTTTTACTAGACGTGGTAGATTCTTTGTTGATCATTCACCTATCTCCATGTACAACTTATTATACCCAATTATACCCTTTGATATACCCAAAGGTCTTAAGGGACATGTCAAAGTATAACTCATCATACACAAGATACTATGATGATCTCAAGTCCAAGGATCACTTATACTACTATCACTAGAGGAATTCCTATTGACAGACGAGTAAAACTCCATTAGGTATTCCTTAGCGAGCCACGTTCAGTGAACTTATTCTCTAATAAGCACCTACATACTTGCTTTATTGTCTCCACACGAATGATTATGAGATCAATCATCTTCTTCCTAAGAGCAAACAACGTATGTACTAATCTATCCGGATTCACTAATCCCCAATTTAGTAATCCAACGATTAGGAACAATTTTAGTTTGTGAGCTATCTAGAATTTAGATCTCATTAGCATGATCACCATCATGATTCTAAAAGTATTGCTTAAAACTATGAGTTTATCACATTTAATATAACAACACTATGTAGATAATGTAAAATGCGTTTTAAGAAAATCAATTCTTTTATTAATAAATGAATAAGATTACAAAGTGTATGCTACATCATATCAAATATGATTGGCTTGTGTGCATACTACTTTCAATCTCCCACTTGCACTAAAGCTAATCGCCTTAGTATCTAATTCCCATCTTCTCCAAGTGACGATCAAACTGCTGTGGAGTTAAAGCTTTAGTAAATGGATCTGCAATATTGTCTTGGGAGTCCACACGCTCCAGGGTGACATCTCCTCTTTCAATGATCTCTCTAATCAAATGAAACTACCGCAACACGTGTTTGGATTTCTGATGAGACCTGGGTTCTTTAGCCTGCGCACCAGCTCCAGTGTTGTCACAGAATAAAGGTATGGCTCCTCTAATGCTAGGAACCATTCCAAGTTCAGTTATGAACTTCTTCATCCAAACAGCTTCTTTTGCAGCTTCACTTGCAGCTATGTACTCTGCCTCTGTCACTGAATCAACAACTGTTTGCTGCTTGGAACTCTTCCAACTCACTGAGCCACCGTTTAAGGTAAACATATACCCTGAAACGGATTTATAGTCATCTTGGTTCGTTTGTAAACTTGAGTCTGTATAGCCCTCTAGTTTCAATTTAGACCCACCGTAGATAAGAAATAGTTCGTAGTCATAATAAGCTGCAATTGCAAGCAAAATCTGAATGGACTTGAGCATAGCTACTAGTGAGAAAGTTTCATCATAGTCAACTCCTTGTCTTTGTTTGAAACCTTTTGCAACTAGTCGGGCCTTATAGGTCTCTACCTTGCCATCTGTTCCAGTCTTTCTCTTAAAGACCCATTTACACCCAATAGGCTTAATTCCCTCAGGTGGTGAAACCAAAGTCCATACTTGGTTTTCATATATGGAATCCATCTCGGATTTCATGGTTTCTAGCTATTTCTCTGAGTCTTTACTACTCATAGCCTCTTCGTAAGTCAATGGATCATCATCATCTATGATGCGTACCTCATCATCATCCTCTATGATGAATCCATACCTATCAGGTATCTTCGGTACTCTTCCAGATTTACGAAAAGGTTGTGATACATTAGGTTCTTCCACTCGGTCAGGTACCTGACTTTGATCCGTAGTATTTTGTGGTTCTTGAACTTCTTCAAGATATATCTTACTCCCACTGACCCCTTCAAGGATAAACTCCTTTTCCAAGAAGGCAGCGTGTTTCGCAACAAACACCTTTTGATCATTAGGATGATAGAAATAATACCCTACAGTTTCTTTAGGGTATCCCACAAATCTACACTTGTCGGATCTAGTCTTTAGCTTATCATGCTCAAACCTTTTGACATAAGGTGGATAACCACAAGTCTTAACATACTTAAGATTTGGTTTCCTCCCTGTCCATAATTCATATGGGGTCTTTGGGACGGATTTGGTAAGTACCTTGTTAAGTAGATATGCAACCGTTTCTAGGGCATAACCCCAGAAGGATATTAGAAGGTCGGTAAAACTCATCATGGAATGAACCATGTCCAACAATGTTCGATTTCTCCTTTTAGATACACCATTCAACTGTGGCGTCCCTGGTGGAGTCCATTGTGAGATTATACCATTTTCTTTGAGACAATTGAGAAACTCATTGGTCAAGTATTCCCCTCCTCGATCCGATCGAAGAATTTGAATACTTTTACCAGTTTGCTTCTCTACTTCACTTCTGAATTCTTTAAACTTTTCAAACGATTCAGATTTGTATTTCATTAAATACACATATCCAAATCTAGAATGATCATCAGTGAAAGTAATAAAATAAGAATACCCTCCTCGTGCATTCGTTGTCATAGGTCCACATACGTCTGTGTGTACCCACGCTAACAATTCTGTAACTCTTTCTCCTTTTCCAGTAAAAGGAGATTTAGTCATTTTACCCATGAGACAAGATTCACAAGTTGGATATGATTCATAATCAGATAGCTCTAAAAGCCCATCTTTATGCAACTTGGTTAATCTTGTTTCATTGATATGACCGAGTCTATAGTGCCACATAAAGGTATAATTAATATCATCTCTTTTTCTTTTCTTAGTTTGTTCAATTTGAAGTATATTTTCATGCAAGTCAAGTATGTAAAGTCCATTCAGTAGATTCCCAACACCATATAAAATATTTTTATTATAAATAGAACAGTTGTTGTTCTTTATTATAATATCAAAACCATCCATATCCAATATAGAAATTGGAATAATGTTTCTAATGAGTGTCGGAACATAATAATAATTATTTAAACTAATGAACTTGCCCGAAGGCAGTGCTAAACAATAAGTCCCTACAGCTAATGCAGCAACCTTTGCTCCATTTCCCACTCGTAGGACGACCTCATCCTTGTTCAGCTTTCTACTTCTGCTTAGTCCCTGCATATTATTACATATGTGAGAACTACAGCCGGTATCCAATACCCAAGTATAATTTTGACTTTCAGAAAAATTAATTTCAATCATGAACAAATTTAGATCGGAAGTCGAAGCTTCTCCAAGCTTCTTTTGGTCCGCAAGATACTCCTTGCAGTTCCTCTTTCAGTGTCCCAGCTTATTGCAATGGTAGAAAATTCCTTTGCTATCTAGATTAGGTTTCTTTTTATCCTTTCTCTTCGCCTTGCCTTTAGCCTTCTTATTTTTCTTCTTTTCAGAAGATACCTTGGGCCTCTTCCTTTTCTTGGAAGAATCATCCACTAGTAAGACTTGGTTCTTGTTGGATGAGAAGTGACCTTCAGCAGTTTTCAGCATGTTAAGTAACTCAGGCAAGCTGACGTCTAACTTATTCATGTGAAAATTCACAACAAATTGTGAGAAGGTGTCCGGGAGTGACTGCAAGATCAAATCTTGACTTAACTCCCCATCCATCACGAACCCAAGCTGTCCAAGTTGTTCAATCAGATTGATCATCTTAAGGACATGAGGCTCAACAGCAGTGCCCTCGGTCATACGAGATCGGAAGAGCTCCTTAGATATCTGATATCTAGCAGTCCTACTTTGTTCACCATACAACTCTTTGAGGTGCAACAATATAGTAGGAGCATCCATAGTTTCATGCTGACGCTGAAGCTCGTTACTCATGGATGCGAGCATGATGCATTGAGCCAAGATTGCATCATCTTGCTAATTTCTGAAAGTAGCAATCTCTTCCTTAAAGGCTGTTTCTGCAACACTTGCAGGGACTGGCGAATTTAGGACATAAGAAATCTTTTCAGCAGTGAGAACAATTCTCAGATTCCTTAACCCGTTCATGTAATTCGGTCCAGTCAGTTTGTTAGCATCAAGTATACTACGTAGTGATAGTTAGTTTGACATTTTTAAATTCTGCATGTGAAATAGACAACATATTAGCATACATTCTTTTAATTAATTACCAAAATAAATTAGGTCTTTATTTTAAATTGGTATCTCCCACTATTTTTCATCAAACTATATTACCCTCATTATATAGTTCGGCAATTCTAATTAAAGATTTGCTGGTGAGATTAAAGATCCCATTTCAAATGTATATAGCCTTGTGTGTGCATAACAAACTATATATAAATAAATAGGTAGACAACTATTGTCAATTATATCACTATGTACTTCCTTGTATTTTGCCTCTTAGATTATAATGGTCAAGTGTGTGCACATCCGAACTAAAATAATCTAAGTTAAGTCCAACCTAGCACTTCCATATATGTGAAGAGAAAAAGACCGCCCTTGTGTGTGCACAACAAAGCAGTAATGTTTAATTCCTAAATAAGCATCAAATGTGATAAAATAACATCTTAAATATTTAATACTCGCCTTGTGTGTGCACAACAAACTCATATTAAATATTTAATACTCTATCGTTTTATCACGCTAGAAGGCGACGTTTGATATTCCAAATATCTTTGAACGCTTAGGACTTAATATGATTTCTATGAGGGGTTTGTTATTATTAGTCTCATCTTGTTTAGCGCGCATGCACATATATATATAAAATACGCGTCATATTATTTTACATGCGAAGCATGTTGGATAATATAATATATATATATATATATATATATATATATATATATATATAACAAGCATGCACATATAGAATACTATATTCTACCCGGATTGATTATGGACTTTTATTCTAGTTTGATTCACTAGAGCCACCAAGTGAACCAAAAGGTCAAACCTAGGGTGCAAGAATTAAATTTAAATATAACTATTACATTTAAACCCGAGCTCCATTACAAACAGGTCTTTTAGTGCTCCTTGCTCCTTTGTCTCCAATTCTTCAAAATTAATTCTAACTAGTTCTATTATAAAAACTATTTACAATAAATAGAAACCTTGATCAGTAGTCAAGGGAAAATACATAGGAGGGAGATAGAATTTACATTAAGAAAAATTAGAGAAGACGAGGTACGCAGACCCCATTTATAAAAACCCATACATTCAAGCATCCACTAAAATAAATCCAATCACACATTGGTCAATAGTCCATAATCAATCCCTATTTATTATCATACATATCTCTATATGTATCAATAAATAACATTCATCTCATGAATTATAAAACCATTCCATATATGCATTGATATCAATTAATGGGCAAAAGTTTTGCTAATATTTAGTTTTGAAACAAAATAAACTCTTTTATTTTAATCAAAAACCAAATCCAAATTAAACTCCTTTAATTTTAGCAATCTGAAATCTTATTCCAGATAAAATAAATATCTTTATTTTAAACTTTTATCAATTAAATAAACCATTTATGTTAATTGAGAAAAAAAAATTTCAAAGTCTGCACACCGGCGCGACCGCTCTCCAAATTGAACTAGGAGCAGCGCGGCTGCGCTGCACCCCAGAAACGTTTTTCTGGTTAGGGCGCGACCGCGCTCCAGAATGAACTGGAAGCGGCGCGGCCGCGCCGCGACGCAGATTCAGAAAAAATTTTCCAGCCCAAAAACCCGATCATATCGCATATCAATACATACATAGAATCATCAAAATCAATAATTAACACAAGGATTAAGCTCTGATACCGCTGTTAGGTTTGTATATTACGCAAACATGCAATCAAATTACATAATTAGGGCGGAAGCGTGATAAAACAGATTTTAAAATTTTTATACAAACCATCACCATGATCTATCCTTGTGTTCAATTATCAATTAAACGAAAGAGAAAGAGAATAAGAATTATACCCTCGTAGATCAAAGCTTCCACGGGTACAAGTTCAACTCGTAGTCCTTCGTGTTCTCCTTGAATTCCACCGATGAGATTCTTTCCTTTGATCAACGTTAGCCACCCAAGTGTTTGGCCTCTAGAGGTGATCCACCAAGGAAGAATAGGTATTCAAGAAGTTGGGTATTGGTAAAACCCTAGTTTCTATCTCTATAGAAATTGCAAGTACTCTCCACAATCTAATGCAAGAGTGTGTAACCCTAATCTATGATAAGACTCCTCTTATTTATAGATGTAGGAATAACCCTTCCCTAAACTATTTAGGATTAGAGTTTCTATTATAATTAAACTCCTTTAATTAATTATGTTCCTAATCCAATTAGGAATTCATGAGAGAGTACTTCTATTAATTAATTCCCAATCCATATTAGGAATTAAATAATAGTAATAGTAATAATAATAATAATAATAAGACTCCTCTTATTAATTTATATTTAATATTTCTAAAATATTAAATAATAAATATTAAGCTATTTAATTTATTCTATCCCATAGATTAAATTAAATACACTTAACTTATTATTACAATTATGCCATTTACTTCTTAAATAAATATTTTTCTTTTGCGGTGTGACCCTTTAGGTTCTCCATATTAAACCGGTTGTGAATAAATCAATTAGAACAATTCTAATTTTATTTAAATAAATAAATTAAACTATTTAATTCATTTAAATAAATAATATTTATTCTACAATAAGGGTAAGCCCCCTTAGCGATCAACGACTTTCCAGATAATATAGATTTCAACATCAATCACAAAAGAACCTTTGAGTAAATAGTTATCGTACAATTCAATTCTTCTACCATACAATGTCCCAATTAAATATAAGACATGGATTTACTGTCAAGTCTTATTTTATTTAATTATATGTATTTCGATTCCCAAATGCACAACTCCGATTAATGCAAATTAGAAACTCCTTTCTAATTTCATTCTACCTTGGCCAAGGACTACTGAGTTGTCATTTATCGAATCACATAGGACATTCACATGTTTTACTAGACGTGGTAGATTCTTTGTTGATCATTCACCTATCTCCATGTACACCTTATTATACCCAATTATACCCTTTGATATACCCAAAGGTCTTAAGGGACATGTCAAAGTATAACTCATCATACACAAGATACTATGATGATCTCAAGTCTAAGGATCACTTGTACTACTATCACTAGAGGAATTCCTATTGACAGGCGAGTAAAACTCCATTAGGTATTCCTTAGCGAGCCACGTTCAGTGAAGTTATTCTCTAATAAGCACCTACATACTTGCTTTAGTGTCTCCACACAAATGATTATGAGATCAATCATCTTCTTCCTAAGAGCAAGCAACGTATGTACTAATCTATCCGGATTCACTAATCCCCAATTTAGTAATCCAACGATTAGGAACAATTTTAGTTTGTGAGCTATCTAGAATTTAGATCTCATTAGCATGATCACCATCATGATTCTAAAAGCATTGCTCAAAACTATGGGTTTATCACATTTAATATAACAGCACTATGTAGATAATATAAAATGCGTTTTAAGAAAATTAATTCTTTTATTAATAAATGAATAAGATTACAAAGTGTATGCTACATCATATCAAATATGATTGGCTTGTGTGCATACTACTTTCAATAGTTATATTTAAATTTAATTCTTGCACCCTAGGTTTGACCTTTTGGTTCACTTGGTGGCTCTAGTGAACCAAACTAGAATAAAAGTCCATAATCAATCCAGGTAGAATATAGTATTCTATATGTGCATGCTTACTATATATATATATATATATATATATATTATATTATCCAACATGCTTCGCATGTAAAATTATAGGACGCGTATTTTATATATATATATATATATATATATATATATATATATATGTGCATGCGCGCTAAACAAGATGAGACTAATATTAAACCCCTCAAAAAATCATATTAAGTCGTACGCTTTCAAAGATATTTGGAATATCGAACGTCGCCTTCTAGCATGGTAAATCAATAGAGTATTAACTGTTTAATATGAGTTTATTGTGTCACCACAAGGCAAGTATTAAATATTTAAGATGTTGCTTTATCACATTTGATGCTTATTAAGGAATTGAACATTACTGTTTTTTTGTGTCACCACAAGGACGGTATTTTTCTTTTCACATATATGGAAGTGCTAGGATGGGCTTAACTTGGATAATTTTGATTCGGATATGTCACCACTTGATCAAAATAATCTAAGAGGCAAAATACAAGGAGTTACATAGTGATGTAATTGACAATAGTTGTCTACCTATTTATTTATATATCGTTTGTTGTGTCACCACAAGGCTATATACATTTGAAATAGGATCCTTAATCTCACTAGCAAATCTTTAATTAGAATTGCCGAACTATATAATGAGGGTAATATAGTTTGATGAAAAAGTGAGAGATACCAATTTAAATAAAGACCTAATTTATTTTGATGATTAATAAAATGAATGTATGCTAAAATGTTGTCTATTTCACATGCAGAATTTAAAAATGTCAAACTCACTATCACTGCGTAGCATACTTGATGCTAACAAACTGACCGGACCAAATTACACGGACTGGTTAAGGAATCTGAGAATTGTTCTCACTGCTGAAAAGATTTCTTATGTCCTAAATTCGCCAGTCCCTGCAAGTATTGTAGAAACAACCTCTGAGGAAGAGATTGCTACTTTCAGAAAGTGGCAAGATGATGCAATCTTGGCTCAATGCATTATGCTCGCATCCATGAGTAATGAGCTTTAGCGTCAGCATGAAACTATGGATGCTCCTACTATATTGCTGCACCTCAAAGAGTTGTATGGTGAGCAAAGTAGGACTGCTAGATATCAGATATCTAAGGAGCTCTTCCGATCTCGTATGACCGAGGGCATTGCTGTTGAGACTCATGTCCTCAAGATGATCAATCTGATTGAATAACTTGGACAGCTTGGGTTCGTAATGGATGGGGAGTTAAGTCAAGATTTGATCTTGCAGTCACTCCTGGACACCTTCTCACAATTTGTTGTAAATTTTCACATGAATAAGTTGGACGTCAGCTTACCCGAGTTACTTAACATGCTGAAAACTGCTGAAGGACACTTCTCATCCAACAAGAACCAAGTCTTACTAGTGGATGACTCTTCCAAGAAAAGGAAGAGGCCCAAGGTATCTTCTGAAAAGAAGAAAAACAAGAAGGCTAAAAGCAAGGCGAAGAGAAAGGATAAAAAGAAACCTGATCCATATAGCAAAGGAATTTGCTACCATTGCAATAAGCCGAGACACTGGAAGAGGAACTGCAAGGAGTATCTTGCGGACCAAAAGAAGCTTGGAGAAGCTTCGACTTCCGATTTAGGTTTGTTCATGATTGAAATTAATTTTTCTGAAAGTCAAAAATCTACTTGGGTATTGGATACCGGCTGTAGTTCTCACATATGTAATAATATGCAGGGACTAAGCAGAAGTAGAAAGCTGAACAAGGATGAAGTCGTCCTACGAGTGGGAAATGGAGCAAAGGTTGTTGCATTAGCTGTAGGGACTTATTGTTTAGCATTGCCTTCGGGCAAGTTCATTAGTTTAAATAATTGTTATTATGTTCCGACACTCATTAGAAACATTATTTCAATTTCTGTATTGGATATGGATAGTTTTGATATTATAATAAAGAACAATAGTTGTTCTATTTATAATAAAAATGTTTTATATGGTGTTGGCAATCTACTGAATGGACTTTACATACTTGACTTGCATGAAAATATACTTCAAATTGAACAAACAAAGAAAAGAAAAAGAGATGACTTTAATTATACCTTTATGTGGCACTGTAGGCTCGATCATATCAATGAAACAAGATTATCCGAGTAGTATAAAGATGGGCTTTTAGAGCTATCTGATTACGAATCATATCCAACTTGTGAATCTTGTCTCATGGGTAAAATGACTAAATCTCCTTTTACTGGAAAAGGAGAAAGAGTTACAGAGTTGTTAGCATTGGTACACACAGACGTATGTGGACCTATGACAACGAATGCACGAGGAGGGTATTCTTATTTTATTACTTTCACTGCTGATCATTCTAGATTTGGATATGTGTATTTAATGAAATACAAATCGGAATCGTTTGAAAAGTTCAAAGAATTCAGAAGTGAAGTAGAGAAGCAAACTGGTAAGAGTATTAAGATTCTTCGATCGGATCGAGGAAGGGAATACTTAACCAATGAGTTTCTCAACTGTCTCAAAGAAAATGGAATAATCTCACAATGTACTCCACCAGGGATGCCACAGTTGAATGGTGTATCTGAAAGGAGAAATCAAACATTGTTGGACAGGGTTCATTCCATGATGAGTTTTACCGACCTTCTAGTATCCTTCTGGGGTTATGCCCTAGAATCGGCTGCATACCTACTTAACAAGGTACCTACCAAATCCGTCCCAAAGACCCCATATGAGATATGGACAGGGAGGAAACCAAATCTTAAGCATGTTAAGACTTAGGGTTGTCCAACTTATGTCAAAAGGTTTGAGCATGATAAGCTGAAGACTAGATCCGACAAATGTAGATTCGTGGGATACCCTAAAGAAACATCAGGGTATTATTTCTATCATCCTACTAATCAAAAGGTGTTTGTTGCGAAACACGCTGCCTTCTTGGAAAAGGAGTTTATCCTTGAAGGGGTCAGTGGAAGTAAGATATATCTTGAAGAAATTCAAGAACCACAAAATACTACGGGTCAAAGTCAGGTACCTGACCAAGTAGAAGAACCTACTATACCACTACCTATTCGTAAATCTGGAAGAGTACCGAAGATACTTGATAGGTATGGATTCATCATAGAGGACTATGATGAAGTACGCATCATAGATGATGATGATCCATTGACTTACGAAGAGGCTATGAGTAGTAAAGACTCAGAGAAATGGCTAGAAGCCATGAAATCCGAGATGGACTCCATGTATGAAAACCAAGTATGGACTTTGGTTTCACCACCTGAGGGCATTAAGCCTATTGGGTGTAAATGGGTCTTTAAGAGAAAGACTGGAGCACATGGCAAGGTAGAGACCTATAAGGCCCGACTGGTTGCAAAATGTTTCAAACAAAGACAAGGAGTTGACTATGATGAAACCTTCTCACCAGTAGCTATGCTCAAGTCCATTCGAATTTTGCTTGTAATTGCAGTTTATTATGACGACGAGATCTGGCAAATGGACGTGAAAACGACCTTCCTCAATGGAGAGCTTGAGGAGAATGTATATATGATACAGCTAGAGGGTTTTGTTTCAACGGTTGGAATAAACCAAGTCTGTAAGCTACAACGATCCATTTATGGATTGAAGCAAGCTTCTCGAAGATGGAACATCCGTTTTGATGAGATAATCAAAAGGTTTGATTTTATCAAAAATGAGGATGAACCTTGTGTGTACAAGAAGGTTAGTGGGAGCGTTGTTTCATTCCTTGTATTATATGTTGATGATATATTACTGATAGGGAATGATGTTCTTATGCTACAGTCGATCAAAATATGGTTATCTAAGCACTTCTCCATGAAGGACTTGGGTGAGGCATCCTATATTTTGGGGATAAAGATCTATAGAGATAGATCTAAAAGGATGTTGGGCTTGACCCAAGGAAAGTACATTGACTCGATGCTAAAGAAGTTTAGCATGGAAGATTCCAAGAGAGGTCTCATGCCGATGAGCCATGGAATACATCTCTCCAAAAAATAGGCCCCAAAAGATACCTGAGGAGAGAGACCGTATGAGTAAGATTCCTTATGCTCCCGCAATAGGATCTATCATGTACGGTATGATATGTACTAGACCAAATGTCGCTCATGCACTTAGTGTAACGAGCAGATATCAGTCGAATCCAGGAGAAGAGCACTAAAAGGCAGTGAAAAACATCCTAAAGTACTTGAGAAGAACTAAGGATGTATTTCTTGTCTACGGTGGGTCTGAATTGAAACTAGAGGGCTATACAAACTCAAGTTTTCAAATGGACCAAGATGACAGTAAATCCGTTTCAGGGTATGTGTTTACCTTAAACGGTGGCACAGTAAGTTGGAAAAGTTTCAAGCAGCAAACAGTTGCTGATTCGGTGATAGAGGCAGAGTACATAGCTGCAAGTGAAGCTGCAAAGGAAGCTGTATAGATGAAGAAGTTCATAACTGAAATTGGAGTGGTTCCTAGCATTAAAGGAGTTGTACCTTTATTCTGTGACAACACCGGAGCTGTTGCGCAGGCTAAGGAACCAAGGTCTCATCAGAAATCTAACCACGTGTTATGGCGATTTCATTTGATTAGAGAGATCATTGAAAGAGGAGATGTCACCCTGAAGCGTGTGGACTCTCAAGACAACATTGCAGATCCATTTATTAAAGCTTTAACACAACAGCAGTTTGATCGTCACTTAGAAAAGATGGGTATTAAATACCATGACAATTGGCTTTAGTGCAAGTGGGAGATTGAAAGTAGTATGCACACAAGCCAATCATATTTGATATGATGTAGCATATACTTTGTAATCTTATACATTTATTAATAAAAGAATTGATTTTCTTAAAAGGCATTTTATATTATCTACATGGTACTGTTATATTAAATGTGATAAACCCATAGTTTTGAGCAATGCTTTTAGAATCATGATGATGATCATGCTAATGAGATCTAAATTCTAGATAGCTCATAAACTAAAATTGTTCCTAATAGTTGGATTACTAAAAAGGGGATTAGTGAATCCGGATAGATTAGTACATACGTTGCTTGCTCTTAGGAAGAGAATGATTGATCTCATAATCATTTGTGTGGAGACACTAAAGCAAGTATGTAGGTGCTTATTGGAGAATAAGTTTACTGAACGTGGCTCGCTAAGGAATACCTAATGGAGTTTTACTCGCCTATCAATAGGAATTCCTCTAGTGATAGTAGTGCAAGTGATCCTTGGACTTGAGATCATCATAGTATCTTGTGTATGATGAGTTATACTTTGACATGTCCCTTAAAACCTTTAGGGTATATCAAAGGGTATGATTGGGTATAATAAGTTGTGCATGGAGATAGGTGAATGATCAACAAAAAATCTACCACGTCTAGTAAAAGATGTGAAATGTCCTATGTGATTCGATAAAAGACAACTTAGTAGTCCTTGGCCAAGGCAGAATGAAATTAAAAATGAGTTTCTAATTTGCATTATTTAGAGTTGTGCATTTGGGAATCAAAATACATATAATTTAATAAAATAATACTTGACAGTAAATCCATGTCTTATATTTAATTGGGACATTGTATGGTAGAAGGATTGAATTGTACAGTAACTATTCACTGAAAGGTTCTTTTGTGATTAATGTTGAAATCTATATTATCTGGAAAGTCGTTGATCGTTAAGGGGGCTTACCCTTATTGTAGAATAAATATTATTTATTTAAATAAATTAAATAGTTTAATTTATTTATTTAAATAATATTAGAATTGTTCTAATTAATTTATTCACAACCGGTTTAATATGGAGAACCTAAAGGGTCACACCGCAAAAGAAAAATATTTATTTAAGAAGTAAATGGCATAATTGTAATAATAAGTTAAGTGTATTTAATTTAATCTATGGAGATAGAATAAATTAAATAGCTTAATATTTATTATTTAATATTTTGGAAATATTAAATATAAATTAATAAGAGGAGTCTTATTATTATTATTATTATTATTATTACTATTACTATTATTTAATTCCTAATAGAGATTGAAAATTAATTAATAGAAGTACACTCTCATGAATTCCTAATTGGATTAGGAGCATAGTTAATTAAAGGAGTTTAATTATAATAGAAACCCTAATCCTAAAAAGTTTAGGGAGGGTTATTCCTACATCTATAAATAAGAGAAGTCTTATCGTAGATTAGTGTTACACACTCTTGCATTAGATTGTGGAGAGTACTTGCAATTTCTATAGAGATAGAAACTAGGGTTTTGCCAATACCCAACTTCTTGAATACCTATTCTTCCTTGGTGGATCACCTCTAGAGGCCAAACACTTGGGTGGCTAACGTTGATCAAAGGAAGGAATCTCATCGGTGGAATTCGAGGATAACACGAAGGACTAGGAGTTAAACTTGTACCCGAGGAAGCTTTGATCTACGAGGGTATAATTCTTATTCTCTTTCTCTTTCGTTTAATTGATAATTGAACACAAGGATAGATCATGGTGATGGCTTGTATAAAAATTTTAAAATCCGTTTTATCACGCTTCTGTCCTATTTGTGTAATTTGATTGCATGCTTGCGTAATATATAAACCTAACATTTGTGTGACGCATCACTGTACACTAAAAATCCCCCTGTATTATCTGGCAGTGATAACACAGGTGTTTCACTAAGTTTCTTCTTCAACTCCAAGAAACTCTCTTCGCACTTATCCGTCCATACAAACTTTATAGTTTTCCTTGTCAAATTTGTCAACGACGTAGCTGTCTTCAAAAAATTCTGAATAAATCTCCGATAGTAACCTGCTAATCCCAAGAAACTTTAGACTTCTGTCGGTGTCCTTGGTTGTTCCCAGTTTATTACTGATTCTACCTTCGCCGGGTCCACTGATACACCATCCTTGTCAATCACGTGCCCCAAAAACTGCACCATTTGTAGCCAGAATTCACACTTGGAAAACTTTGCATATAGCTTCTCCCTTCTTAGCGTTTCCAGGGCTATCCTCAAATGCTCGACGTGTTCCTCCTCCGTCTTCGACTAAACTAAAATGTCATCTATGAAAATGACAACAAATTTATCTAGGTATTGCTTGAACACTCTGTTCATCATGTCCATAAATGCTGCTGGCGTGTTAGTCAGCCCAAATGGCATCACCCAAAAACTCAAAGTGTCCATATCGAGTTCTGAATGCTGTCTTTGGAATATCCTCTTTTCTTACCTTCAGCTGGTGATATCCCATCCTCAAGTTAATCTTCGAAAAGTACTTCGCTCCCTTCAATTGGTCAAACAAATCATCGATTCTGGGCAGCGGATACTTGTTCTTAATGGTAACCTTATTCAGTTCCCTGTAGTCAATACAGAGCCTTAACGATCCATCCTTCTTCTTCATGAACAGTACTGGCACTCCCCACAGAGATACACTCGGACGAATATACCCTTTATCTAGAAGTTCTTGCAGTTGAACCATCAGTTCCTTCATCTCTACTGGTGCCATCCTGTACGGTGCCTTCGATATCGATGCGGTTCTCGGTACCAAATCGATTACAAATTCGACCTCTCTATCCGGTGATAAACCTGGTAACTCATCTGGAAAAACATCTGGAAATTCCCTTACAACCGGTATCTGACCTAACTCACCCTCTACTCTTCGGCTATCAACCACGTGAGCCAGATAACCTATGCAACCTTTTCTGAGCAATCTCCTTGCTTGCATCATCGTCAGACAACGAGATTGTCTAGGCGATTTACTACCAAAGAATACAACCTTTGACTTATTCAGAGTCTCCATGTGTATACATTTCTTCTGACAGTCAATCACAGCCTGGTGACTAGACAACCAATCCATCCCAAGAATTACATCAAATTCTCCTAATCTTATCAGAATTAAATCTACGCTCAGTTTATACCTATTTATCTCAACACAACAATTTCTATTGATGTATTCCACAGGAATAACTTCTTTATTAGCTCCTTCCACACTCATAGGATTCTCTAATTTCTCACGAGGTAAATTTAACCGCTTAGCAAATTCATTCGACACAAACGAACAAGGAGCACCCGAATCAAATAATACATATGCATTGATATTATTGATTGAAATAATACCTGACACCATGTCCTTCGACTCCACCGTATCCTGTACGGTCATATTGAAAGTGCGTGTCGTTGGTCTATTGGTCTGGCTAGCTAGCCCTCCAATGTTCAGCCTGTTGTTGTTGTTGCTATTATTGTTGTTGTTCCTGTTGCCACTTGTTGCATCCCCCTTCCTTTTCGGGCAATCCTTAATTTGATGATCTGACGCCCCACATGAGAAACATCCTGCTTTCTTTCCCTTTGGGCACTGAGGAGCAAAGTGCCCCTGTTGCCCACAGCTGAAACAAACTCTTTTTTCTTTCATGCACTCTCCAGAGTGATTCTTTCCATAATTATTGCACTTATTACCCTTCTTAACCTCTTCTCCAGACTTGTTACCACTAGAAGATTGGTTCTCGTTCCATTTCCTTTTATTCGGGTTACTTCCCCCGCTGCTTCCTCCCTTGTTTCCTTCGTGACCCTTCTTTTTGTCTTGATTGAACTTTGCTAGAGCCTCGTTGCCTCCTTCGGCGATGATGGCCCTTTCCAACAGCGTAGAAAATGTGTCAATCCTTAGAACTGTCACCCTACTGTACACCCACGGTTTCAGGCTTAATTCAAATCTCCTTGCCTTTCTGGCTTCGGTGTCTACCTGGTGTTGTGCGAATCGGGCTAACTCATTAAATTTAGCCGCATACTCAGCGACTGACATGTTCTCCTGTTTCAGCTCCAGGAACTTCACCTTCATGTTCTACTGCATACTCTCTGGAAAATAGTTCTCGAAGAACAGCTCCTTGAAACGTTCCCATGGTATCATACCATCTCCAGCACGACCTTTGTTAGCCTTTCACCAATAGTTCGCTTCACTTTTCATCATAAAGGTGGCGAACCCTGTCTTCTGTTTTTCAGCCACCCTCGCAATCTTAAACACTTTTTCTATTTCTTCGATTCAGGTTTAAGCTTCAATCGGGTCTAGTGTTCCCTTGAACTCGGGAGGTCCTACTAGCTTAAAATCCTTGAAGTTAGCCAAATGTTACGCAGGCTGTCGTTCTGGCTGTTCCCCAACAGGTGGGGGTCTATTTCGCATAGCTTCTGCCAGTAACTCGGCAAATGCTCTCATTGGGTCTGGATGACCCTGAGTGTTATTAACCGATTCCTCAACCCTTTGGTTTCGTGGCTGTCTTCTTGGAGGTATGATCTGATAAAAGAAAACCATCGGCTTTTTCTAGTAGATTTATGTCGTATGCAAGGAATCATTTAAGTCAACAATTAAAAGTAAAAGCATCTATCAAACACGCTTGATTTAAATAAAACAATTGCATTTATAAACATACACTATTATTTTAATACAACTAGACTCAACATGTGGCATACTTCTAGAAACGCTAAATGACATAGTCTGCCAATCATTAACTATCCCCTAACAAACAAAAGTGGGGAATAATAAACTTCCACCCCTCTATCAGGAACAAAATTGGGGTTCAACTACTATCCCATGCACGCTACAAGCATAGGGATTTACAACATAAGTATGCCTCTATTACAACAAAATGCTAAAGATAATACATCACCGCCTGCTGCGACGGATTACAACCCTGAGCTCCCGTCAAGCCAGCCTGTCGACCACTCGGTTCCTAATCACGCGCCTGCTGCTCCCCTCATCCCTGGGGTACCTCCTCACCCTGTCCCTCAGCCTGCCAATAGAAGTGGTTAAGCCTAAATGGAAGGAATCAATCTTTATAGTCAGGCCTGCCAACTGCTCTATAGCCTCATATCTCTATAGACGAGTAGTCTCCAACTGATCCTCTATCTGCTCTAGCTGTCTTATCAACACCACATTCCTTTCTAAGAGGTCATAAACCATGATACCAAGCTGAACAGAAGTCCCATACCGACCTTGAACATCTGCTTCCAGCTCGACAATCCTCTGGTCCTTTTCCTGCAGCTTCTGGGTTAACTCAGCCTTTTCCCCTAAAGTCCGATATGTTAATGACCTGTACTGCTCCTCTCGGTCCTGGTGACCCTAGTTCTGTTCCTCTAAGTGGGCTACTCGATTCTCGAGCTCCTTATTCCTATTTATCAGCTCTTTGATGATGTCACTAGCAGTAGTGCCCATGCCATCTGCATACTCAAGTGGCTCATCATCCTCCGTCACTAGATCCTCCTTGGAATCCTCATCTTCCCCGTCATCGCTCAACAGTCTCAGCACTCCTCCTCAGAACCATACTCGATTTCAGACTCATCCCTAGTGTCCATCATCTCTGGCTCACTCGGCTGCACCTCCACTAAATGCCCAGTGTCCACATGAATGTCTGTGAACTCCAAGTCTCCAACATTACTGGACTCTCCTATCTCAGACATTCTACAGCCACAGACAAAAATATATAGACTGCAAGATGTCAGTGCCACAATAAAATATATTCATTGATAAAATGAAATGATATTTTATCATGCACAACTCGGCTCGATGGATTTCCACAATCCACCTCTAGACATGATCACCAAATGAATCACCTCGATTCACCTCCTAACGTACTCAATAAGAGTATAATACTAAGGTTATAGCCTAGGTTTCGTATTCTTAAAGTTTATAACCTACAGCTCTGATACCAACCTGTGACACCCCCAAATTCAGGTACCAATATTTCGAATCTGCTGCTCACGATAAAGTACATCCATACACCTCTAAACAACATACATCAACTAATGCAGAATAAATAAACATATGTTGTTCATTACAAAAGGTTTACTACGGTCCCAAGGTCTATAACCTTAAATAAATACATCGCAGAATACAATAATAATACAAAACGATTTCCACGATTACATAACGGGATAGTACATATAACTATTCCTTAAGCTTTCCTTTGCCTTTGTCTGCTTTGGAACTCCCCGGCTTAACTACAATAGGTTCATGATATAGCAAGGGTGAACAATTACTTTGCCCATCAAGTTTAAATGAATGAAAAGATATATCATGAATGAATGAGAATAACAATCGCATAATTCGACAATTTAAGAACATTAAAGAAAAAGCTAATAATATAATCAAAGTTCAGATGAAGAAATGAATATTTGATTATTTATTACTGAGTGGTCCAATAGACCATGAACTTTTTGGCCAAAGGATCAGTCATTCAACTAACCCTTTTAAACGCCTGGCCCGTCAGTAGTACTTGAGGGGATCGACCTCTAGTACCCTATGTATATGCATAATATTTAACTCTGATTGCATCGAATAACCGACACATTAAAATTCCCTAAATAAGGGTTGCTCTCTTAGTCCAAGAATCCATACCAACAACCGGTTTGAATAGCTTTTAAAATAATAACTTGTACATGTCTAGCCGAACAAATGGCGTGGACTATTTCCTTAAACAATTCATAAATGAAGAACTTAAACGTTTCACAGTCCAACAACAGATAATGAATTCAAATGCACAAGGTGCGAATATCAATAATTATCTTGATGTGGAGTAATTTGCAATAATTAATCCACTAATATAATTCGAAAGTAATAACTCGTTTTGAGTCATGAAACTTGCAACAATATACCTGTTTGCACGAAATAAAAATAGTGCTTAAGGTTTAGAAACTTGCTCAAATATAAATTGAGTTCAGTTAAGAAACTTGCCTGATGCGCTGCTACAATATTACAACACACGCTCCTTAATATCCTACACATGTAAATACATATTCATATAATAATCAGTCTCATAAAGTATAGGTTCAAAACAGACGTTGCATCATTAAAACATATTGATTGCCACTACGACTACCCAGTCGGGGGTCTCGCTCCCCGGTGAGTGAGCGGTCTAATCATTTAGTACAAAGAAAAATATAAGTTTTGGACTTTGTTGGAAAAGCTCACTGGGTCTGACCGACCCGACCTGGTCCAGACACGGAGCTCACGCTGCGGCGTGAGGCTCATTGATAGAGCTCACACTATGGCGTGAGTCACGTGTTCTTCACATGACAGGCTTGACGCTGCGGCGTCAAGCTTAAAGCTTGGATCTCACGCTGCGGCGTGAGTAACGCTCTTTCCTGACAAGCTTCACGTTGCGGCGTGAGCCTTAGAGCTTGGATCTCATGCTGCGGCGTGAGTCCCGGTCTTTTCCCTGTTTTGCCCCTCGCTGCGGCGATGACTATTAGGCTTATGAGTGACGTTGCAGCATCACTCTCCAGTAGCCGGATTCTGGGTCTGATCCTAGTTCGCAACTCCGACCTCCGGTCACTCCAACCTCCATAACTCCTTCAATACACGTTCAAATTAGTCCATTTTGGACTCTATGGATTCCAAACTCATGGGGCTACAACATATCAAAAATGCAGAGCTACCCATTAACATTAACATGGCCAAAGCTTAAGCCAAAGTACCAAGTTCATACTCTATTTTTCGAGTTTTTGACAAGTTTTACAAAAATCATTACTATGAACTCGTTTTAACTCCTTTTTACTCCATTCTAACTGGATTAGCTTCGTAACCCATGGAACTACAATACCATTATAACAACTAAAATTAGCAAACACGAAATCATAGCTTTATAGTCCTCTAAAATGGTCTAAACGTCCAAGTTCATGTCCAAAGTTCATTGTTCTTGCTCCATTAAGCCAAGGTAAGGATTTCTTGCGTTTTTGTTCCACTTTGATGTTATTAATGGCTTACATAACCTCTTAACAATATTTACAAACAATCATAATAAACAAAAACACCAAGAATCGCCATAAATCTGACCCATAAGCTTAAAAGCTCAAAATTAAGAAAAACTTGAAAAACTTAACAAGAAATCGAATGGAATGAATTTGGTTGGTGTTTACCTCTGTAAATCCTTCCTAGATGATTAAGAAACTAGATTAGGCTTGATTTTGAGGGTTCTTCTTGCTTGGATTCTCTTCTACTTCCACTCGTGCCTTCTTCTTCTTCTTCTTCCTCCTTTCTTTTTCCGGCAACTTTCTTCTCTTTTTCTGGCGACTTTCTCCTTCTTCCTTCCTCCTTCTTCCTTCTTCCTTCTTCTTCAGCTCTCTCTCTCTCTCTCTCTGCTGAAGCAATTTGGAATGAGTTGGGAGTTGAATGATTTGGGAGAAGTTGAGGAGTAATTTTGTGAGAAAATGGGTTGGTTGCTCAAGGTTGTCCAACAATTTCAAATGCTTGCCGGCAACTCCCTTCATGCTCTCATTTGATTGGTCTAAATTGGTGGGTTGGTTCCCTCTTGGAGTAACAAGCCAAAATAAATACCGAAATACACCAAAAATATATCCAAAAACTCCCACTTTTATACCTAATTTGCACAATAATTCTACCCATAATTAAAATGCGTACTCCCATAAATTATTGGGACGCATAAAAATAATTATTATGGGGTTTGTCCATATATTCGGAACACCCATATAATACATTTTGGATACGGATAAAATCACGTATCAGCTCAAATAAAATTTTCGACGCTTGGAAAAATTACCACTTCGCTCGCACGTATTAATGAAATTATTCAACATCGAAAAAAAGACAAAAAACAATATCTGGCATGAATAGTGCCTCGGGAAATATGCCCCGTGAATGGTGATTTAGCGCCGCTACGCGAAATCAATTATTTACTTAAACAAAACTATAGCACGTAAAATTTTACGCATTCACATAATCCAGGTTGTCACATAACCTTTAAACAAGCAACACACAAATAATATTAATAAAATATAATATATTCATTAATATTCAAAAATTCGAATTACAAGGCAAATCTAGAATTCCCGGTCGTTACAATCTCTGTATGTATGTAAGTGCCTGTAACTGCATGTTCCTAATATCCTATTGTTTTTTAAATCAAAATTTTGTATGGATTTTGGGTGGTTCCCCAAAGATTTAGCTTTTAAACTGTAGCATCCCCGTTCGAATACTGCGGACACTAGGTATGGCAAAGAAAGTGAAATGATGCCATTTTTATTATGCCATGTCCGTAATTAAATACTGTAGACACTAGGTATGATAAAGTAGGAGAAATGACGCCATTTTTAAGTAAGTCCCGTCCGCAGTTCAATACTGCGAACGTTAGTTATGGCAAAGTAGGTGAAATGACGCCATTCTTAAGTAAGTCCCATTTGCAGTTTAATACATCGGGCACTAGGTATGGCCAAGAAGGAAACAACGCCGTTTTTAAGTAAGTCCCGTCCGCAGTTTAATACTACGGACGCTAGGTCAAATGGCTGCCAGGATAAGTCAATTGTTTCGCTCTTCTATGCAAACCCTGGAAGTGCCATCACAACATCTTGAGGTTTATTCCTGAGTAACCTCAACATGTTGTGATGTACACTCCAGGGTTTGCTTAAAAGAGTTAAACAATTAACCCATCCCAGCAGTACATTTTGAGACATCTCAATTTGAATCTCGTTGAAACAGCCCATCCATTCTCTGAAATCTTCTACTCTAAAATATAATTTTTTTGAAAACTTAATAGCATTAAATCGAACTATACTCATCCCAGATCGGTACTTTAAACATGAGATGAGATCTAAAAATATAAATATAAGTTTATTAAAGCTAAAAATCATCTAGTTCTCTTGTATATTCTTGTTAGTTGTTACATATTCAAATAATTTGAGATGATGAGAAATATACATGGAAAAACAATTTGGAATGATGAGAAACATACATGGCAAAACAATTTGAGATGATGAGAAACATACATGGCAAAATTTAATAGCATTAAATCGAACTATCCTTCTATTTGTTTGCAATGCATGTCTCTTCAAGACAGATCACATGAATCAGTAAGAATAAGAACATGCAAGAAGAAATAGAAAATTCTTGAGCCTTAATTCGAACTCTTTTGCTTATCTAGATCAATTTACAGTACTTGGCCGTATTATATTTAGGAGACCTAGCATCCGCAGTTTAATACTGCAGACGAGACTTCTCAGTTTCCCAGGAAAAAAACGACGACGTATTAAAGTAAGTCCCGTTCGCAGTATTAAACTACGGATGAGACTTTTCAGTATACAGTTGCCAAACGACGTCGTTTTAATCCCAGTGCATATTTAGCGTCCGCAGTTTAATACTGCGGACATGGGGACTAATTAAAGGGAGGGTATTTTTGTCTTCTGTCTCGTCTGCAGTATTAAACTGCGGAATACTGGAAACAAAACTTCGGACGGGACCTCTATTTAACCGTTCGATCTATAGATGGAGGGTCACGATGTGTTATAAGGATACACTTAAGTTGACAACGTTGGCTATAGATCAGTCAACGTTGGCTATATATATATATATATATATATATATATGCTGATGCGGTCAAAAACTGTTCAACCGTAACTGATAACTGTTGTTGATGGTGGGATGAAGACCGTGCACTTTTTACCTCAAAATAAGAAGATCCCCTAGGAGTGTTGCCCCTAGGTTGACCCTCTGGTACTTAAGTCAGTACATGAAAGAGGAAAAAAAATTATATATGAGATCTTTTGTGTATAAATAATGCGTACCTTGATTTGTGAATGGACATATGTATTTATAGGAGAATTACCTTTAGTAGAGTCCAATAAGGAATGAGGTTCCTTGTAGAATTGGATTTATATTCTTGTGATTGAGTCAACTTAGGATTGGGTTCCTTTTGCTCTTTTCTTTAAAGCTTATGCCGTAGAAGCTGACATTAGGCTATTGGCATTTTATTTGCATCTTCTCGACCGGTTATATGTTTTAAAAAGGGGTCATTGACCCTTTTTTAGTTTAGGATCCCTTTTCTACATTCAATTCTTTATTGAGCCTGATGTGGATTAATCACCATCATTACATATTCATTGTTAATACTTTTGCTACTAGTCTAGCAAGCCTTCCTAGCTGCCTATAGTGTAGCCTGTCCACGAAAGACCGTAACTATAGTAACTCAGTGCTCCTGACACAGTCAAGTTATCGGTAGAAGGCACACGTTTAATCAGATCCTACACTCCGGACAACGAATAGCTCAAGTAATCCTATGGGCCATCCATCTGTAGGTGGGTCGTCGGGAACAAATAAGTCGGGTCGTATAGAAGCAAGCCTTAGGGAAACTGAGGATAAAGATCGAGAGCTTTGTTGGGAAGGTTAACTTCCAGGAAAAAACTTCGAATTGGGAGGGCGATCCTCCCAGTGAACAGACCGTACCCCAAATCGACACGGGTGAACAAGTAGAGAATACTCCAGCATTTGAGAGAACCAAGTTGAAGGAACTTAGCAAAATGACCCTGTAACTTCGGGAGAATGGGTGTTTATTAGGTTTGTATATAACGCGAACATACAATCAAATTACATAAATAAAGCGGAAGCGCGATAAAAATAGATTTTAAAATTTTTCATACAAACCATCACCATAATCTATCCTTGTGTTCAATTATCAATTAAACGAAAGAGATGGAGAATAAGAATTATACCCTTATAGAATTCTAGCTTCCTTAGGTAAAAGTTCAACTCCAATTTCTTCGCGTTCTCCTTGAATTCTACCAATTAGATTCCTTACTATGATCAACGTTAGCCACCCAAGCGTTTGGCCTCTAGGGTGATCCTCCAAGGAATAATATGAATTCAAGAAGATGGGTGTTGACAAAACTCTAGTTTCTATTTCTATAGAAATTGTAAGTACTCTCCAACAATTGGAAGTGTGTGTAACCCTAAATTATGATAAGACTACTCTTATTTATAGATATAGGGAACCCTCCTAAACTATTTAGGATTAGGATTTTTATTCTAATTACACTCCTTTAATTAATTAAACTCCTAATTCAATTAGGAATTTATGAGAGTACTTCTATTAATTAATTCTCAAACCCTTTTAGGAATTAAATAATAATAATAGTAGTAATAATAATAAGACTCCTCTTATTAATTTATATTTAATATTTTTAAAATATTAAATAATAAACATTAAGCTATTTAATTTATTCTATCTCCATAGATTAAATTAAATACACTTAACTTATTATTACGATTATGCCGTTTTCTTCTTAAATAAATATTTTTTTTGCGGTGTGACCCTTTACGTTCTCCATATTAAACCAGTTGTGAATAAATCCATTAGAACAATTCTAATCTTATTTAAATAAATAAATTAAACTATTTAATTCATTTAAATAAATAATATTTATTCTACAATAAGGGTAAGCCTCCTTAGCGATCAACGACTTTTCAGATAATATAGATTTCAATATTAATCACAAAAGAATCTTTTAGTGAATAGTTACCGTACAATTCAATCCTTCTATCATACAATATCCCAATTAAAGATAAGACATGAAATTACTGTCAAATCTTATTTTATTAAATTATATGCATTTCAATTCTTAAATGCCCAACTCTCAATAATGCAAATTAGAAACTCCTTTCTAATTTCATTCTACCTTGGCCAAGGACTACTGAGTTGTCATTTATTGAATCGCATAAGATATTCTCATCTTTTACTAGATGTAGTATATTCTTTGTTGATCATTCACCTATTTCCATGTACAACTTATTATACCCAAGCATACCCTTTGATAT
The DNA here is from genome assembly GCA_034770075.1 of Aralia elata. Lineage (NCBI taxonomy): Eukaryota > Viridiplantae > Streptophyta > Magnoliopsida > Apiales > Araliaceae > Aralia > Aralia elata. The sequence goes on along the minus strand of CM068381.1, from coordinate 2,697,464 downwards.
ACCCTAAAGGTCTTAAGGGACATGTCAACGTATACCTCATCATACACAAAAGACTATGATGATCTTAAGTACAAGGATTACTTGTACTACTATCACTAGAGGAATTCCTATTGACAAGCGAGTAAAACTCCATTAGGTATTCCTACAATGATTCACATTCAGTGAACTTATTCTTTAATAAACACCTACATACTTGCTTTAGTATGTCCACACAAATGATTATGAGATCAATCATCCTCTTCCTAAGAGTAAGCAACGTATGTACTAATCTATCCGGATTTACTAATCCACTTTTTAGTAATCCAACGATTAGGAACGATTTTAGTTTTAAGCTTTCTAAGAATTTAGATCTCACTAGCATGATCATCAGCATAATTCTAAAAGTATTGCTTAAAATTATGGGTTTATCACAAATTAAATAACGTCACCATGTAGATAAAGTAAAATGCCTTTAGTAAGTCAATTCTTTTATTAATAAATGAATAAGATTACAAAGTATATGCTATATCATATCAAATATGATTGGCTTGTGTGCATACTAATTTCAATCTCCCACTTGCACAAAAGCCAATCGCCATGGTATTTAATACCCATCATCTCTAAGTGACGATCAAACTACAGTTGGGTTAAAGCTTTAGTAAAAGGATCTGTAATGTTGTCTTGAGAGTCCACACGTTCTAGGGTGATGTTTCCTCTTTAAATGATCTCTCTAATCAAATGAAACCGCCACAACACATGTTTGGATTTCTGATGAGACCTAGTTTCTTTGGCCTGTGCAATAGCTCCTATGTTGTCACAGAATAAAGGTACGACTCCTCTAATATTAGGAACCACTCCAAGTTCAGTTATGAACTTCTTCATCCAAACAGCTTCATTTGCAGCTTCACTTGCAGCTATGTACTCTGCCTCTGTCACTGAATCAGCAATTGTTTGCTGCTTGAAACTTTTCCAACTCACCATGCCACTGTTTAAGGTAAATACATACCCTGAAACGGATTTACTGTCATCTTAGTCTGTTTAAAAACTTGAGTCTATATAGCCCTCTAGTTTCAATTTAGACCCACCGTAGACAAGAAATGCATCCTTTGTTCTTCTTAAGTACTTTAGGATATTTTTCACTGCTTTCTAGTGCTCTTCTCCTGGATTCGACTAATATCTGCTTGTTACACTAAGTGCATGAGTGACATCCGGTCTAGTACATATCATACCGTACATGATAGATCCTATTGCTGAAGCATAAGGAATCTTACTCATACGGTCTCTCTCCTTAGGCGTCTTTGGGGCCTGTTTCTTGGAGAGATGTATTCCATGGCTCATCGGCACGAGACCTCTCTTGGAATCTTCCATGCTAAACTTCTTTAGCATCGAGTCATTGTACTTTCCTTAGGACAAGCCAAACATCCTTTTAGATCTATCTCTATAGATCTTTATCCCCAAAATATAGGATGCTTCACCCAAGTCCTTCATGGAGAAGTGTTTAGATAACCAAATTTTGATCGACTGTAGCATAGGAACATCATTTCCTATCAGTAATATATCATCAACATATAATACAAGGAATGAAACAGCGCTCCCACTAACCTTCTTGTACGCATAAGGTTCATCCTCATTTTTGATAAAATTAAACTTTTTGATTATCTCATCAAAACAGATGTTCCACCTTCGAGAAGCTTGCTTCAATCTATAAATGGATCGTTGTAGCTTACAGACTTGATTTGTTCCAACCATTAAAACAAAACCCTCTGGCTGTATCATATATACATTTTCTTCAAGTCCATTTGCCAAATTTCGTAGTCATAATAAGCTGCAATTGCAAGCAAAATCCAAATGGACATGAGCATAGCTACTGATGAGAAGGTTTCATTATAGTCAACACCTTGTCTTTGTTTGAAACCTTTTACAATCAGTCGGGCCTTATAGGTCTCTACCTTACCGTCCGCTCCAGTCTTTCTCTTAAAGACCCATTTACACCTAATAGGCTTAATGCCCTCAGGTGCTGAAACCAAAGTCCATACTTGGTTTTCATACATGGAGTCCATCTCGGATTTCATGGCTTCTAGCCTTTTCTTTGAGTCTTTACTACTCATAGCCTCTTCGTAAGTCAATGGATCATCATCATCTATTATGCGTACCTCATCATCATCCTCTATGATGAATCCATACCGATCAGGTATCTTCGGTACTCTCCCAAATTTACGAATAGGCTGTGGTACAACAGGTTTTTCCACTTGGTCAGGTACCTGACTTTGCTCCGTGGTATTTTGTGGTTCTTGAACTTCTTCAAGATATATCTTACTCCAACTGACCCCTTCAACGTGTTTTGCAACAAATATCTTTTGATCAGTAAGATGATAGAAATAATACCCTAATGTTTCTTTAAGGTATCCTACAAATCTACATTTGTCGGATCTAGTCTGCAGCTTATCATGCTCAAACCTTTTGACATAAGCTGGACAGCTCCAAGTCTTAACATGCTTAAGATTTGGTTTCCTCCCTGTCCATAACTCATATGGAGTCTTTGGGACGGATTTGGTATGTACCTTGTTAAGTAGGAATGCAGCCGATTCTAGGGCATAACCCCACAAGGATACTGAAAGGTCGGTAAAACTCATCATGGAACGAACCATGTCCAATAATGTTCGATTTCTCCTTTCAGATACACCATTCAACTGTGGTGTCCTTAGTGGAGTCCATTGTGAGATTATACCATTTTGTTTGAGACAATTCACAAACGCATTGGTTAAGTATTCCCCTCCTCAATGCGATCTAAGAATCTTAATACTCTTTCCAGTTTGCTTCTCTAATTTACTTCTGAATTATTTGAACTTTTCAAATGATTCAGATTTATATTTTATCAAATACACATATCTAAATCTAGAATGATCATCAGTGAAAGTAGTAAAATAAGAATACCTTCCTTGTACATTCGTTGTCAAAGGTCCACATACGACTGTGTGTACCAACGCTAACAACTTTGTAACTCTTTTTCCTTTTCTACTAAAAAGAGATTTAGTCATCTTACCCATGAGACAAGATTCACAAGTTGGATATGATTCGAAATCAGATAGCTCTAAAAGCCCGTCTTTATACAACTTGGTTAATCTTGTTTCATTGATATGACCAAGTCTACAGTGCCATATAAAGGTATAATTAACATCATCTCTTTTTCTTTTCTTAGTTTATTCAATTTGAAGTATATTTTTATGCAAGTCAAGTATGTAAAGTCCATTCAGTAAATTACCAACACCATATAAAATATTTTTATTATAAATAGAATAACTGTTGTTCTTTATTATAATATCAGGACCATCCATATCCAATAAAGAAATTGAAATAATGTTTCTTATAAGTGTTGGAACATAATAACAATTATTTAAACTAATGGACTTGCCCGTAGATAGTGCTAAACAATAAGTTCCTACAGCTAATGCAAAACCTTTGCTCCATTTCCCACTTTGTTACATATGTGAGAACCACAACTGGTATCCAATACCCAAGTAGAATTTTGACTTTCAAAAAAGTTAATTTCAATCATGAACAAACCTAGATTGGAAGTCGAAGCTTCTCCAAGCTTCTTCTACTTTTGATCCGCAAGATAATCCTTGCAGTTCCTCTTCTAGTGACCCGACTTATTATAATGGTAGTAAATTCTTTTGCTATCTAGATCAGCTTTCTTATTATCCTTAACTTTCGCCTTGCCTTTAACCTTCTTCTTTTTCTTTTTTCAGAAAATACCTTAGGCCTCTTCCTTTTCTTGGAAGAATCATCCACTAATAAGACTTGGTTCTTGTTGGATGCGAAGTGATCACCTTCAGTAGTTTTTAGCATGTTAAGTAACTCGGGCAAGCTGACGTCCAACTTATTCATGTGAAAATTCACAACAAATTGTGAGAAGGTGTCTAGGAGTAACTGTAAGATCAAATCTTGACTTAACTCCCCATCCATTACGAAACCTAACTGTCCAAGTTATTCAATTAGATTAATCATCTTTAGAATATGAGTCTTAACAGTAGTGCCCTTAGTCATTCGAGATCGGAAGAGCTCCTTAGATATCTGATATCTAGCAGTCCTACTTTGCTCACCATATAACTCCTTGAGGTGCAACAATATAGTAGGAGTATCCATAGTTTCATGCTGACGCTGAAACTTGTTACTCATGGATGCGAGCATGATGCATTGAGCCAAAATTGCATCATCTTGCCACTTTTTAAAAGTAGCAATCTTTTTCTCAAAGGCTATTTCTGCAACAGTTGCAGGGACGGGCGAATTTAGGACATAAGAAATCTTTTCAGCAGTGAGAATAATTCTCAGATTCCTTAACCAGTCTGTGTAATTCGGTCCGGTCAGTTTGTTAACATCAAGTATGCTACGTAGTGATAATGAGTTTAACATTTTTCAAATTCTGTGTGTGAAATAGACAACATTTTAGCATACATTCATATTATTAATTACTAAAATAAATTAGGTATTTATTTAAATTGGTATTTTCCACTATTTTCATTAAACTATATTACCCTCAATATATAGTTCGACAAATCTAATTAAAGATTTGCTAGTGAGAATAAGGATCCCATTTCAAATGTATATAGTCTTGTGGTGACACAACAAACGATATATAAATAAATAGGTAGACAACTATTGTTAATTACATCACTATGTAACTCCTTGTATTTTGCCTCTTAGATTATTTTGATCAAGTGGTGACACATCCGAATCAAAATAATCCAAGTTAAGTCCAACCTAGCACTTCCATATATGTAAAAAGAAAAATATCGTCCTTGTGGTGACATAACAAAATAGTAATGTTTAATTTCTTAATAAGCATCAAATGTGATAAGGCAACATCTTAAATATTTAATACTTGCCTTGTGGTGACACAACAAACTCATATTAAATATTTAATACTCTATCGCTTTATCATACTAGAAGACGACGTTCGATATTCCAAATATCTTTAAACATTACAACTTAATATGATTTCTTTGAGGGGTTTGTTATTATTTGTCTCATATTGTTTAGCACGCATGCACACACACACACACACACACACACACACACACACACACATATATATATATATATATATATATATATATATATATATATAATACGCGTCATATTATTTAACATGCGAAACATATTGTATAATATATAATATATATTGTAAACATGTACATATAGAATATTATATTTTATCCGAATTGATTATGGACTTTTATTTTAGTTTGCTTCACTAGAGCCACCAAATGAACCAAAAGGTCAAACCTAGGGTGCAAGAACTGAATTTAAATCTAACTATTACATTTAAACTTGGGCTCCATTACAAACGGGTCTTCAAGCGCTCCTTGCTCCCTTGTCTCCAATTCTTCAAAATTAATTCTAACTAATCCTATTACATAAACTATTTTTTTAATAAATAGAAACCTTGATCAGCAGTCAAGGGGAAGTACATAGGAGGAAGATAGAATTTACATCAAGAAAAATTAGAGAAGACGAGGTACGCAGACCCCATTTATAAAACCCATTCATTCATGCATTTTTATAGAATAAAATCCAATCACCATTGGTCAATAGTCCATAATCAATCCTATTTATTATCATACATATCACCATATGCATCAATAAATAACATTCATCCCATGAATAAGAAAACTATTCCATATATGCATCGATATCATTTAATGGGCAAAAAGTTTGCTAATATTTAATTTTGAAACAAAATAAACTCTTTTAGTTTTAATCAAAAACTAAATTAAAATTAAATTCCTTTAATTTTAGCAACCTAGAATCCTATTCCAGATAAAATAAACATATTTATTTTAAACTTATTCCAATTAAATAAACCATTTATGTTAATTGAAGGAAACACAAAATTTTCAAAATCTACAGACCGGCGCAGCCGCGCTCCAAAATGAAATAGGAGCGGCGCGGCCACGCTACACCCCCAGAAATGATTTCTGGGTTCGGGCGCGACCGCGCTCCATAATGAACTTGAAACAGCGAGGCCGCGCTGCATCGCAGATTCAGAAAATTCAAAATTTTACCCAAAATTTGATCGAATCACATACCAGTACATACATGGAATCATCAAAATCAATAATTAACACAAGGATTGGCTTTGATACCACTATTAGGTTTGTATATAACGCGAACATGCAATCAAATTATATAAATAAAGCGGAAGCACGATAAAATAAATTTTAAAATTTTTCATACAAACTATCACCATGATCTATCCTTCTGTTCAATTATCAATTAAACGAAAGAGATAGAAAATAAGAATTATACCCTTGTAGAATTCTAGCTTCCTCAGGTACAAGTTCAACTCCAATTCCTTTGTGTTCTCCTTGAATTCCACCGATTAGATTCCTTACTATGATCAACGTTATCCACCCAAGTGTTTGGCCTCTAGAGGTGATCCACCAAGGAATAATATGTATTCAAGAAGATGGATGTTGGCAAAACCCTAGTTTCTATCTCTATAGAAATTGTAAATACTCTCCAACAATTGAAAGTGTGTGTGACCCTAAATCATGATAAGACTCCTAATGAGTGGGTTTCATACCTATGAATTAGGTATTGTTGAGCTTAATTATTGTTATCCTTAAGTGTTTTTAGTATCATTTTATTTGTTTTTGTGTTTATTTATTGTAGGATGGAGTTGGAGGGGCATATAAGTCATTTGGTGAAGAAAAGAATTAAAAAAGATTAAAAATTGGGCTGAGTGGCATTTTTATAAACATGTGGTCCTGGTCAAGTGCTCTAGGCGCTTGGATTTGAACTAAGATGAGCGCTCTAGTACAGAATGAGAAGGTTTTGTGCCGGTGTGAGGAAAAATTGAAGCCAATTAGGAATCTGAATGAGGGTTTTATTAATATACAAAGGAGAAGACTTCAGAACAGAACGCAACAAGAGATTTTGTAGAGAAAACAACAAAGAGAACACGAAGGAGATTTGCAGAGCTTGAAGATCAAGACAGTGATTGGGAGCAACTTTATAGTTTCTTCTTTCTCTCTCTTTTATCTTTAGTTTTGTAATCTCTGGGATGTTTTTATTTATTATCTGGATGATGTTTTCCTTAATCATTATGAACTAAACTTTCAATTAAGATTGCAACGGAACTTAATATGTAATTTAGATTGATGCTTTCGATTTAATTTAAGTTGATTACTGTTGAATTGTTTATCATATCTTGTGCTTATTGATTAATTGTCTGATCAACAATTACAGGGATAATTTATACAAAATTGGAAGATGGAGTATAGATTTAGATTTGGATATGATAGCATCTGTTCATTTAATCTGAATAAAGTTAATATGTTTAGCGTATAGGATAGGAATATACCTATATATCTTTTGCAGCCATTGAAAGAATATGTGCTTGAAATCTTAATTAACATAATTCACATAGGAATATAGTGAGTTAATTAATTAGGGTGTTCCTTGTAATTATGTTGCTTAATTGTTAGAGTTACAAGGATTTGTTCATGTGTCTATCGAAAGAAGTGCATGAATAATATAAAGAATTCTTGGTTAGCGATTCATTGTAACTAATTAATTAAATAGGAAGTGTGTTAGTTTAAATGAAATACTAAGGGAAGTTGTAATCTTAAACTATCATATCTGCATTTTCCTTGTGATTAATTATTTTAGTAGTTAATTTTAGTTAATTTTAATCTTAATTCTCAAATACAATTCGTAGTTTAAATAGGATTAATTGAGTTAGAATTAGTAATTGATAAATATTAATTTATTTCCTCGTGGGAACGATACTCTACTTACTCCTTATTACTTGTTAACCACGTATATTTGCGTGTAATTTGTCAATACCAATTTTGGACAACAAGTTTTGGATTATGTGCATATAGATTAGGCTCATGTTCATGTTTAGATAATTTTAAATCATGTTTGATTTTGTTTCAATGTTACTTGTATTTGCATTAGTAGTTGCATGTTAATTGTTTAGGTTGTGTTATGCATTTAGTTTCATGAATTAAGCATAAATTGATATAGTGTCTAATGTGGCCAATGATAAGATTGGATTGATGGTTTTAACTTAAAAAGAATTGAAAACTAGTGCTTAGTGATGGCTTTGACTATAAAGTGAGGGTTATTTGTCTGAAACTCATGTTAATCAAGAAAAGCATATAATCAATTATTTTGATCAATTTAATTCAAATTGTTACATAATTTGCTTCTGGTGGAAAGACTTGGGTTAAAACTTGATAATATTAGTGAAACACCCATTAAAAGCAAAAACAAGAAAGAATCTAAGTTTGGGGGAATCTTAGGGTGTGAAAAAAACATATTTGAAATTTTTTAACCTTTCTCAATTGAAAGAATGGATCATGTGGTGGGTTGAGATGGAGCGTAAAACGTACTCACTCATAAACACATGCAACGAGAGGGAGCGTAAAACGTACTCGTTCAAAAGAAAGTGAGATGGAGCATAAAATGCACTCACTAAAAAGGAAACAAAATTGTTTGAATTCCTAGGGAAGGTTTTAAAAAGGATTTAAATGTTTTAAATAACCTTGTGATTGCTTAGGGACCCCTATGCTTAGTGACTGCTTGAATCAGTTGAATTGGTTGTGTTCGCAGGTTGAATTGAGTTAAAATAAAAAAATTTCCTTTAAGAAGCTAATTATGTGATTGATTTGAGTTGTGATTGATTAAAATGGTTGATATACACACACGCACAACATGGGTGATGACATGTGTAACTTAACTAATTGGTTAAAGTTAGAAACTTTGCATTGGTTAGATGTTTTGTTTAAGTACTGTATGATATCTTTGAGGCCTGGTGTTGGATACTATGTTGGTTGATTGTTTAATTCGTAGGCATGATAGTTAGTTTGCATTTGCATCATTTTATTGCTTGAGAACAAGCAATTGGTTAAGTTTGGCGATATTTGATGAGTGAGTTTCATACCTATGAATTAGGTATTGTTGAGCTTAATTATCGTTATCCTTAAGTGTTTTTAGTATCATTTTATTTGTTTTTGTGTTTATTTATTGTAGGATGGAGTTGTAGGGGCATATAAGTCATTTAGTGAAGAAAAGAATTAAAAAGGATTAAAAATTGGGCTGAGTGGCATTATAAATATGTGGTCCTGGTCAAGTGCTCTAGGCGCTTGGATTTGAACTAGGATGAGCGCTCTAGTGCAGAATGAGAAGGTTTTGTGCGGCTGTGAGGAAAAATTGAAGCCAATTAAGAATCTGAATAAGGGTTTTATTAATATACAAAGGAGAAGACTTCAGAACAGAACGCAACAAGAGATTTTGCAGAGAAAACAACAAAGAGATCACGAAGGAGATTTGCAGAGCTTGAAGATCAAGACAGTGATTGGGAGCGACTTTATAGTTTTTTCTTTCTATCTCTTTTATCTTTAATTTTGTAATCTCTGGGATGTTTTTATTTATTATCTGGATGATGTTTTCCTTAATCATTATGAACTAAACGTTCAATTAAGATTGCAACGGAACTTAATATGTAATTTAGATTGATGCTTTCGATTTAATTTAAGTTGATTACTGTTGAATTGTTTATCATATCTTGTGCTTATTGATTAATTGTCTGATCAACAATTACAGGGATAATTTATACAAAATTAGAAGATGGAGTATAGATTTAGATTTGGATATGATAACATCTGTTCATATAATCTGAATAAGGTTAATATGTTTAGCGTATAAGATAGGAATATACCTATATGTCTTTTGCATCCATTGAAAGAATATGTGCTTGAAATCTTAATAAACATAATTCACATAGGAATATAGTGAGTTAATTAATTAGGGTGTTCCTTGTAATTCTGTTGCGTAATTGTTGGAGTTACAAGGATTTGTTCATGTGTCTATCGAAAGAAGTGCATGAATAATATAAAGAATTCTTGGTTATCGATTCATTGTAATTAATTAATTAAATAGGAAGTGTGTTAGTTTAAATGAAGTACTAAGGGAAGTTGTAATCTTAAACTATCATATCTGTATTTTTCTTGTGATTAATTATTTTAGTAGTTAATTTTAGTTAATTTTAATCTTAAATCTCAAATACCATTCGTAGTTTAAATAGGATTAATTAAGCTAGAATTAGTAATTGATAAATATTAATTTATTTCCTCGTGGGAACGATACTCTACTTACTCTTTATTACTTGTTGACCACGTATACTTGCGTGTAAATTGTCAATACTTATTTTGGACAACAACTCCTCTTATTTATAGATATAGGGAACCCTACTAAACTATTTAGGATTAATATTTTTATTCTAATTACACTCCTTTAATTAATTGAACTCCTAATTCAATTAGGAATTTATGAGAATACTTCTATTAATTAATTCCCAAACCCTTTTAGGAATTAAATAATAATAGTAGTAATAATAATAATAATAAGACTCCTCTTATTAATTTATATTTAATAATTTTAAAATATTAAATAATAAATATTAAGCTATTTAATTTATTCTATCTCTATAGATTAAATTAAATACACTCAACTTATTATTACGATTATGCTATTTACTTCTTAAATAAATATTTTTTTTGCGGTGTGACCCTTTAGGTTCTCCATATTAAACCGGTTGTGAATAAATCAATTAGAACAATTCTAATCTTATTTAAATAAATAAATTAAACTATTTAATTGATTTAAATAAATAATATTTATTGTACAATAAGGGTAAGCCCCCTTAGCGATCAACGACTTTTCAGATAATATAGATTTCAATATTAGTCACAAAAGAATCTTTCAGTGAATAGTTACCGTACAATTCAATCCTTCTACCATACAACGTCTCAATTAAAGATAAGACATGGAATTACTGTCAAATCTTATTTTATTAAATTATATGCATTTCAATTCTGAAATGCCCAACTCTCAATAATGTAAATTAGGAACTTCTTTTTAATTTCATTCTGCCTTGGCCAAGGACTACTGAGTTGTCATTTATCGAATCGCATAAGATATTCACATCTTTTACTAGATGTGGTAGATTCTTTGTTGATCATTTACCTATCTCCATGTACAACTTATTATACCCAAGCATACCCTTTGATATACCCTAAAGGTCTTAAGGGACATGTCAAAGTATACGTCATCATACACAAGATACTATGATGATCTCAAGTCCAAGGATCACTTGTACTACTATTACTAGAGGAATTCCTATTGATAGGCGAGTAAAACTCCATTAGGTATTCCTACAGCGATTCACGTTCAATGTACTTATTTTCCAATAAATACCTACATACTTGCTTTAGTATCTCCACACAAATGATTATAAGATCAATCATTCTCTTTCTAAGAGCAAGCAACGTATGTACTAATCTATCAGGATTCACTAATCCCCTTTTTAGTAGTCCAACGATTAGGAACGATTTTAGGTTTAAGCTTTCTAAGAATTTAGATCTTATTAGCATGATCATCATCATGATTCTAAAAGAATTGCTTAAAACTATGAGTTTATCACATATTAAATAACAGCGTCATATAGATAAAGTAAAATGCCTTTAATAAGTCAATTCTTTTATTAATAAATGAATAAGATTACAAAGTATATGCTACATCATATCTAATATGATTGGCTTGTGTGCATATTACTTTAGTGCTCTCCTATCCTTTGATTAGGAAAGCGACATATACAAGGGGCAACGACTGTTTATTAAAAACACAGGACTTTGCTAAGTGGTAACACGACGTATAGAGTCTGACACCTGCCCGGTGCTGGAAGGTCGGAAGAAGAAGTGTTATAAGCTTTGAATGGAAGCCTTGGTAAACCGAAAAAGGAAGGACTAATATAACAAGGGAGGCGATCGTAAATCTTCCAAAGTCAACCATACTTTTGGAGAGCAGAGTTGACGTCCTTTTGGGCACGCCGATCTGTTGCTACTACGGGGCCTCAAAGGGCTTCTTCTCCAATAGTAACATAATCCGAAGCCAGTATAGTATAATACCATAGCACAAGCTTTAACCACTGAAGTACCTAATGCCTAATTAAGCCCCTTTAGAGATAAGGGCCTACCATCATCAATAGTAACAGGGGCAGATGCAAAAATAGCAACAATAGATTTCGTAGTGAATCCGATTTTTTCACTCATTGTTTACCTTGAATCAGATCCGAATCTAGCAACAATAACATGGGTTTATGCCATAGAGGCAGGGGTAGAAAGCACACGTGCCCTTAGACTCTTTACATTGTTCGATGTTTGCCTAAATCTATACTAGCAAAATACGCAAGTATACACAGTCCACAAGTAATATACTAATAAGAGAGTGTCGAACCCACAAAGAATTATTTAATAATAATTACCAAGTACTAACTCTTAATCATATTAATTTTATTTAAACAATTGATTTAAAAGTTGTGAATTTTTTTAATAATAAATAACTAATTAAAATAATACTAATTACCACAAGATTGAAATCAGGTAATGAAGACTTAAGATTATAATTTCACTTATTGTTTCACTTAAATCAATACACTTCCTGTTAAGTTATGCTAACTATTCTAGATTGTTAATCGAAAACTTATCAATATTCATAACCATCTCTTGATGTATCATAAACGAATCAACATAAATCCACAGATGATAGAATTAAGATGAACACCCTAGTTTACTAATTCACTATATCTTTATGTGAATTATAATTAAAAAGGATTTAAAGCACATGTTCCCTATCATATTACATGCAGCGTATAGGTATATCTCTATCCTAGATACAAATCATGAATTCCATCGCCATACAGAAAATACAATCACATGCTATTATGATCAAGTCTAAATCTATAATCCATCTCTCGAGTTCATATAGATTACCATGGTAATTGTTGATCAGGCAATTAAGCAATTAATCACAAATCATAATAGACAATAAGTTTATGACTGAATTAAAATCCATAATCCACAAGTAAATCATCATCCAAGAATTACAAAATAAAAAGGTAAAAGAAGAAAGGAAAAACTCTTTTGAAACAATCCTTGATATCTTTCTTAGCCTCCTATCTTGATATTCCTTCACGATAATCTCTTGTTTCAAGCCTCCAATCCTTCTTCAATTCTAGGGTTAGCAAAAAGTAGCAAAATCTCTTTATTCTATACTTCACATCTGTATTTATAGGTTCTAGTTAAAGTCCTAAACTAATTAGAAGTTACAATCATTGTTCCATTCAGTTTGGATAACAATTAAGCTTTTTAACAACCCGACCCAACGCGGTCGCGCCCAAATTTGGCTTAGAAAGAGGCGCTGCCGCGTCTAAATGCCAGAAAATATGTTTTTCCTTCTACACACTAGCGCGGTCGCGCCCAAAATATACTAGGAATTGGCGTTGTCGCGCCTGTCAAAATTCTGTTGCGACGTCTGTTAGTAAAATGGTCATCAGGTTTGATCTGGGAGGAGTTACGGGGCCTTCCACCTATCAAATCGAAGATCTCGACGAGATCTACAACTTTCATTATTTGAGAAGTTGGAGACACGGGTTGGATCAAGGTCTAAATTGGACTTCAAGTGGCTACTATATAAATTCAAACATGACAACTTCAAACTTTGATCTCTGCTAATATCAAGGCCATAACTCTCGCATCTGAACTCCGATTGGGACGATTCAATATGTTCCAGAAAGCTAAAAAGTAGATTTACAATAAAATCCAAGTTCCAAACCAAGAACATGCATCCAACTTAGTGTTAAAAGCCCTGCAATCTTCCCTTCTTGCATTTGCTTGCATATTGCACTCCAAAAGATGTCCGAAATACGTTTTCATGCTTATTCCTACAAAATAACATAAAAACACTATAAATACCTAATATTAACTTAAAATACTTAAGAACTTATAAATTTACAAGTCAAACATACTCAATTCGTAGGCATAATACCTACTGATCATTCGACTGTACTCGTTGGCTCTATGCTCTATCTGATTGAAACCCTGTTCGAGAACCTTCTCTCATAGATTCCCTTCACCAAGTCATCGAAAGCAGTCAACGTGTCAGCCATTTTCTAATATCGAAAGCAGTCAACGTGTCAGCCATTTTTATCCCATTAGATTTGTAAATCCTTTGCTATTTTTCCTTCTCTCTTCCAGTTCTCCCCCTCTACTTTATTTTACAGGGGCAGAGAATACCACTTTATCAATAACAAGAAAAAAGTAGCAATTTAGTTTCAAATGGTTTGAGCTTGGAAGCAACCTGCTATCTATCGATAGGCGAGACTAGACTGTTATTGGTTACTTTGCCTATCTATTCTACTATGGCCAATAATTGATCCAAATAAAAAGATAACTATTGATAGGGTCTGTGACGCCGGACGGGATAACGATTATCCTGCGGGCTAGGGTAACAATAAATTCACAGGTAACGGAAGCAAAAGAACAAACTCTAAACATAGAGTAGTCTCTCTAATGTATAAATTATATTTATCAAAATCAAGTCTCCCTCAATCCAACCCACAAGCCGGGTTTTATAGCTAACTTACTTGGGCAACAAGAAAGGAAATACCCTAAAAAGGTAATACGTAACAGATTCCTAAAAATACGGAAACAAAATCTAGAAAAGATAACAACTTCCTATATCTATGGTAACAATATAAAAGATTTACTTCCTAATAAAATACTACTACCACAAAAGAATTAAACACTAATGATGAGGATGATGATGATAATAATAATAATAATAATAATAATAATAATAATAATAATAATAGTAGTAGTATTAACCGAAGCCAAGAATCCGATCCCGAACTCCTGAGCCAAAGGAGTCCGATCTTCTTTCCCAAACGCCGACCCGTAGGAACCGAAGTCGAACCCGAAGCTGATCTCCCGATCCCGAAGTTATCCGATCCTGATGCGTTAATTCATTAACTCATGGTCTTTTAGTGCCAGCAATATACTATCCGACCATTCAGCATCATCGGCTTGAAATTCTCCTGCATCAGTCACCCCGGGTTGAAATGAACTCGTCCTCGAGTTCACAGCATTGTCATCGAACTCCACAAAACAAGGACTCGTCGGATCTAGTGGAAGTCTAGTAGGAATCTCTTCGGACATCAAGTCAGAGAATTCTAATAATAATTTCTGCACAACTGCTGGTACTTGAGTGTTCTTATCTGCCGAACTGTTCTCACAAAGGATTATAGCATACATCATGCTTTCACGATCAGCCTCTAATAGACATCTAGTTATGGACAACAGGTTTGGGATTTTGACTACCCGAGCTGAACTACTTTCCTCTCGTCGAGGTGCTAGTACAACCTTCTTCCCTTTAATACGAAGGGAATACGTATTCTTCCGACCATCATGAATAACTCTTCGGTCATATTGCCAAGGTCGACCTAACAACACATGACATGCGTCCATTAACACTACATTGCACCAAACGTTATCAAAATATTTATTACCGATGGAAAAAGACATTAGACACTTTTTATCCACTGTCACTTCATTGCCTTTTTTCAACCACGATAACTTATACGGTTTAGGATGCCAATCTGTTTTCAACTGTAGTTTCCTGACAGCCTCTTCGGACACTACGTTCTCACAACTGCCACTGTCAATGATTAACTTGTAAACTTTATTTGCTACAGTGTAAGTTGTATGGAAGATATTGGTTCTTAATCAATCATCTTCGGAATCACCTTTCAGAGTCAATACACTCTTATGAATGATCAGAGTCTCTTGACTATCTCCATACGACACATGTTCCTCTACGTCATCATCATCATAATGTATTCAGGTTCTCCATAAAATTCTCCTTCTCCTTCATCTTCATATTCATCATATATAGGTTCTCTATACTCCTTTGCTTCTTCGCTTTCTTCCTCAACTAACTGGTCTTCCAACTGCTCTTCAGTTTCGGATTGATCCATCTTAAAGCCCAGATCTCGACAATGATCTATTTGACCACATCGTTCCCATGGCTGCTCCCTATAGTGGTAAGGGATATCATTATCGAATTCAGAATCATAAAATTCCTCATCAAGATCAAGGTACGAGAAATACTTTGGGACTTCCTCAACCAGATACTGTCCACGAGAGTAATACCCTTCCTCGTCATGATCAAGGTGTGGGACTTCCTCAACCGGAACCTGTCCACGATAGTGATCAAGGTGTGGGATTTCCTCCTTCAGAACCTATCCACGTCGACCCCGATTTTGCGCCTTGAGACGCCAGGTTAACTCTGCAACTTATGTTTGTAAATCCTCAATCATCACATCCTGAATGTTACGATCACGACGCTGGACTTCCTCAATCGGAACCTGCCCTCGGTGACCATGACCACCAGCCATTGAACTGATGAAATCTAACCCAAGATGATGTTGAGCTCTGATACCAACTGGCGCCGAGCAGGATAGCGATTATCCTGCGGGCTAGGGTAACAATAAATTCACAGGCAACGGAAGCAAAAGAAAAAACCCTAAACACAGAGAAGTCTCTCTAATGTGTAAATTATATTTATCAAAATCAAGTCTCCCTCAATCTAACCCACAAGCCGGGTTTTATAGCTAACTTACCTGGGCAACAAGAAAGAAAATACCCTAAAAAGGTACTATGTAACAGATTTCTAAAAATACGGAAACAAAATCTAGAAAAAATAACAACTTCCTATATCCACAGTAACAATATAAAAGATTTACTTCCTAATAAAATACTACTAACATAAAAGAATTAAACACTAATAATAATAATAATAATAATAATAATAATAATAATAATAATAATAATAGTAGTAGTAGTATTAACCGAAGCCAAGAATTTGATCCTGAACTCCTGATCTGAAGGCAAGAATCTGATCGCGAACTCTTGAGCCGAAGAAGTCCGCTCCACTCTTCGTTCCCGAACGCCGACCCGTAAGAACCGAAGTCAAATCCGAAGCTGATCTTCTGATCCCGAAATTATCCGATCCTGATACGCTAATTCATTAACTCATGGCCTTTTAGTGCTACCAATATACTATCCGACCACTCAGTATCATCCGCCTAAAATCCTCTTGCATCGGTCTGTAGGATTCATGGTGCTTTTAGAATCCTTTATGGAGTCAACATTGTATTAGGATCTGATGCAGGATTCGTGGTGCTTTTAGAATCCTTTATGGAGTCAACTTTGTATTAGGATTGTTATACCCCACTATAATGACTATAATACCTTTTTATAATTAAGATTTTGGAGACATATTTTTTACAAATGATTTTATCACTGATGGATAGTTAGTATAAATGAATAATATTAATTTATTTATTATCTCAATTATATTTATTTAGTTTAATAATAGGTTAAACTATTTATTAAACTAAATGATATTAATCTAATGTAATGTAATTTAAGTGTATTTGAATTTATTTATTATAAGTCAATTAATAAAATAATACTCATTTCTACTAAATTGAGAGATATTACAAAACTAAATGAATTTGATTGATATAATACATTTATAAAGAATATTAATTCAATTAATAAACTACATGAATTGGTAGAATGCAGGGAACATAAAATGACCAAATTCTACTGCCGCTAATAACACTGGCGGGGCTAATTGTATATATGTGGGGCTATGATGGTATTTACATGAGCAGCTAGAAAGAATTTAAATGCCGCTACTTTTAGTAGCGGTAGACAATATAAATCCATCATTTTCGTTTGTTATATCTCATAATAAATGGTCTACGACACATTTGCTGAACTATAACAATCATTTGCTATGAATTCTGTAAGTAGTTAATTTGACTGTATCTTGAAAGTAAGATAAATAAGATACATTTTTTCCATTAAAAATGAGCAAAACAAATTTTTTACATATATTTGTAAAATGCATTTCACGTACAATTTTAGGTTTTTAATTTAATTTAATCAAGTACACAAACTCAACTACAAAAGAGCAAAAATCTTCGATTCCATTGTCAAGGAACTATTACGGAAGTATATATATGACACATGGCCTACATTTGATGCATTATGCATCCCTTTTCGTAATAGTTCCTTGAGAATGGAATTACAGATTTTTGCTGCTTTGTAGTTGAGTTTGTGTACCTGATTAAATTAAATTAAAAAAAACCTAAAACTATACAAAAATGCATCCTACATACAGTATATGTGAAAATTTTGTTTTGCTCATTTTTAATGGAAAATATATCTTATTTATCTTACTTTCAAGATGCAGTCAAACTAACTACTTACGGGGTCCACTTTGTTCCCAGTATAGGAAGCCCCATCATAGTATCTAAGGAATACTCGATTACAATCATAGAAATCTGGGAATTGACCCAGGAGAACAAATTATTAATCAAAGTTAAATAATGACAAAATTTCTTATTTAAAATAAAAGTATCGGATCAAATTAAGAAGTCATAGAGTTAATATAATTAATTTACCAGGATTGAGCTGTTGTTCATTGACAAAATTCGGGTGAAATTCTTGGCTGTCATGTGGTCAGAAGAGCCCAGTCCTTCAGTATTGTTTGTACAATTTTGGCAAGAAAAGTGTGTCACTTTTGCATTCCAGTCCCCGCACCCTTATCAATCTGGTATGCAGCGAGGCTCCCGTCCAAGCATACTGCGCGCAATATAGGAATTATAGGTATATTTATTTAGGAGTTCAACTGTTTGAATGCATGCTATAATATATATATATATATATACACACGCCAAGGATCCAGTCCGGGATCCCGGACTGGATCCCGGACTGGATCCAGTTCCATAATTATTTATTTATTTTTTTAGTTGTTTTTAAAAAAAAAAGCAAAAAAAAAAAAAGTCCGTATTTTAAGAAAGTCCGTATATTTATTTATTTATATGTATATATATATATATATATATATATATGGGTAATGATTCACAACATGCATTTGTTATGGATCAAAAATGGGTATGTACCCATCTCTATCATTAAATATAGGAACCAATGGTCGATATTAGAATTGAAAAATTCACGTCCGCTACTATTAGTAGCGGATGACGGGTTACGTCCGTTACTAATAGTAGCAGACGATGGTAATATTTTTAGCGATATCCGCTATTATTAGTAGTGGACGACACCCGTCATCTGCTACTATTAGTAGCAGACGTAACACGTCCTAATGCTAGTAATAATAGCGGACGTGTTCGTCTGCTAGTAATAGTAGCGGACATGAATTTTTCAGTTCTAATCTTGGCCGTTAATTCTTATATTGAATGCTAGAGATGATATATGCCCATTTTTGATCCATAGCAAATACATCATATATATATATATATATATATATATATATATATATATTATACATATGTGTGTGCGTGTGTGAAAATGTCATATAAGGTAATGCCTTAGCCAAGAAGGCAATACCTGCTCCTTCTTTTAAAGCTTTTCGGACGTACGTGAGATTAACTCCACCTATGACTATTGATGTCAGTGGAATCAAAATAGAAAAAATTATGGAAAGCCACAGGTACAATCTTGCATTCACCATTCTGATCATTTATCAACAAAACATTCAAATAAATAATCAGATAAAGTGGTGAAAGAATTAAATTAATAGGGCTTGAGAGTATAAATGATGAACAATATAAGTTTTTAGAGCAGAAGTATAAATAGAGAAGAAGAGAGTTTGTGTCTTAGTGAGGGAAACAAATGTATTATTTATAGAGAGGGCGAGGGAGAGATTGAGTTAGGCATAACCTTTAGTTAACAACCTAACCTATGATTTTTTTCTATCAAATTAACTAACTAAAGTGAGAGCTTGTTTGTTTGTTAAATGCATTAATTAAGTGATTTGGGTAATTAAGTATGTTGATAAGTTTTAATCATATGACTTGCAAGATTAAATTCTTTGTAAGAAGATCCCTCTAAAAATAACTAAAATTTTAAGATGAAACAAATGTATCTAGACACCTATCAATACTAATATATAACAAGCCACCAGCAATCCGCTATTGAGTTGTTGGGTTAATTTTTTTTTTAAAATTTAAATTTTGCTGAGTTTCACGAGTTTATGTCGAGTTTAGCTGTAAAAATTAACTAAATTGGTTTAGGATAAGTTTACTTATCTATTCCTATCCTCTAAATTTGACCGGAGTTATTTTGGTTGGTACTAAGTCTGGGACGAGATAATCAATTTGTGAGAATTTAAGGAGTACTTTTTTTAATCTTCTCAAAGGATATACATTGAATGTGTTTTTGTTCTTCTAAAATTCTGTAACAACCTTTTCTTCTCCCTCTAATGCTTATATCTGCACAATACATACGTATACAGAGATAACACTTATATTTCTATAACAACTAATATTAAATTTTTATACAGAAATAAAATCCAACACATAGGTATATTTAGTTTATAGACAATTTTATGACGATTTTATATCTACATAGTACATATATATAGAGGACTAACCGGTGGCAGAGGAGGAATCTATGACACTACTAGAAAAAAGGCCTATAGTGAAGGTCGTCGATTGTAACTATAGGTATTATCGATGGTCGTTGACCCTTGTCGTAGGTCGCGTGGCTAAAGTCTTTAACTATAGTCTTAGGGGTCTTTACCGACGATCGCCACTGTAGTTATAGATCATGGCAAAACTGTGTTTTTGTTATTTACCAACGACACTAGGGATTATTGCTATGGTCATGACCGTAGCTATAGATGTCTGTAGCGACGGTCCTGACCGTAGGTATAGACTTTAGTATTTTTGAACCCTATAGTGACGGAACGACCGTCGCTATAGCCTTTTTAGATTTAAAAAAATAATAATTAATGATGCACATATTTATTGAAGGAACATAATACAATATAAAATAAGACATAATATATATATATATATATATATATATATATATATATGTATCATTTAATATCATTCACATCATAAATACAATAGTTGAATACTTTATCCTCTAAAATATATATGACAGTCATTTCTTTATTTAGTAAAGGAGAAGCTATATAGCTAAACGATTTCTAAAACTATTTCAAATCTTCGTTGTCCTCCTTAGATCGATAACAATCATCTCTCTTTTTAGCATATCAACTTCGATAGTAAATTGATGCAATTTACATATTTGTAAGTGATATTCATAGAGTTTTATAAAAGCTAATTTTGCTTAAGATATTCTTACAGTATTAAAGTAAAGATCCAACTTACCAGTTGCTGCAAAGGTCTCACTAGCATAGAAACCTACTCCATTTATTCCTCCAAATAATTGGAATATCATTAATCTAACAGCAATCTGAACATATTATTCAAACAGTTGAGGATGTTTATTGAAACATAAAATTTTCATCTGAATAGATAAACACTTGAACTACAAGGTTGGAATGACGGGTTACAGTCCCAGAACGTATGTATTTGCTATGAACAGATCCAATATTCTAGCTTTAGGAAGAGCTTGAAGGCTTTCGATATAAGCCTATATTTGTGAAGAAAGACAAATTCCAGATTCCGGAAATTGCTTTCTTAGAATAGTGAAAAATAAATTTTCACTAGCCCAAGACTCGCAACCGAAGTTGAAGAAGAACGAAGAAATTAGAATATAGCTCCAAAAAATGAGGAAAGAAAAAGACCTTTATTATTATGGAGGAATCTAAGTTACAAGCTTACAACCAAAAGCTTACAAAAGAGAAAGCTTATAAGAGAGAAAGTAGGAACAATCTTGCAAATGTAGTTGTTGTTGTTGGTGATTTGTGTTTGTGTTGGCTTGGTGATTTTGGGTGGTGGGAGGGGGTGTATTTATAGGTGACTACAGAAGGGTCTAGAAGCTCAAGGTAAGTGAAAGTTTGGAAGGTTCAAGAATTCTAACTTAGTGAGCATTGGTGAAGGTTCTAGATCAAGGTATATGGAGATTTGGAAAAGTAAAGGTTCTAGATGATGGTGGAAGGCTCAAGAAGGATATCACGTGCAAGCATGTTCTACAATGTTCTAGATATTGAAAATATCAAATACATTAATCCTCACTACATCCCTCAAAAATAAAATATTTAAATTAATAATTAATACCAAAACTTTACTTTAAATTTTTAACACTCCCCCTTAAAGTGAACTTTTGGAAATAAGTCCAAGCTTTGCACGAAGATTCTCGAATGGTCCCTTGGATAGAGACTTTGTGAAGATATCTGCAATGTTGTCCTTGCTCCACACTTTCGATACTTCAATTGTCCTGTCAAGTGCCTTCTCACGAATGAAATGATGCTCGATCTCAATATGCTTTGTTCTTGCGTGACACACCGGATTAGTAGCCAACTTTATAGCACTTTGATTATCACCAAGAAGTTTTGTAGGTTTATGAATAGGTAAAAACACATCCCCAACAAGCCGATGAAGCCAAGTGCATTCTTGAGCAGCCAGAGTGGAAGCCTTATACTCCGCTTCAGTAGTAGAAAGCGAGACCGAGTCTTGCTTTTTACTACACCAAGAAACACATGCCGAACCACAAGAAAACACATACCCAGAAGTAGATTTTTGATCATCCAAATCACCTCCTAGATCCGCATCCGTGAACCCAAGTAGAGAAAATTCAACCCCTTTCTTATAAAGAAGTCCCATGTCATAAGTAGAGTTCACATACTTCAATATCCGCTTCGCCGCATCAAGGTGAGATTTTCATGGCTCTTGCATATAGCGACTAACAAGCCCAACAGAAAATGAAATATCTGGCCTTGTAATAGTCAACTAAATTAGACTACCAACAAGAGCATAATAAGGTCGGGGATCCGACAAACGTTTACTTTTATCACGCCTAATTTTAAAGTTAGGCTCGAGGGGAGTGGAACAATACTTACTTTTATTTATTCCAAACCTATCAATAAGCTTCTTGGCATAGCTTTCCTGGGATAGAAAAATCCCATCATTCACCTTTTTCACTTTCAAGCCAAGAAAATGACTTAACTCTCCCAAATCTTTCATCTCAAATCAAATAGAGAGTTTAGGCCGAAACTTAGCAACCTCTCGTTTATCATTACCGGTAATGATTATATCATCCACATATAATAAAACAATCATGTGTAGTGATCCTTGCTTCGTTACAAATAAACTAGAACCTGAGTTAGAAGCACAATAACCATAAAATTGTAAGTACTCGGTAATCTTATCGTACCACGCCCTCGGAGCTTGTTTAAGGCCATAAAGAGCCTTCTTAATTAGTTTGCACACATAATCTGGGTGAGTTAGAGAAACATAGCCAAGTGGTTGCTCTATGTAGATTTCCTTATCAATCTCGCCATATAGGAAAACATTCTTTACATCAAGCTGACATAACTTCCAACCAAGAGATCATGCCGCCAAAGAGATTACAACCCGAACATATGTTATTTTTTGCTACCGGGCTAAAAGTCTCTTCATAATCTTCTCCATATACTTGAGAGAAGCCTCTTGTAACAAACCTTGCTTTGAATCTATTAATGCTCCAATTTGCATTCTTTTTTAATTTGTACACCCATTTGCAAGACACCAGCTTCACATCCTTGGGCTTTGGCACAAGATCCCAAGTTTCATTTTTTATAAGTGCATGCATCTCTTCATCCATGGTTTCCTCCCATTCTTTAACACCTTTTGCTTCATCAAAAGAAGATGACTCATTTTCATAAATAGGACCAGCACTAAAGCAATGACAAGTGCTTACCAGATTACCATCTCGATAACGAATCGGCTTAATGACTTGCCTTCCGGATCGAGTCATTCTTGGAGCATTTGTTTCCTCCAAGATATCATTCTCCTCTTGCTCCACTTCGCGAGAATTTACTTCGCTCCCCCTATCACCAGACTCCATTAATTTTGAAGAAGAAGAGCTTTTAGATATCACTGGTGATGACGATGATGATGAAATACTAGAAGAGGCAGGAGCCGAAGAAGTCACTGACAAACTCGTGGGCAATTCTTCATGTTCTTTAATTATTGAAGGAGCACCAATAGAGACACCACCGGGGCTATAGTAAGATGAGATTTCATCAAACACCATATCCCGAGAAACTTTACATTTGCGAGTTTCAGGGTCCATGCATTTCCACCCTTTTTTCTTTTCATCATAACCGATGAAGATACATTTTCTCGCCTTGGCATGCAATTTAGATCTTTGTGAATCTGGAATATGAACATAGCAAATTGAACCAAAGACCTCGAAGTCTTTCACATTGGGCTTCTCGATATACATCATCTCATATGAAGACTTCAAATTAATCGGGCTGAGAGGGATCCAATTAATCACATAAGCTGCACAAGTCATACCCTCTGCCTATAGGACTTTGGGTAAATTTTTGGCATACAACCAGCTCTTGCACGTCTCAGTGAGATGCCAAATTTTCCTCTCTGCTATACCATTTTGCTGAGAAGTGTCGGCACAAGTAAGCTGCCTCCGAATGTCATGCTTTGAGCAAAAGATATTGAACTGCCGAGAAGTATATTCTCCTGCATTATCAGTTCTCAACCGCTTGATCTTCCTTTGGAGCTCACCTTCAACCTTCTCTTTAAATTCCATAAACCTGAAAATCACTTCAGATTTTCTTTCCACAAAGTACACCCAAGTGAATCGAGTAAAATCATCAACAAAGACCACCATATAGCGATAACCAGAGAAGGTGCATGTACGAGTAGGACCCATCACATCACTATTAATAAGCTCCAATGGTGCCTCATATCTTGTTTGGGATCTATCAAATGGAAGACGATGTGCCTTACCATATTAACAACCCTCACAAAGTTCTCCATTACTAAAAGTAGTAATATGAGGCAAACCATCAACCAAATTTTTATTCACCATGACTTTTAACTTATCCATATTTAGGTGCCCCAGTCTAGCATGCCAAAGAGAAGCACTGTCATTTGTACTCATTCTATCAACATAAGAAGTTGAGGCAGATAGAACAAATAAATCTTTAAGTCTTTTACCGGTGTAGACGACATCCCCTTCTACCTTGGACACATTTCGGAAAAATTTTACCTCGTTAGGCCCGAACAAAACATAGTGACCAGAATCCACCGCATTAGCCACCGAAAAGAGATTCTTTTTCATCCCCGACACATGATACACACTCTTTAGAGTGATAGGATCACCATTATTATTGAAGGTGACGGTACCTTCCTTCTCTACCGGATGAACTGTATTATCCGCGGTGATAATAGCCTCATTACCTTCATAATTTTGAAGACAACAGAACTTGGTATCGTCGCCGGTAAGATGATGACCACAACTGGAGTCCACGATCCATTTTTCCTTGAAGTTGATGGTAGCACAAGCAATAACTGAGGTAGTTTTTGCTGAGAAACAATTACCCCAATTTTCTTCGACCTCGCCATTTTTATCAGCTACATTGCCACCCTTCAGCTTCACTCGGTAATTTTTCCTGATGTGTCCAGTCTTATGACAGTGGTAGCATTTGACAATGCTTTTGTTGCCATTCTCAATTCTTGATGGCTCTCCATCTCCGTCTTTCCTTTTCTCCTTTTTTTTTCTTCTTTCTATAAAATTTCTTCTTTCCGGAGAACAAGGCATCACCTTGAGAAGATAAAGAAACAATCGCCATTTGTTGAGCTAGAGACTCTTGAGAAGAGAGAAGATTCTCAAACTCAACAAGAGATGGCTCTTGAGCCCACCCTTGAATAGATGTGACAAAAGGAATGTACTCCTTTTTTAATCCATGAATAATATTCCGCTTCATCCGCACTTTCGAGATAGGTTCCATCGGATCAAGAGAAGAAAAATTGAGAAATAGAGAGATCACCTTGAGTAGTTTTCGCCAACTCATTCTCCAAATATTATAGCCGGGGCAACATTCTTCTTGTTGAATAACCCATTAAGAGTATTCCATATCTCAGAGGCCAACTTACACCCAACTATATGATCGAACAAATCATTAGAGATAGATCTCTTCAACACAAACTCCACCTTTGCATTAGAAGTCATCCACTTCTTTACAGCATCGACATTATTTTTCGTGGGTGTAAGAGCCACCTTATTATCTCCACCAACAACCTCCCACAAGTCTTCTCCAAGAAGATAAGACTTCATGCATAACTTCCATACCTTATAGTTAGATTGATTGAGCGCCTCAATCCCAAGACCAACAACCCTTCCGCTTGAATCCATTTTTTGGAACGCCAACGAACTTTTTCACCAAGAGTGCCTTGATAAGATTCCAACTTAACACTTTTATAGCTCTGATACCATGTGAAGAAAGAAAAATTCCAAATTCCGAAAATTGCTTCCTTAGAATAGTGAAAAATAAATTTTCACTAGCCCAAGACTCGCAACCGAAGTTGAAAAAGAACGAAGCAATTAGAATATAGCTCCAAAAAATGAGGGAAGAAAAAGACCTTTATTATTATGGAGGAATCTAAGTTACAAGCTTACAACTAAAAGCTTATAAAAGAGAAAGCTTACAAGAGAGAAAGTAGGAACAAGCTTGCAAACGTAGTTGTTGTTGTTAGTAATTTGTGTTTGTGTTGGCTTAGTGATTTTGGGTGGTGGGAGGGGGTGTATTTATAGGTGACTAGAGAAGGGTCTAGAAGCTCAAGGTAAGTGAAAGTTTGGAAGGTTCAAGAATTCTAACTTAGTGAGCATTGGTGAAGGTTCTAGATCAAGGTAGGTGGAGATTTGGAAAAGTAAAGGTTCTAAATAATGGTGGAAGGCTCAAGAAGGATATCAAGTGCAAGCATGTTCTACAGTGTTCTAGATATTGAAACTCTCAAATACATTAATCCTCACTACATCCCTCAAAAATAAAATATTTAAATTAATAATTAATTATCAAAAGTTTACTTTAAATTTTTAACAATATTAACACAAATAAGTATGCTCTCGGGCATTGATCTACAAGTCTAGTCTATCAATGGAATATTTGTATATTAAGAAAAATACTTGAATTTCAGCAGCCTCAGCAGAAACATCTGCATCTTCGCCACGAAGCCTACGTAAAACAACTTCAAATTCTTTCTGGAGCCCCACTTTTGCCTGTAAAATATAGACTCGAAAGTATAGTAAACAAAATTGGACTTTCAACCACAACTAATATTATGAGCGAATACTTTTCAAAGGGAAAGAGCGCAAGAGAAACATAATTACATCTTGAGGATAGAGTACGTCTTCAAATTTTGCCTTGGCAATTGTATCTCAATTCTTTTGGATTTGACAAAATGTCGCAGCCTAGTTGTAGTCAACCACGCATTATACAGGCTTTTTCTGATACAAAGAAGGAACATTTAGATGAAGAAGGTCCTAAATCCATTCATCTAGGTTGACAAGACAAAATAGGAATACTATTTGTTTATGTCACCGCTAATTTCTCTAATGAAAATACGAACATAGAGAAATTCACCTTTATTTTGTTATGAATTGAAGCTTCAGAAACACAAATATTCAGATAAACCAAAATTTCTGAATAATATGTATTTTCTAGATAATCATTTATATTTCTGAATATAAGATCTCTGTTTAGCAATCTCAGTGTAACTATGTATCAAATGTTGAAGTTAACACAAAGAGAATTTTAGAGAATTATGGTTATCACTGCTCATTGATTTGTTACAAATATATATAATACAAGAAAAAGGATAACTCTCCTAAGTGATAAGGAAAACAATTTAAAACATAATAACTACCTAAAAATAATAACAAATCACTTAAAAAGAAAATAATTACAAATCAATTTCAAAATAAAGGGAAAAATCCCTTGTTTTCCTCATTTAGGTTCCTTGATTTTCTCATTATCGTTATCATGTCCCCGCAAGATGGACAACCGAGATGAAAGTCCGATCTTGGTTTTGAGAAACTGAAACTGATAATAAAGAAAATCAAGGAGAAGTAAACAGAGAATTATGGTTATCACTGCTCATTAATTTGCTACAAATATATATAATACAAGAAAAAGGAGAACTCTCCTAAGTGATAAGGAAAACAATTTAAAACATAGTAACTACCTATTAATTTCAAAATAATGGGGATAATCCCTTGCTTTCCTCATTTAGGTTCCTTGATTTTCTCATAAACGTTATCATCCAAACAATTTATGCACATATTAACTAATGTAAATATCTAATTATAGCAACTCCAACAGTATCTATTATGACGGATCCGATTAGTATAAAGTGAACTTCATGGTAAATTCACTTCATGCCCCCATACAGTGCTGACACACAAGCGGGGGGTGTGACAGTCCCAAAACCCGGTCTATCTTCAAACCCGAGTCCGATGTCGTCAAGACACTACCTACTCAATATATTCCTACAACATCAGAGTAAATATTAAAATATTACAATATAATTCAACCTACTCCCAGGTACGAAAACCTTTACATAACTACCTCAAATAAAATTACAACATTATTATATAATATTACAACCCGTCATATACTTTAACTATTCTACCTTAACAATTAATAACTCTTATCTTCTTCTGACCATTCTGGTCCTTCCGCTGTAGCTGCAAAAATTTTAAAATTTATAAGAGTGAGCATTTAATTGCCTAGCAAGTATAAGCAGTAAGTAAACAACATTCATGAATAGAATAATCTTTCTGAAAACTTCAACAATTGAACAATAATTGTGAAGCAACTCAAATAAATAGGAATTAATTATTATTATTATTTTTGTTTTAAACATTTTTTTATGAATAAACATCATCTTAAACACATCAACAGTTCAATTCTACAACCTTTCTTCTTTAGTTTAGCACATAAGTGCTAATATTGGTCTAACACGTTATTGGATTTAACGCTCAACAAACACATCATTGCACGAGGTGCAATCATAGTCACATATAATTATATAAAACTCATTGTTGCACGAGGTGCAACCTATATTAATAATTGTCCAAGATTTATTTAATTTTGACTTGGCACAATCAACTATCACAATTCAAGAATTATTACAATTCAATATCACAACAATAAACATTCCGACTAGAATAGCTCACAAATAGAATTAAGCCGAATCAAATGGCAAATAACACTCTTTTATAAATTATTTCACATAATAAGATGAATGCTATATAACAAATGAAATTCCATAGCCAAACATAGGATTTTGCAATTTAACATAGCTCGAACAACTTGTACAAATATTAAAGATTTGCATAAGTTCAAAATTCACACAACACAAACATTGCGTAAATTAAAGATTCAATACATCATATAACTTTCATGAGAATATAATCAAATGAACTAAGAAGACTTGCTCAAATAAAAATTGAGTAAGTTCAAGAAACTTGCACAATATAAAATTTGTGTAAGTTAGGAAACTTGTCTCGGTCACTATTTTACGCATATCAAATATCCATTGCATATCCTCATTCATCGGTTTACCTCATTCGAACTCCAATCATCCTTGTATAATCTATATATAACTCGTTGGGTTATAACATGCTAAATAATCTCATTCGAGACTTAATTCATTACTAAATTAATTTATTAATCTTTATTTCATTATCCAATCTTGGATTATCATCCCACATATGGGTAATTATACAATCTTACTACATTTCACATTTCAATAAAGACCTCATTGATTAAAAGAATTATTCTACACTTTTTGGGTTGTCCAAAAAGTGCTACGCAACGATTACATATTTGAATTCTACACGAAAAACTGAGCAACATATCAAAAAATTACATAATGCCCAAAAATTTACTCGGCGAACAAAAATGGCTCGGCGTACCAAAACAGCACAGAAACAGCCCAGGCAGCCAGCTATCTGCCCAGATTCTGCATAAACCAATTCTGAAAATTTCGAATTTTGTGATTTTTGTTGTAGTTTTGTGAATTTTTATCTCATTCGTTATACATTGGATTACATTCATTTTCGGATATTTTATACCTCATACTATGTAGTAGTTTTAAAAAATATAACATTCACAAAAATAGTTTGGTAAGGTTTCGAGACAATAGGCCGAAACAGCCTACTCAGAACAGTTTTCAGACTTGGCCAAAATTCCAGATTTTCTGCAGATTTCAAAATTTCCAGCAACTTTGTTATTTTCGTAGCTACTTTGCAATTTTCTATCTCATAACCTACACATGGGATTGTTCTCGAATTCGAATATGTTAGAGATGAAACTATATAGTATTTTAGAAAATTATCATATGACCAAAAACGATTCTTCAAGACAGATTTTCAGATGCTTAAAAGTCTGTATTCAACACAATTTTTAGTTTTAACTAGTTTGTAAGAAATTATTCAAAACCCATTTTGAATTCGTTATAAATCCTCCAACGAACTTGAGTTAACTCATAACTCATATATACATATTATCTAATATCAAACACTAGTCAATTCTCATGTTTTAGCAAAATAACCTCTTTTAGGCAATTTATCAAACATGTGGTGTGCCTAGCTTAAAAACCCAAATTTCTTTTGAATTTAAACATGTTAATCCCATAATCTCCATACTAATTCATCTTATATCTTCTGAACCCTTCATGGTTCCATAATTCAATCTCCCACAACCAATTTCAAAGATAATTTAAGAGTTTAGAAATTACCTCAAGTAGTTTTTCTTCATTTTCTTCTTTCTTTCTTTTTTATTTTCTCTTCTCTCTCTCTTTCTCTTCTTTCGAGTTTGCTACGGCAGGGGGGTGTGAAGAGTAACATGGCCGATGTAAATGCCTTACTAAGTCAAAATTAATTAGCCAACATGGCCCCTCCCTCACCTAACATTATTCAACCAACCAATCACATGAAAGGTTGGTGAAGAATTTGGGGAAAGACTTGGAGGCATGTGGAAGAAAATTTTCAGCAATTATTCCTCCCCTAAGAGCCTTAATTAGCTGCAACCCCCCCCCCCCCCTTCTAGAAGCTTAATTACTCCCCTTTTATTAGCTCATTTATCCGATTAATGTCTATAAAAACTTCATTTTAAACAATTATACGCTTCGTTAGTTAGTTCAAACTAATTAAATTAATTAGCTTTGACCAACTATTATTTCACATCCATTTAACATAATATTAGATATCATACCATTATTCATATTACATGTAATTATTGTAATATGAATAAAATTATCATCATTAACTAAATAAATTTCTTTATTCAATTAATTAAAACAAATATTTTAACCCACTAATTTTCAAATAGTGAATTAATTAACTCGTATATGAAATTTAGTTCATAATAATTTCAAGGCTCAATATTCAAATTATATTATTTAATAATATAATTTTAATTTAATCTCAATTAATTAATATTAATTAATTAATTTCATCCACTTTCTTTGGTGATTTAATTAACGATTAAATCTTATTTTCTCAATATATGTATATATTTCACATGTATATATACACATTTAATCCATTATACAAAATCACATATTTCAGATTATATATATGAAACACATATGTACATATATGTTCAAATCTACTTTATCTCTTAATAAGAATTTTATTATTAAATTTTTATTTTAAATTTCTGAAATATCTGGTATATTACATTCACCCATTCTTCTAAGAATTTCGTCCTCGAAATTAAGGCATAGTCATCTCTATTCATTCTACTCCTCTATTTTTAAATCTAGGTTTTATTCTTTAAAACTTTATTTAAT
This sequence comes from Aralia elata, assembly GCA_034770075.1. Taxonomy (NCBI): domain Eukaryota; kingdom Viridiplantae; phylum Streptophyta; class Magnoliopsida; order Apiales; family Araliaceae; genus Aralia; species Aralia elata. The sequence continues at coordinate 2,665,984 of CM068381.1, read as the reverse complement.
TATTCGAGATCTTATTTACAAGTCTCATAAATTTTTGGGTTATCACATTCACCTCTTCTACTAAGAATTTCGTCCTCGAAATTATAGCATACTGATTTTTTGCTCATTCTATTGATCAAAACTAGGTTTTCATATTAGCCTTTATTCTTTTCTTCTCTAAAAGCTTCTCTTTTAGTCATCGCATTCCACGACCACTTCTCTCTAAGAAGTTAACATTTTCTAAACTTTCAATTTCCAGAACCATGAAAAATCTTTCAAGAGTCTTCAATAATTGTTCAATAATTGTGAAGTAGTCTGAATAACTAGGAGTTAAAGATTCCTTTATATACTTTTCAAATTATGTTGAGTGGTCATAAAGACCCATGAACTTGTTGCGGGGTTTAACAGTTATTCAACTGTACACCCTTATAGAATATCTCTTGGTACTTTAGGGGATCCACCTATTGTACCCGATGTTGTGCACAACACTTATACATGCTTTTCGCGCGTGAAGTCGGATTTTCCCGACATAAATTACCCTTTTTTCCAGGGTTATTCACCTCAGCCATTTTGATAAAAATATTTCAATATTCATCTAGCCGAAACAATAGCTTAAACGTATACCAATAATTCGAACATCAATCGAAATGTTTGTCTAGCTACTTAAATTGGCATTGACTTTTCTTTAATTGGTTCAAAATTCTGAAAATCATCTTATGATGTCGTGATACCGCACGGTATTTACAGTCCGTTAAGGATTCCGTCATTTCGTAATTTTGTCATACTACATCATACCATAGTGGGTTGACGATACTATGATCACATCCAATACTAGGTTACTCTGCATTGATGACTCCATCACTTGTCAGTCTACACCAGGTTTAATGATGCATTGATGACTGTTAAAAATATATTTTGATATTTTTCAAATCATCTTTGTCTTAGACGAAACAAATAGCATAGACATATGAATCATATGACCTTTTTAAAACTTATTGGTTCAAAAATTGATCCAACATATTTTTCGAAAACACAAAAGTGCAAAGATCGGCACGATGCCAATAAATTCAAAATCTAGCATAGCTAGAGGATTTGGAATACCTGTGCTTCCACCATCAACTCCAATTTCCCCCCATGATCATCTATTGCCTAATAATTCCATCTATTTCTATCATCCTTAAAAGTTTACTACACTAAAAATTCTCAGATCTCAATACACAACTTTTCTATACCCCAGTACAGTTCATCAAACTTACCACACATTATGAGTTCAGGAACTTTTCACAATAATATGAGTTTAGGAACTTGTCCTGTGACAACCCAAAAATTTAAGAGAATTATAAATAATCTTGAATGATTAAATAAAGGTTTAAAGAATAAAACCTAGATTAGAAACAGAGGAATGATTAAATTTTTTACAAAAACCTATATGGTTTGATATTTGAAAGAATGTAAAGAGAATGTGAACGACAGAAAGGTTGAAGAATAAGATTACTAATGGATAAATTCAGCAAACCATATTCAAGCCAAATATATGAAAATCAAGATTTAGCTATGTTATGTGAAATTTTATTGCATAAGTAAATATTAGCTATGCAATATGAAATTTTAGAATATAATAAATATATTAGAATATATATGTATTATATGTAAGTGAACGGTAGAAACAATTTCTAAAAGGAAATAAGATGAGCAAAATTAAAATAACTTATTATATAAAGTTATTGGTGACATTAAATATACTTAAGATATAACTGTCATTTTATTGAAGAAATCATATATTATATGATTGAGTGTAAAGTATGCATATTTTTAATGTAGTGAATATATTATTATATGAATATATTATTATATTTACTACAGTTAAATTGTTAACAATTTATAGAAGGGAAAAGAAAATAATTAGTTTTAAGTATGCTAGAATTATTGTATACTTTAAATAAATGTTATTAAAATAAATTCTAGCATTGAATTATTTTAATAAAGAGAGAATATTATTTTATCTTATAATTTGAATAAATTTCCATTAATATGGAAAATAAAATGAAATGCATATATGTTGCTTATATGATGTAAATGAATATTATATTGTATTCGATAAGTATTATGGGTAATATATATTGTAGTGATCTGGAAATTTCGGAGATATTAAAATAAAGATTTAATAAATAATTTTTATTGTAATAGTAATTTATTATATTACATGAATGGCTTCGTATGATGTAATATGTGTGCTTACGTGATGCGGTAAATATATTAAGTTATATTTACTATTTGTAAATAAATTGATATAAACAATTTATAATGTGAGAGAATAAATTTATTATTTATTTTCTGTACGTAATATGTGCACATGTGTGGTGTGTTGCTTAGCAGTGAGATAATAAATATATATTATATATGCATATATATTTATTACGCGTGGAAATAAAACCGTTGAGAACAATTTGCATAACGAAGGGAAAGAATCGGTTTAAGTATATAATATTTATATATATACTTTACCCAAGAACATTAAAATAACTTCTTAAATGAATTTGTTTTAATAAAGCAAGGATATTATATTTATTATAATATCTTAAGTAAGTAAATAATTAAATTTACATGAGATATTATGTGTTGCATATTTATTTGGCATTTATAAATAAATATGTAGTGAAAGCTTATTATGTTATGTTGTGTTTTATTTTGGGATTATATAATTTATATATCAAGGATGGGTTATATATTTTATATGTTTCCAAGGGGGTAAAACATTTTAATGTGGGTGGATTAGTAACTTGAGAGATTAAAACCTAGTTACTAACTATTGGGTAATTTTAATTATTCAATATAAGCATTATTTAGGTTATTGGGTAAATAATTTAATTAAGCTACAAGGTTAATTCCTATATTGTCCATGCTACTATTCCAAACTTAGTGGTCAAGCATGTAGCAGTCTTCTTCCTTATTCTTCTTTGTTATTGTCGTGGGTTAAAGACGGAGGAGAAGAGGGAAGCTTCATTTAGTTTACGCTTGGAAGCTAAAATAATTTGGCTTGAAAAATTGGAATTTCTCTTCCTTAATTTCCTTCTCTTAGCCGAATTCCTCTCTCTCCCATATTGCTTAGAATTTTCGAAATTTTTCAAAATGAAGAAGTGATAAACCGTGGGTTCATGGAGCCATAGATAAATTGGGTTCAAGCCTTAAGCCAAATTGAAGCTTGCAAAGTCTTTGGATCTTGAATTCATTTATCAAAAGGTATGAAATTACTTTTAATTTTGAGTTCTAAAGAAAATTCATGAAATTATGAAATTCTCAAACTAAACTTAAAATTTTAAAGTTTAGTTAGTTGTAATAGAAATTTAGATGAACTTTCCTTGTAATGAATCAAGTTTTGGTCTATGTATATATAATATGTAGTTAGAATTGATTTTGAAGCCAAAGATCAAAATATGAGTTAAGTTAGTAAACTAACTAGTTTATAAATTTGTTTGTAATTAGTTAGTTTTGATTGTGGAATTGGTTGTTATGAACTGAATTAGAGCCTTGGTGTATAGTTGTTGTTGTGCGGAGTTATAAGGAAGGAAATTATGGATTACCCGCAACCAAATCGCTAAGAACTCAAACGAATATAAAAACGCACGCCTTATGTTCGTTAAATGGCCATAAAGAACAAACACGGATAAAAAACTTAGAATTTAATGAAGCCGATACTTTAGATGAGTCTTATTATGTTAAATAAGACTTATTTGTAAAGCAAGTTGAGTTGGAACACGTCGAGGCGAGTTTTGACCTCTAAACGCGAAAATTGAAAATTAGTGACCATAAAGAGTAAAAATGATGAAAAACTTGGAATTTTGCGAAGCCAAGACTTTAGACGAGTCTTAATATGTTAAACAAGACTTAGTTGGGTAGCAAAACGAGCCGGAACGAACCACGACGAGTTTTGACGTGTAAACGAGCATTCTAAAAATTGGCCTCTGCAGCCACTTTAGGGGCGTTGTTTAGGCAGCATAATGAACCCGTAATGGAGGGGTTATATTTTTTAAAAATAGTCTGATATACCATGTATAACATATCCGAAATTCAGATCAATCCGATAAACGAGCAAGGCGTGAGAAAATTGTAAAAAGTGCACCAGCAGCATGAGCAGCAGCAGCTGGGCAGCGCAAACACGCCGTGATGCGCTGCTGGGCAGCTGCCTGACATGCTTTTGGCGCGCGGTTTTAAGCGACTTTCGTGATTCCTTTTCACAGTTAGAAATTTTTTAAAAATACTACGCCATGAGGTCTATAATATTCCCAAAATTTTGTTGTTATGTGGTTGATGGTTTGAGAATTAAAAATAGGCAAAAAGGCATGTCAGAACTAAAATTTGAGCGACGCCGAGCGTCGGCACGCCGGGCTGTTTGGACATTCGTCGTTCCGAATCGCGTTCGGGCGAGATTTTAAGCAAAGTTAAGTTTAATAAAGTTTCAATATGAGAGTTTTGATGTTTTTGATGAATTTATGCCATGAAAATTCATTCCGGGCATAATTACTGCAATAAAAATATATTAAAAATATGAAAATTTATTTTTAAGCAAACGGAAGCCGGCGAGGGTATGTAAAATGGTTTTATAGCGAAATGAAAAGCATGAAAAAGTTAAAAAGTGTAATAATCATAAAAGTAGCGAAATGGAGGTTTTTAGGGTTCAAAATGAAGGTTTTGAGCCGAGATTTATATAGCGATGCATATATATACTTAATATATATACAAAGCAAAAATGTGATTTATTCGCTAAATGAAGCACGAAGCTAATGTATTGGCGAGATAAAATATTTATTTATTAGGCAATGGTCCGAGTTGACACATGGACAGATAAAAAGATATTAAAATTATTTTAATTAAAGAAATAATATAAAAGTCATGTATTAGTTGTTTAAACTCCGAATTTACGAGTAAAGTTAAAAGATATTTCTGAAATAGAATATAAATAGTTTAAGCTTCAAGATGTAAAATAATTACATCTTAAAATATGTGTGACCCTTATTATTTATATTAAGGATTAAAATGAATAAGTTTCTAAAGAAAACAAGATTGGTTTTGAATAAAGTATAAATAATATTAGTTTTTATTAACTAATATTTATTGATAAAGAATATACATGCATGTTTTGCAACATATTAAATTAGCTAATATGTATGTGCATGTAAATACAATTGTGTAGGATTTGTGGAGAGAAGTTAAGTTAAATTATAGCGGTAATCTCCAATCAAGGCAAGTTCCCTAACTCAAACTCGAGTTATTATCTTTCAAGTATGTTAGTGGATAATTATTGTTGATTATTCCACATCTATGATTATTGATTCGCACTTAGTGCATGTTGCATATGTTCATCAGGAATGAAAGGCTGATCACCTTCATTACCTTAAGGTTCAGTTAAGTTGGTTCATGGTCATTATTGACACCCTGTATTATTGAATTCAGTCATTCAATCATTAAAATTTTGATTCATGCTCTTTCACAATTATTATATTGTTAAAAAAAAATAATTTCTAAAGCTATATTCTTTTCTTCAATCATGATATATCTTCTTTGTATTTAAACTTGCTGAGCAAAGTAGTTGCTCACTCTTGCTATATCATGATAAAACATTTCAGATTAAGACGAATGTTCGAGGAAGGATAGAGGCAAATGCAAAGGACCAGATTAGGTTGACATGCACGTTAACTATTAAGTTATTTGGATGTAAGTTACTTATGTAAACCTTATGTACGTTATTAAAGGAATGTATCAAGATAAAGGTTGTAGACCTTGGGAAATATTGTAGAATACTCTGAAATAAATAATATATGTTTATATTTTCCGCATTAGTTATAGAGTAGGTATGAAGACGATGTATCGTGACATACCAGATCCGAGATTCAAGGGACCCGAATTTGGGGGCGTCACATGTCCTAGCAATACATAGTCCAAGAGCTAATCAGGGACTGTCCATATGCTTAGTGATTCAAAAACATAGCATATGATTATGAGTCACAAACTTACCATAAGAATGAGTTTTAAGAACTCACACCTAATCTTATATTCTCTAACTATCAAATATAAATATGAGAAAAGAATCACCTTCTCACCATATGTATATCGATAGCGCGACATCAACATTTCAATGATTATCAATGTGATATACTAAATTCAAGCACAAAACCCCTGCACATACAAAGGTTTGTACAACTCAGCCATCACATAAGTCCTCGATTGAAATCCCACACAATCCTAATTTTCTCTATACTCAATACGAATTTTCTTTAATCCGTATCTTAGCATTTACGACTCTTTCCTCAGTATACATCGTACAATTTCATAGTACATTCTCTTTATAGCGTCAGGCTATATTATTCCAATCACTTAACATAGCATATGTTATTCAACAATTTAATCTGATCCTGTCGTGATCTTATTTTGTAATTATTTCTTCTTATCTTTAAGATCGTTTTATTCTACGATCTTCTTATTCTTCTATTTTAATCATATTATATCATGATTTCCTTTATGCTTTTAGTCTTATAGACTTTGTCTATTCATCATTACTCGTCATCTTTATTATCCGAGTCGGGTAACTTCGAATTCTTATCTTTATAACTCTTTAAGATTCTTCTTTATCTTCTTCTAATATAAATAATAAATTTTCTAAATTCGTCTCTTAGCACTTAAACTCGATTTGAGTTTATTTCATATCATCATTTTCATCATCTCTATGGTTATAGCCTAAGATACTCCTACATAAGGTTTATAACCTATCGACTTTGATACCAACTGTGACAGCCCCAAAACCCGGTCTATCTTCAAACACGAGTCCGATGTCGTCAAGACACTACCTACTCAACATAATCCTACAACATCAGAGTAAATATTAAAATATTACAATATAATTCAACCTACTCCCAGGTACGAAAACCTTTACATAATTATCTCAAATAATATTACAACATTATTATATAATATTACAACTCGTCATATACTTTAACTATTCTACCTTAACAATTAATAACTCTTATCTTCTTCTGACCATTCTGGTCCTTCTAGCTGCAAAATTTTTAAAATTTGTAAGAGTGAGCATTTAATTGTCTAGCAAGTATAAGCAGTAAGTAAACAACATTCATGAATAGAATAATCTTTCTGAAAGCTTCAACAATTGAACAATAATTGTGAAGCAACTCAAATAAATAGGAATTAATTATTATTATTATTTTATTTTAAACATTTTTTTTATGAATAAACATAATCTTAAACACATCAACAGTTCAATTCTAGAACCTTTCTTCTTTAGTTTAGCACATAAGTGCTAATATTGGTCTAACACGTTATTGGATTTAACGCTCAACAAACACATCATTGCACGGGGTGCAATCATAGTCACATATAATCATATAAAACCTATATTAATAATTGTCCAAGATTTATTTAATTTTGACTTGGCACAATCAACTATCACAATTCAAGAATTATTACAATTCAATATCACAACAATAAACATTCCGACTAGAATAGCTCACAAATCGAGTTAAGGTGAATCAAATGGCAAATAACTCTCTTTTATAAATCATTTCACATAATAAGATGAATGTCATATAACAAATGAAATTCCATAACCAAACATAGGATTTTGCAATTTAATATAGCTCGAACAACTTGTACAAATATTAAAGATTTGCATAAGTTCAAAATTCACAACACAAACATTGCGTAAATTAAAGATTCAATACATCATATAACTTTCATGAGAATATAATCAAATGAACGAAGAAGACTTGCTCAAATAAAAATTGAGTAAGTTCAAGAAACTTGCACAATATAAAATTTGTGTAAGTTAGGAAATTTGCCTCGGTCACTATTTTACGCATATCAAATATCCATTGCATATCCTCATTCATTGATTTACCTCATTCGAACTCCAATCATCCTTGTATACTATATATATAACTCATTGGGTTATAACATGCTAAATAATCTCATTCGAGACTTAATCCATTACTAAATTAATTTATTAATCTTTATGTCATTATCCAATCTTGGGTTATCATCCCACATATGGGTAATTATACAATCTTACTGTAGACACCCAAATTTTGCACTTCGTATACTAATCCTGACAAGAGGGCAAATTCGGCAAATGAACCGGCCTGTGAGAGCGAGGGATGGAAAAGTACGAACACTTGACGCCACCGCAACGATTTGCAAATCAAAACCAACGTGACAGCAGGGCCGTCCGAAATGAGCATGCCCGAATGATGTGGCACGTCTCCCAGTGATTCCCGGACTGCAAAATACAAGCCTGTCAGCGAAAATCGACGTCATGACACGAGAATCGAGGCATGACACGAAAAACGAGAAAGTCAAGCCAGCCAGCCGCAGATTGATCTGCGGCCAATAGTGCGCCTTTTGAAAACACGGAACTCGAAACACGGAAATCAGGAAATCAGCTGAGTGCGATGGGAGGCGGCCAGCCAGCCGCATATCAATCTGCGGCTGCCCTAGACCAGCCTATTTCAGCTCAGTTTCTTCATTTCATCCAGGGAGTTGGCAGCAGGCGGAGAGAGGAGAAGAAACCAGCAGCAGCTCGGAAATAGGGAGAAAAAATAGCAGAATTTGCAAGGAAAATAGAGAGAAAAGAGAGAAAAGAAGTGAGGAATTATATCTTTTGTGTAAGATTATATATCATATATCTTCTATTCTACTCAATACATAAATTCATACCTATTGTAAGGATTATTTGCAAGGTGAAAAGACTATTTCCATAGCAATTTTTGTATATCATTTTGTTAATCTTCTTGTCAATTGGGTTATGTGAAATGTAGTTTTCTTGTATATTGTTGTGGGTCCATGGATTGAGGACTATTAGTGAGGGTTCCAAATGGAACGAAATTCTTCCTAATGGCCCGATGATATCCATTTGGCAATTTTAGCCTGTTTAATTTGTGTAGTATCCATTGCGTGGGTGTGTATAAATTGTGGATGTGAGCCTAGGAACGCGACCCCGTGGTCCAAATCCGATGATGGACAATGTTGATGTATGTAATCCTTTATTGTAACATGTAATCGTCGGGCCTTAAAACGACGCTAAGGCGAGAATCGGGTTTAAGGCCCCGTAGTAGTGAAATATGTGATTGTTGGCGTTCGGGGATGTTTTGAGGGCTTACATGCCCATGAATAGCCCCGATGCGTGTTTATGCTTGATTAGATTTTGTGACACGAAAAAATAATTTCAAAGATTAAACGATGAAGGTTTTTTTATTAAAATCAAACAAACTAGGTTATTAGAATCACGAGGCTAAAAATTGGAAGTGTTAATAAATGTCGATTCCTATTAAACGAGAAGGCCAAAGGAAATCATTTTCAAACATCACCAAAAAATGGCTTTTATGAATGAACGAAACGTTTTATTAAACCTTTGTGCATAGGGTTAAAGAGATCCTAGAGATTGCCCATCATTTGAGTTACGAAGGCAACGTATAGATCTCGATTCCTATTTTGACGAAGGTTTAAAACTCTTGTTTTGCCAAAATGACACCTAATGGAAATCTTGCAGTTTTGACAATTAAAATCAAACCTTTCTCATAGAGCTTTCTCGTGTATACTGCAAAGACATTCTGAAGCGTTTTCAAATTAAAGCACGACTTTCCCTAAAATCCAAATGATTCTTTCATACAAACTCACCATAACATTCACATAGGCACACACACACACGCGCGCGTACATACACATTTCATGAATTAAAGGATAGGAAAAGCATCAAGATTGCGGTAACCGCGTTTCACGGAAGTTGGGGGGTGCCTAACACCTTCCCCTTGCTTAAGCAAGCCCCCGAACTCTATGAGTCTCGGTTCGCAGACCAATTAATTCGGAGTCACACATGAGCCAGCGATTTACGAAAACGAAAACCCGGATGAGTTGGTAAATCCATTTCAAATATACCAACTGACGACTCTGGTTAATTGGCTCATCATAAAAACGATCTTTCAAAACCCCGTCGACCTTCATGCCGACCTTTTCCAAACATCATCTAATAACAAAGGTTAAAATCGGAAAAGGACAAATATCGCGAAGGAAGCGAGAAACCGGCGTCGACACTTACTATATTTCACATTTCAATCAAGACCTCATTGATTAAAAGAATTATTCTACACTTTTTGGGTTGTCCAAAAAGTGTTATGCAATGATTACATATTTGGATTCTACACGAAAAACTGAGCAACATATCAAAAAATTACATAATGCCCAAAAATTTACTCGGCGAACAAAAATAGCTCGGCGTGCCAAAACAGCCTAGAAACAGCCCAGGCAGCCAGCCATCTGCCCAAATTCTGCATAAACCAATTCTGAAAATTTCAAATTTTGTGATTTTTGTGGTAGTTTTGTGAATTTTTATCCTATTCGTTATACGTTGGATTACATTCATTTTCGGATATGTTAGATCTCATACTATGTAGTATTTTTAAAAAATATAACATTCACGAAAATAGTTTGGTAAGGCTTCGAGACAGTAGGCCGAAACAGCCTACTCAGAACAGTTTTCAGACTTGGCCAAAATTCCAGATTTTCTGCAGATTTCGAAATTTCCAGCAACTTTGTTATTTTCGTAGCTACTTTGCAATTTTCTATCTCACAACCTACACATCGGATTGTTCTCGAATTCGGATATGTTTGAGATGATACTATATAGTATTTTAGAAAATTATCATATGACCAAAAACGATTCTTTAAGACAGATTTTCAGATGCTTAAAAGTCTGTGTTCAACACAATTTTTAGTTTTAACTAGTTTGTAAGAAATTATTCAAAAACCATTTTGAATTCGTTTTAAATCCTCCAACCAAATTGAGTTAACTCATAACTCATATATACATATTATCTAGTATCAAAATCTAGCCAATTCTCATTTTAGCAAAATAACCTCTTTTAGGCAATTTATCAAACATGTGGTGTGCGTAGCTTAAAAACCCAAATTTCTTTTGAATTTAAACATGTTAATCCCATAATCTCCATACTAATTCATCCTTATATCTTCTGAACCCTTTATGGTTCCATAATTCAATCTCCCACAACCATTTTCAAAGATAATTTAAGAGTTTAGAAATTACCTCAAGTAGTTTTTCTTCATTTTCTTCTTTCTTTCTTTTTTCTTTATTTTCTCTTCTCTCTCTCTTTCTCTTCTTTCGAGTTTGCTACGGGAGGGAGGTGTGAAGAGTAACATGGCTAATGGAAATGCCTTACTAAGTCAAAATTAATTAGCCAACATGGCCCCTCCCTCACCTAACATTATTCAACCAACCAATCACATGAAAGGTTGGTGAAGAATTTGGGGAAAGACTTGGAGGCATGTGGAAGAAAATTTTCAGCAATTATTCCTCCCTTAAGAGCCTTCGTCGCACCCCCTTTTAGAAGCTTAATTACTCCCCTTTTATTAGCTCATTTATCCGATTAATATCTATAAAAACTTCATTTTAAACAATTATACGCTTCGTTAGTTAGTTCAAACTAATAAAATTAATTAGCTTTGACCAACTATTATTTCACATCCATTTAACATAATATTAAATATCATACCATTATTCATATTACATGTAATTATTGTAATATAAATAAAATTATCATCATTAACTAAATAAATTTCTTTATTCAATTAATTAAAACAAATATTTCAACCCACTAATTTTCAAATAGTGAATTAATTAACTCGTATATGAAATTTAGTTCATAATAATTCTATCGTCGTCCATGGCTCAATATTCAAATTATATTATTTAATAATATAATTTTAATTTAATCTCAATTAATTAATATTAATTAATTAATTTCATCCACTTTCTTTGGTGATTTAATTAACAATTAAATCTTATTTTCTCAATATATGTATATATTTCACATGTATATATACACATTTAATCCATTATACAAAATCACATATTTCAGATTATATATATGAAACACATATGTACATATATGTTCAAATCTACTTTATCTCTTAATAAGAATTTTATTTATTAAATTCTTATTTTTAATTTCTGAAATATTTGAGATATTACAGGGGGTGATACGTGTAAGCACTATACTGGACATGAAGTGAACTTACTATGAAGTTCATTTCATCTACACTATCTAAGTTGCTTATGCATCTGTAAATAAGAACACAATTTTAAGAACCATATAGACCACATAAATTCTCCGTATACATTAACAAAGCTTAATTGGAAAAAAATTCAAGCCATGTTATTCCAGAGTTTGGAACTTTGGATATGGATTGGATTGTAAAGCTGGATTTCCTGACATTGGTGCATAACAGAATATGGTTGGCGTAGAGAAAAAAACATTAATTTGAATTTGATCATGCTTCCTAAAAGTAACACACACTTACTTGATCATGGTTCTTTCCCTCACCCCTGAAATCTAGTTCCACTCAGTTATCCCTTCTTCTTCCTCGTCTATTCTTTTCTTTTTGCTTACTATTCCATTTTAAATCTTGCATTCTTTTCTATAAACCCTACCACCATGAAGTTATTTCTAATGGTGGGGTGAGAGAGAGAATGTTTGGAGGGGAAATTCTGTTGTCTACCATTACTAGAGAGATCAAAAGCAACCTAATAATCCTCGACGGCATCCATGGGATACACCACTGTTCTTTTTCTCACATCTTTATGTCCACATTCCACAAATCATTCAATCAATAGATTAGAACTACAAACTCTTTCTTTTTCTGGATAAGTGAATACAATTACCAGCTTCTTAAAAGAGACAATTGATATCCTCATAATACAAATTGAGGTCATACAGCTTCTAAGTAATAAGAATCAAAATTCATAAGGAGAAGGTAATACATTACAGAATGCATACCAAAGCATTCTAACACAAAAGAATATCAAAATAATAAGTGAATGAAATAAAGTAAAAGAATACGATCCAAAACATATTAAGCATCATATGATAATAAAATTTTAAGTGAATGAAATAAAGTAATTAATATATCTAACATAATTTTTATACAAGAAAATACACATGAATATATTCAAAGCATCAAGTTACAGTTGACTATAAGGGAAAAGCTAAGAGACGCTATAAGAGAATACAATCCAAAGCCTATTATACATCAAAAATAATATAATACTAAGAAGATAAGAATACACATAAAGACTACCTCAGCGATGCCTTTTTGGACCAACATGGCATTATCTGCTCTTGCATTTGTAAACCTCCATTGCAACTGCTAGTTATATAAAAGCCTCGACTGGTGTGCATCAACAATTCGATTCTCCCCCACATTCTCTCTTCGCACATCAGCAGCAAAGCTAAGAATTGAAGATGTGTTGTTCAAACTACAAGTCATTTTGCTTCCCACCCCTGGAAGACACCATATTCTTACTTGGGGAAGCAACCTCGAAGAGGAGATGACTGTTCCCTGCTAGCAGAGACTACTCGGGGTGATGATGTTGGGCTACCACTTAGCAGTTTCTTTGTTCCAATAAAGTTTAGAGGTACCATACTCGTGCTTTTTAATTCGTTATTCTTTGACACTGGGAACTTGGCTACTCTGGCAATTGCCTGAGGCAGTTGCTAGTCTCTTGCCAAAACTTTGCTGGCACCACTATGCCACGTGGCCCTCCTCTCACACATTCTTGTACACCCGAATTGCTTCCTGAGGAATTACTGTCAGTATCTGACGGAACAGGCTCAAAACTTTCTTCGGTTGATCTATTAATAGCAACTAAATTAGCGCCATCATTGAATCTTACAGGTTCCAGTTTAGCTTCAACTGTAGCTCTATTTCTCTCAACAATCATCGAATTTTGCAAAGCCCTAGAAACACTCCCAAATCCACTAAATTTAGCTCTCTCACTAGTAAAATCCACACTCCTTGTCAATAAATTTACTTACAGTGACCTCGCTGGCCACCGTCGTTTATTAGTAGCATTCGAATTATCCCTCTGATCCCTTATCGGGGTAATTGCCTTCCTCCTCTCAGGAGTACCTTTTCTCACATTACTTAAATTCGCCATCGGCTCTGGCTTTGCCTTACTAATTGGAAGCGAAAATGACTCACCTTGAAACAAAACCGACAAGCTCCGCTTAGAATTCACCAATAGCTTCGCCGCCATTAAAATCTCATTGGCATTACCAGGTATACTCGACCGCGGAGTTGCCTGCCTCCATCTCTCCACCAATTGAGACCTCTTAATCACTGCCGGAGCCGGAGTCGATGCAACCTTTCGTTGCACAAGCGACGATGGAAAGCGCCTAGAAGAAGAAGGCGTTGAATTGGAAGACGAAGAACACGAAGAATTGGTACTTGAAGACGACGTTGTCGAGGTAGAAGAAGTAGTAGAGGATAAGTATCGAGAAGCAACCTCTCGCGATTTAGATATTCGAGATCCATTATTATCGGCCTCCAAAGGTAACAATGGCGGTCTCTTAGGGTTCTCAAGACTTGCAATTCGTGACTACCACCAGATTTGGCGATTTGGCCTCAAAAACCTTACATGCTCTCAGATGTGAAGTGTATGTATGAGAGAATGAGAGAGAGTGGGAGAGAGAAAATAAACCTGTTTTGTTGCCAATCGGTGACACTACCACTAGATTTGGCAGCCTCAAAAACCTTCATTCATATGGCGATTTGGCCTCAAAAATCCTAATCCATACGACAAATTGGTCATAGAAACACTTAATTGAGAGGAGGAAACCCTCGCGATTATTTTAGAGGGAGGAGGAGATTTGCGATTATATGTTAGAGAGAGAGGAGGAGATCTGAGATTATGAGAAAGTAGATCCAGATTGAATGTGAATCGTGATTTGGGGATGGAAAAAGAAGAGGGAAGACAAATAATGAGAAACTAATGAAAAGTAAAATAAAATGGAAAAAAGTAGCAAAATGAGTCTATACCGGTGGTTTTATGTATAACCCTTGCTTTTTCCAATCTATTCCTATAACCAACATGCGAGCATACCTATAGGGACCTATAGTTATGTTTTTGTCTCGCCGTAACTATAGGTCGTAGCAATAGGTTTTCTTGTACTGTGACGAGATGGTGGACTGTTGGTAATGAAAGATATTATATTGTCGTCAATGAAGAGAGAGATTGATGGAAGACGGAGGAAGAATTGATTGTAACAATAATACATATTATTTCACTATGTCATAAATTTGCCTGTGCCTTGCACGCGCCTTGCACGTGACTTGCACAGAAACCATGATTGTTAAAGATGAAAGATATATAGTAATATACGTATGTGCTGATTGTGCTAATTATTTTGTTGCAATCCAGAAACTTTAATTTCTCTTAAGAAAATTCAATAACATTGGTAATTAGGTTTATGTTATGACAAACTATAGCAAACACAATAAATCAACGCGGAAAGAGAAAGACAATAAACCCAAATCGGGAAAATAAAACGGAGAAAGGCAGAAGAAATCCACTAAATAAAAATCTGAATAATACAAGATAAAGAGAGAACTATGAGAATTATTAGAATGTTTCTGAATGTCTTCTTCAAAAACCTAGCACCTATATTTATAGGCCATAGGAAAATTCCATAACCAAATAGGATATGAAATATTAAATTAAGTATGACTTGGAAAGATAACTTTCCTAAACCAAAATGGATTCTAGGTAATACCTAAATCTAAATCCAATAAGGATTCATGTCATACCCAACAAATCTCCACCTTGACTTGAATCCTCAAAATATAGCACAAACAGTGAACTTTCTCTTTTTCTCAAATACACAACTCAAGTACATTAAACACTAATTAGGTCCAAGAAATGTTCGAACTTGGTACGTGGTAATGGCTTCGTTAACATGTCAACTGGTGTTTACAGTACCAATCTTGAAGATCTTAATGTTATTATCTTCAACAATGTCTCGAACAAAATGATACATAACATCAATATTCTTCGTCCTCTTATTATACATTTGATCCTTACTCAAGTGGTAACTCCATGATCCATGTTGATCTCTCCAAACAAGCCTCGTAACCAAATAGCTTCCTTAACAACCTCTGTAATAGCTATATACTTTGCCTCTGTAGTAGAGAGAGCAATCATATGCTATAAAGTAGCTCTCCAACTAATTGCACAACCTCTAAGGGTAAATATATAACCAGTCAACGACCTTCTCTTTTCAAGATCACTAATAAATTTTGGAGGTACCATAATCGTACTTTTTAATTTGTTATTCTTTGACACTGGGGAACCTGGCTGCTCTGGTAATCGCCTGAATAAGTTACTAGTCTCTTACCAAAACTTTGTTGGCACCATTATGCCACGTGGCCCTCCTCTCACACATTCTTGTACACCCGAATTGCTTCCTAAGGAAACACTATCAGTATCTAATGGAACAGGCTCAGAACTTTCTTTGGTTGGTCTATTAATAGAACCTAAACTAGTGTCGTCATTGAATCTTACAGGTTCTAGTCTAGCTTCAACTGTAGCTCTATTTCTCTCAACAATCATTGAATTTTGCAAAGCCCTAACAACACTATAGATCCACTAAATTTAGCCCTCTCACTAGTAAAATCCACACTCCTCATCAATAAATTTACCTGTAGTGACCTCGCTGGCCACTGTTGTTTATCAGTAGCATTCGAATTCTCCCTCTTATCCCTCACCAGGGTCATTGCCTTCCTCCTCTTAGGAGTACCTTTTCTCACATTATCCAAATTCGCCTTCGGCGCCCAACTTTTCCTTACTAATTGGAAGCAAAAATGACTCACCTTAAAACAAAACCGACAAACTACACTTAGAATTCACCAATAGCTTCACCGTCACTAAAATCTCACCAGCATTACCAAGTGTACTCGACCACGGAGTTTCCTGCCTCCACCTCTCCACTGATTGAGACCTCTTAATCACTGCCGGAGCCAGAGTTGATGCAACCTTCTGTTGCACAAGAGACAACCAAAAACACATGGAAGAAGAAGGCGTTGAATTGGAAGATGAAGAACACAAAAAATTGGTACCTGAAGACGGTGTTGTGGAGGTAGAAGAAGTAGTAGAGGATAAGTACTGAGAAGTAACCTCTCACGATTTAGGTATTCGAGGTCCATTATTATTGGTCTCTGAAGGTAACAATGGCGGTCTTTTAGGGTTCTCAAGACTCGCAATTCGTGACTACCACCAGATTTGGCGATTTGGCCTCAAAAACCTTGTATGCTCTCATATGCGAACTGTATGTATGAGAGAATAAGAGAGAGTGGGAGAGAGAAAACAAACCTGTTTTGCTGCCAATCAGTGACACTACCACCAGATTTGGTGATTTGGCCTCAAAAACCTTCATTCATATGGCGATTTAGCCTCAAAACCCCTAATCCATACGGTAAATTGGTCATAAAACCCCTTGATTGAGAAGAGGAAACCATCGCAATTATTTTAGAGGGAGGAGGAGATTTACAATTATATGTGAGAGAGAGAGGAAGAGATATGCGATCATGATAAAGTTGATCCAGATTGAATGTGAATCGTGATTTGGGGATGAAAAAAGAAGATGGAAGACAAATAATGAGAAACTAATGAAAAGTAAAACAAAATGGAAAAAAGTAGTAATATGAGTCTATACTAGCGGTCTTATGTATGACCCTTATTTTTTCCAATCTATTACGGCCAACACGCGAGCATAGCTATAGGGACCTATAGCTACCTTTTTGTCTCAACTGTAACTATAGGTCATCGCAATAGGTTAATTTTCTTGTAGTGTGACGAGATGGTGGACTGTTGGTAATGAACGATATTATATTGTCGTTGATGAAGAAAAAGATTGATGGAAAACGATAGAAGAATTGATGGTAACAATAATACATATTCTTTCACTATGTCATAAATTTTTCTGTGCTTTGCATGTGCCTCGTACGCCCCTTGCACGTGCCTTGCACATAACCTGCACGAATACCATGATATTTTTAAAAGATAAAAGATATATAGTAATATACGTATGTGCTAATTGTGCTTATTATTATGTGGCAATCTAGAAACTTTATTTTAATAAAGAATAAATCATTAATAATTAAATACACTCGAAGGGAATTTAATATTTGTACATGTCTTTTTGATACAATCCTCTGTGATTTGACATAAACCTTTTTTCATTAACTTTTTTGGGTAGTTTAAGACATAATTTACACATAATCTTTATCACCGTCAATATTTGAAACTCCAGATCTCAATCTAACGATGACATCTGGAACCACATTGTTGCCGCCAACCTAACAGGTCAGGGGTGGACCGACACCCCTAACCTTAGCTCTAAGAAATGACACAAGGACAAGAGAGATTGGGGTAACTATATATTATGACACGATCCTTTGATTTTTGACATTTACTTTCACCATTTCATTATATACCATAACATGCAACATGAATATTACATACTCATCATGAAATAGTGATATATTTTATACAACTACGAAAACTTACACTTCAATAGCCAAATCCTATATCAATTAGGATAAGGATATATTTAGGGTGACACTATTACTTCTTAATTTATAGACAGGGACATATATACATATAGGCAAAGAAGAGGGGTAGCTAGGGGGAAATAAATTCCCTCTTGAATAGAAGAGAGATGATCTTCATTAGGTACATATGTAGGGTTCGTGGCCTTATAGCTAGGTAGGTAGGTAGGTAGGTAGGTAGGTAGGTGTTGGGGCCTAGTTTGTAGGGCCCGATGGATTTGGTAGGCCTTATCTTATATGGACTATTGCGTGATTGGGCTATTTGACAATAAACCAAGATTCCTAATTGTATTTGAGTTCTTAAGGAAAGAGTTAGGATTATATCCTACTTCCTTTCTTTAAGGAGATTGAATTCTATCTAATCATAGGTAGTTACCATGATTAGGAGTCCTATTACAATTCGGGGACAGGGCGATAAAAGAGGTGTGATCATCTATAAATACAAGGCTAAACCCTAATTCACAAGTAATGACTTTTTGCTCACTAAAGTGCTAAACCTCCATTATTAATACCTTATTGCCTGTACTTATTCTCACATCGGACCTATCCCCTGGCAGCCTAGTCCATCAGCTCTCTGAGTGTGGTTTCGTTTCTGTACAAGATTTGGCGCGTATTTTGGTGATTGGACGCGCAGTGAAATCTTGGCGTTAACATTGGCACTAGAAGGAGGCCCTAAGTGCAGCTTAATTCGTAATCACTTTGACAAGCAGTAATGAAAGTTATAATTATGGTGAATACGACGTCGAATAGGGGTGGAAACTCGATTGACCCTACGGCTCAGCCTAGGGGATCAGTAAAAGATCGACTCAAAAGATTGATGAAGGAGAGGCTAGGATCCAATGGCCACACCACAGGGCCCTGAAAAGCCCAGTCGACACCAACCTGACGAGAATTATTCTCCAGTAGTCAGAAGACGCCACAATCCCCTGGTCGTGCCGTGGATACCCCGACGTCCCGGATACTTATTTGTTGAAGAGTGGCATGGATGAGCAGGATCAAAGACAGTTAATCTTGGCCTAACGGAAGCAGCAGAATCAGGATGCTGTGGAAGCGTTGCGCCTTCAGCAGCAGGAGATTGATGCCTAGTTAGAAAAATTAGTGGTCGAGGAGGAGGTTTCTTCAAGTAGACCGCGTGATCGAGAGAGTGTAGTTCAGAGCCGATCCAGAACTTATCATTCGGATGGTTCTGGACAAGATAGGGGCAGGACGAAGAGTCGATCCCTGATTTGTAGCAGACACAGAAGCCGCTTGCAGGACAGGAGCAGGCCGAAGAGTCACTCCTCGATCCGTTGTAGGCACAGAAGCCCCTCGCAGGACGCGAGCAGGCCGAAGGGTCACTTCCCGATCTGCAAGAGGCATAGAAGCCACTCGTAAGATAGGAGCAGGCCGAAGAGTCGCTCCCCGATCCGCGACAGGCACCGAAGCCGCTCGCAGGATAAGAGTAGACCGAAGAGTCGCTCCTTGTCCTCAACAGGCACAAAAGCTGCTCGTAGGACAAAACCAAGTCGAAGAGCCACTCATCAGACCGAAAGCAGGCGTCGGAGCCGCTCCAGGGATAGTTCGTTGGAGAAAGGGAGATCAGGATGCATGAGAAGGATGGATTCTCTGAAAAATACGAGAGACAAGCTTAAGTCGTCTCCCTAGAAGGACGAGACTGATTCCCTCAAGAAAAGGTTAGCAAAGTTAGAGCAGAAGTTGGCGACAACCAATCAAACAAAGGGATCACTGAACAATACGAAGTCGCCTTTTACCCCGGAGATAAAACGGGTAAAGGCTGACAAATCAAAGAAAATGCTGCCATTAGAGACATACGATGGCTCGGAAGATATATGACCACACGCGTACAGGCAGATTATGGATTACTATGATCACCCCGACGCTATCAGATGTCAAATGTTCGTCACCACGCTGAAGTGTGGGGCTCGGGAGTGGATGGCGTCCCTTACTCCAAATTCGATTGGCTCATGGAAAGAATTATGTGATGAGTTCCATGCCAGGTTCGGGAGCAATAAACGGAAGGGAAGGCTGACGATGTCCCTGATGCAGGTTAAGCAGCGATCTAATAAGTGCCTCATCCAGTACGTGAAAAGGTTTAGAGAGGCGGTCGGCACAGTAACTGACCTAAATGTGCAGCAGGTCGTTGGCTTCTTTACCACGGGGTTGGTCATCGTAAAGTCTAAGAAGTTGATAAAAGATCTTATCCTCAATCCCCCAACGGATTTGTCGGATGCCTACATTTGGGCCGAAGGGTTTATTACGGTCGAGGAAGCTATCAGAAGTTTGAATCCCCAGGCACAACTGGAGAAGAAGTCAAAACATCGGGACTAGAATAACACTCCCAGGTCGGACACATAGACGAAAAGAAGCTTCAATAGTGGGGGGTCAGGAAGGCTATTGTGAAGGTATGAGGTCGGACAAAAGCCTCCTACAGGGGTCGGGATTGCTAATATAGCGATATAAGGTTGGATGATGATACAAGGTCGGATCAAAACCTTCCTAGCATTTGGGAGCATTCTTTCGGTCTGATAAGGTAGGAGCGGACATAGCAAAAAGAAATAAGGTAAGATGATATAAAGAGAGGGGAGACAAAAGGCAGACATCTTATAGAGATCGAAAAACAATTTATTTAAAGCTCATTTAACATTGGCAGATCAAATCCTCACTTGGTGGTAGGTACAGTAACATTGGTTGTTCACAAAAGCTCATGAAGGATATCCCGATCAATCCACTAAAAGATTTATCATACACCTTTGAGTGGGTAGAAAATTTCTAAGTGATTGAGAAGGTTATAACGTGTCTGATTCAAAGTTAGAGGTTTGTGCAGAGGTTCAATGAGGCATCGGTAGTGTGGTTGTTCGAGTAGAGGAGTTGGGTCGGTTCGTCTTGGGTAGTTGGCTACGAATGACAATTGAAGGACAAACATTGGCATGCTTTGTTATTGAATGAATATTTTTCGAACAGGATCCAAAGGGAGGATTGGGTTCAGGAGTAGCTAGGGGGCGGTAATTGTTATTATCTTGGATTTTGTACCTGGATGTTTCCTAGATTGCGAAGGAAGTTAGTGATTTTTTTAGTTTGGGATTCCGATGGTAATGACATCGGGCAATGGGTACTTGATTATAGATTTCATAGTCAGGTAGCTCTGGATGGTTCTAGACACTCGACAACAAAAGAGGCTCTTATATCGGTGGAGTCTAATTGACTTATTTTAAAGAGATATATTTGGTTCGATTCAGATTTATTGAACGATGTTGAGGAGGGGGACAGACTTCAATATCGAATTCGCCATCCGAGGAGTCTAAGATAGAGAGATCAAGCCCGGCTGCAAGCATTTTAGCCTTATCTTTGTCCCGAGCACTTAAGTAGCCATCACCATATTGCTTTATAACTTCCTCAGTTAGCTCAGGGGATCTTCTGTATTCGACGATAAGGTTCCATTTGGTCTTTTCGGTCATCGGGGGACCTTGCGCCTTTAGTTCGTTATAGCTCATTTCCAACAACTTGTGTTCTTTAATTACTTGAGCCAATTGAGAGTGCACGGTCCTGAGTTGATCCTTCAGGTTTGTGATGGACTTCTTTATTATTCTGCTTTTGTCTTCGGCTCGGTCAAACAAAAGTTGCTGCCTCTTCTCAACTACTTTAGACAATTGCCACTTAGTTTTTTTAGTTCACTTTTTAATTCTTGGCAGTAAAAATCCATGTTCGCATGCAAACTCTACTCTTTCTCAAGGCCAGACTTCATAGCCTCTACATAAAATTGGGGGCCTGCGATTTCAATTTTTAATTATTCCTCCTTGTCTTTCATTTTTGCAAGATGGCGCAGGGTTTAGGCGGTGACGGCGTTGGACTACAATTCAAAGTGTTTTAGTTAGGAGTTAAATATGTGTTGAAAACAAAGGAAATGTGTGAGGAGGACAGTTTTACTCACTCGACCTAAATGTATGGAATTCGCGTAGATCAACTCTTTAGTAGAGATGTCTTCAAATCTATCATCGTCATTAGGCAGGTTGAAGTATTGGAAGAGTTCGACCGGGTAATCTTTGGGGTCTTTCGGCCATAATGTCATGGTAGCCCAAACCTCTCGTATCTCTCGTACTTCATCGGTGAGGGATGGAGATTCGGTTGAAGATGAAACTGTAGATTGTAGGAGTTGGGGGGATTTTCAGTATGTGGCTTTTTAGCAGGAGGTGTGGAGGATGGTTCGGCACGTTCTTTTCTATTTTATAGGGGATGGTCGGGTTCGGAAGATTCAGGGGTTCGGTTGTGTCTGGTTGAATGATGTTGAGATCGGGAGTTTCGATAGACTGGAGTTGAGGGGTCGTGATATAGGGGCAGAAGGTTTCTTGGAAAGAGCTTTAGCTTATCGGCATTTCTTTCTGAGGAGGGCATTTCTTTCGGCAATTGACATATCAAGAAGGCCTTTTTTAGTAAAATCTGGTATGGGTATGTTGGTGGATGGGTTGGCTTCGGATGTTGGGGGTTGTGTTGTTAGGACGACTGAGAAGGGGTTTACTAGGAGGGGAAATTCGGTTGGTTGATCGATCTAGGGAGTTGTCTCTTTGACAGGTTCGGGAATGGCTTTGGGAGTTACTTTGGGAGTTGAAGTTGGGGTTAGCAATTGGCCGATCTCTTTAATTATTCTTGGCTTGATAAGAGATACTGCAAGAATAATAAGAATTGACAAAAACTATAGTAATTTGGGGGTTTCTATGAAAAGTTTGAGTTCGAATTACGTTTATGGTAGTACAACCAAGCCTAGTTGTTCAAAGGATCCATGTTCCACTATGCTTCGGGCATCTTGGCAGTAAGAAGTTTTAATTCTTCAGCCCTACTTTGAGTAAATTTGTCAAATACGATGTTGGCCCTTGAAGCTTCGGCCAAATCGAGAAATTGGCAGGTGTCGGGCCCTCGGATGTAGAACCAAAGGGGGTGCCATCCTTTGTTACACGAGGGGGCTTTTCATCGGGGATCGTTTATGAGCGGCTTTATTTTGTTGTTTATTTGTTTGGTGAAATCCGGGTTCTTTGGATCGACCTATAGTAAACAAAGTGAAGAAGAAATCCAGGGTGATAGGAACACCACATTCGTGGCAGAATGCGATAAAGTAGATGAGGTGAATGAAAGAGTTCGACACGAGTTGGGCGAACCCGACGCCGACGAATCCAAGGAAGGTAATGTTGAATTCATGAAGTAGGAATCGAATTCTATACCTTAGGGCGTAAAGGGAGACGGTGGTCTAGCCGTCACGGCGGTGGTGAATTCTCTCGTCCAGGTTCGGTGCTCGGAGTTTGTGTGTAGGGGTATGCAATACTGTTGGCGGATGTCAGCGAGGGTTTGTTCATTGATAGAAGATTTGGTGTTGATATGGGTGTATGCTTTTTCGGATGAGTATTCTTGTTACATTTTTAGTGTTGCAGTTTCCGCCTAGGTTCGGATCGGTGAGGGGGTGGCAGAAGAGGAAGTGATTGGGGAATCGAAGGCGGCGGTGGGGGTGTTTTATGGGTTAACAGTGGTGGAAGAATGGACAGTCTCTGTGAAGGTTTGGATTGGGGCTTACAAAGGAGTGGGGTTGAGATTAGCTGTGGTTGAAGCGGAGGGATTGTTAGTTTGGTTGGAGGCGTCGGCCATTGTTGATCGGGATTTGTACAGATAGTAGTTTATTTCGCCGGAAAGATGGTTGCGGGGGTGTATGCTAAAGAAAATTATTGTAGAGGGAGAGAGAAAGTCTTTTGATTAAAGGGGGCGAATCGTTTTGGGGAGAAATGGGTTTTGGTGTGACTCTTCAGTTCGCGCGTTTTGTGAGGTACGGGAAATAATGGTGGTGGGGTCTGGTATTTGGCGTGTGCAACAAGGAAGGGTTATTTGGTTCCGAGGCAAATGGTCCGAATTGCATTGATTTTTGTATACTTTCTTATTATAAGTCAATTGTAACAATAGAGTGAGGGACAATGTTGGGGCCTGGTTTGTTGGGCTCGATGGATCTGGTGGGCCTTATCTTACATGGAGTATTACGTGATTGGGATGTTTGACAGTTAACCAAGATTCCTAACTGTATTTGAGTTCCTAAGGAAAGAGTTAGGATTATATCCAACTTCCTTTTCTTTAAGGAGATTGAGTTCTATCTAATTATAGATAATTACCATAATTAGAAGTCCTACTAAAATTAGGGGACATGGCGATAAAGGAGGTGTGATCATCTATAAATACAAGGTTAAACCCTAATTCATAGGTAATGACTTTTTGCTCACTAAAGTGTTAAACTTCTATTGTTAATACCTTGAACAACCTATACTTATTCTCACACCCTAGAGTTATCCCCTCGCGGCCCAGGCCGCCAGCTCTCTAAGTATGTGATGAGTGGATTTACATCTATGAATTGAGTACGTTTGACTTCATAATTTACGATTTCTTTAGTATTTTAAGTTAGGATTAGGTATTTATAGTGTTTTTATGTTATTTTGTAGGAATGAGCAAGGAAACGCGATCCGAACATCTTTTGGAGTACAATAAGCAAGCAAACGCAAAAAGGAAAGATTGCAGGGCTTTTAACACTAAGTTGGATGCATGTTATTGGTTTGAAACTTGGATTTTATTGTAGAGCTACTCCTTAGCTTTCTGGAACATCTTGAATCGTCACAATCGGACTTCGGATGAGAAAGTAATGACCATTTTACCAATGGACGTTGAACCTCAAAGTTTGGAATTGTCATTTGCATAGCACTCACTTCAAGCCCAATTTCGACTTTGATCCAATCTGAATCTCTAAATTCTCAAAGAATGAAAGTTTTAGATCTCGTCGCGAGCTTCGATTTGATTGGTGGCAGGCCCTGTAACTCCTCCCGGATCAAAAGTTATGACCAATTTACCAACAGATGTCCGAGCGTATTTTGGGCGCGGCCGCGCTGGTCTGCAGAGTGAAAAACATGATTTCTAGCACTTGGGCGCGGCCGCGCTGCTTTTTAGGCCAAATATGGGCGCGGCCGCGTTGGGTCAGGTTTTTAAAAAGCTTATTTTTGACCTAAATTAAATGAAATAAGGATTGTAACTTCTAATTGGTTTAGGACTTTAACTAGAACCTATAAATACATGATGTGAGGCATAGAATAAGGGAGATTTTTCTACTTTTTGCTAACCCTAGTTTGGGAGAAAGAGAAGAAGGCTTGAAGCAATTGCAAGAGCACAAAGGATTCAATTAAGGAGCTAAAGGAAAGACTCAAGGATTGCGTCTACATATTCTATTCTCTTCTCTATCTCTTATTTTGTATTCTTGAATGCTTTATCAATTGTGGATTATGGATTTTAATTCAATAATGAAATAATATTTTTTTAAGATTACAATTGAACTTATTGCGTAGCTTTTATTTATGTGCTTCCTTGTTAATTATTGTTGATTATTATCAGATTGTCTATTATGATTTGTGATTAATTGCTTAATTGTTTGATCAACAATTACCGTGGTAATCTATATGAACTCGAAAGATGAATTATATATTTAGACCTAATCATAATAGCATGTGATTGTGTTTTCTGCATGGTGATGGAATTCATAATTTGTGTTTAGGATAGAGATATATCTATACGCCGCATGTAATCTGAAAGAGAACATGTGCTTTAAATCCTTTTTAATTGTAATTCACATAGAGATATAGTGAATTAGTTAACTAGGGTGTTCATCTTAATTCTATCTTTTGTGGATTTAAGTTGATTCGTTTATGACGCATCGAAAGATGGTTATAAATATTGATGAGTTCTTGATTAACAATTCGGAATAATTAATATAACTTAACAGGGAGTGTATTAATTCAAGTGAAACATTAAGGGAAATTGTAATCTTAAGCCTTTTTATCTGAATTCAATTCTTGGTAGTTAGTAATTAGTTAGTTTAGTACTTTATTTTCAAAATTCAAAATCTTTTATCGAATTGTTTAAATAAAATTAATTTGATTATGAGTTAGTATTTCGTAATTATTATTAAATAATTCTCTGTGGGTTCGACACTCTCTTATCACTTTATTACTTGTTGATCGTGTACACTTGCACGTATGTATTGATTGCTAAATTGACAAATAAGTTTTTGGCGCCGTTGTCGGGGAATTAGTTTAATAATTTTTGCCATCATTAGCTTCAATCAAATTAGTCTTAATTTAAACATTTTGTTTCTATTTTAATTCTCTTCCTATATTTCTCTCTTTTCAGGTACCATGGATGACTTTGCTTATCAATGGCCATATACGAGAATGACTCAACTAAGGGAAACATGGGTTGATGGACTCAACGCACTTTCTTCATTGTCAGCACAAATTGAAACACTTTCGAAGAGGTTGGATGTTCTTGGAGCCCAACGTATTGAAAGGATAAAAGTTATTTGTGATTATTGTGCTAACAATCATCCGAGTCATCAATGCGCCATCAATTTTGGACCGGTACAGTATGGTGGTAACTATCTCAGCCAGTATGCATATCCTAACAAATATCAATGTTGGGGGTATTACCAAGATTCTTCATGGAGTTATAATCAACAAGATCAATTCTACGCTCCAAGTCCAACATATGCACCGGAATTCTCATGTCCACCTCCATTGCCACAAGAAGAAAATTCAAGTTTGGAGGAATTCATGTCTAAGATCATAGCAGACCAAGAAGAGATGATGAGGAGTCAGGAAATATCGAGCCAAAAGTTTAAGAATTAGATGAAACAACTCATCAATACCTCAACCAATGGTCCTCAATATATGGATTTCGAACCTGAAACAGATAATTCAAGATTAGAGAAATTGTGGTCCAAGTTCGTAGCATTAAATGAGGAGAGGAGGATTAATCAAAAGATGTCAATTAAAAATATTTAGAATCAGATAGATCAAATGTTCAAAGCCTTGAACAACTGTCCTCAAAACACTTGGCTTTATGACATGGAATCTAAAGTTGATGGTGAGCCCGAACCAAATTTGCAACTGGATGAGCCACAAGATATCGAAAGACGAGAGATGAGTGGGGACCAGGAAAATAAAGCCGAAGAAGATCTAGCCTTGAGTTCCAACGCTGATGAGTCGATTCTGTTAGTGCCCCAAGTGCCTTCTCCACCGAAGTTCAAGAATCCAGTCAGTTTTACAAAACTGTATCCACTTGGTAGTCATGTCCTTGGTAAAGCTCTTTATGACATAAGAACTAAGACTACATTACAACCATGGTGGGATGAGAGAGAGGAGATAGAAAAAGAGCCCGTGGTGTTTGACAAGATTCAATGTCCCAATCTAATCACGAACACAACGGAGGAAGCACCTAGCTATTTGACAGTCATAATTAGGAACCTATCTACAAAAAGCAAACTAGGTGACTTTGAAACAATGGCCCCTACTGTAGCAAAACCTTCAAAAGTTACATTGCTACTAATGGATGGAGGGTTCCTCAATTTTCGAAGGGGAATTGGATAGTAAATGGTGAAGTCGGGCTGACGACTTTAAAACAAGCGCTTCTTGGGAGGCAACCCAAGTTTAATTTTTATTTTTTATTTATTTTATTTATTTTATTAGGTTTCATAATAGTTAATAAATTTGCTTATAATATGTTTACAGGTTATTCGAGTCCAATTAAAGTGCAATGCCTTATTCATTCCAATGTGCCTAGCCTATTCTTTAGACTTAACAGACAAGGAGGAAGATTGCTATATTTTTAGGGAAGTCCTTTGCTTTACTTTTTCCTATTTTAGCCATTGAGGACAATATCTAGCTTAAGTTTGGGGGTGTGGTCTTGTTTTGTGTTATTTATTTTAGTTTATTAAGGTCGTATGTTAGTTAGTATGTTTTTAGGATAGGTGAGCAATGGTTTAATTTGAATTTGATTATGGCCAATGATAAGAAAAAAATGGATTAATTTTTTTTAACTCTTGTGAAGTTGAGAAGCATAATTAGTTTATATTTTGATTTATGAGTTGGGTTTACACTATTTGTGATCTTTTTGAACTTCAAAGCACATATCCATCTGTTTAGCTAGTTGTGTCTTAAGGAAAAAAAAAATTTAGTTGAATACTTGTGAAAGATATCATTGAAACTTTAAAATCTTATTTGAGCTTCATTCAAAGCGAAATTTAGGCATTAACATAAGTTTGGGGGAAATCTTGGGTTATTGAAAATTTTAAAAATTGTGAAACCTTCCTGAGTGAAAGAATAAATCATATGGTGGGTTGAGATGGAGCGTAAAACGCACTCACCCATAAACACATGCACGAGAAGGAGCGTAAAACGCACTCGTGCGAGAGAAAACGAGAGGGAGCGTAAAACGCACTCGTTCAATGAGAAGTGAGATGGAGTGTAAAACGCACTCACTAAAAAAAGGAAAGAAAAATTGTGTTTTAAAATACTTGGGAAGGGTTCAAGTGTGCTTAAATAAATGAAATATCCTTTTGATCATCTAAATTTTATGTTTTGCCTTTATTAACGGAGATTGATGTGAAAACAGGTTTTTAGAGTTGATTTAAAAATCTTTTA
Organism: Aralia elata; assembly: GCA_034770075.1. Taxonomy (NCBI): domain Eukaryota; kingdom Viridiplantae; phylum Streptophyta; class Magnoliopsida; order Apiales; family Araliaceae; genus Aralia; species Aralia elata. The sequence continues at coordinate 2,637,059 of CM068381.1, read as the reverse complement.
TGAGTATTTGATTATATGATCTGGTGTGAGTCATGGCTAGTTGAACAGTTAGATGCACACACACGCACTTAAAGAATCATGAGTAGTTGTGGAACTGATAATTAGGTTGAAATTTTAGGCTTTGCATGTTTTCAGAATATTTTTTTTCTTGAGTTAACATTAGAAGAAATTTTTGAGGCTATTATGCAAATTTGTATGGAGTCATTGCTCGAGTCGTGTGAGTTGTTATTTAAAATTAGTTGTTATAGTTGTTATTCTTAGTGTTTGCTTGAGGACAAACAAAGATTTAAGTTTGGGGATATTTAATGAGTGGGTTTTACATCTATGAATTGAGTACGTTTGACTTGATAATTTGTGAGTTCTTAAGTATTTTAAGTTAGGATTAGGTATTTATAGTGTTTTTATGTTATTTTGTAGGAATGAGCAAGGAAACGCGATCCGAACATCTTTTGGAGTACAATAAGCAAGCAAACACAAAAAGGGAAGATTGCAGGGCTTTTAACACTAAGTTGGATGTATGTTCTTGGTTTGGAACTTGGATTTTATTGTAGAGCTACTCCTTAGCTTTCCGGAACATCTTGAATCGTCACAATCGGAGTTCGGATGAGAAAGTAATGACTATTTTCCCAATGGACGTTGAACCTCAAAGTTTGGAGTTGTCATTTGCATAGCACTCACTTCAAGCCCAATTTCGACTTTGATCCAATCTGAATCTCTCAATTCTCAAAGAATGAAAGTTGTATATCTCGTCGATAGCTTCGATTTGATAGGTGGTAGGCCCCTTAACTCCTCCCGGATCAAACGTTATGACCAATTTACCAACAGATGTTCGAGTAGAAAATAGTCGGGCGCGGCCGCGCCGGTTCCAAGTGTATTTTGGGCGCGGCCGCACTGGTCTGCAGAGTGGAAAACATGATTTCTGGCACTTGGGCGCGGCCGCGCTGCTTTCTAGGCCAAATATGGGCACGACCGCGTTGGGTCGGGTTTTTAAAAAGCTTATTTTTGACCTAAATTGAATGAAATAAGGATTGTAACTTCTAATTGGTTTAGGACTTTAACTAGAACCTATAAATACATGATGTGAGGCATAGAATGAGGGAGATTTTGCTACTTTTTGCTAACCCTAGTTTTGGAAAAAGAAAAGGAGGCTTGAAGCAATTGTAAGAGCACAAAGGATTCAATTAAGGAGCTAAAGGAAAGACTCAAGGATTGCGTCTACATATTCTATTCTCTTCTCTATCTCTTATTTTGTATTCTTGAATGCTTTATCAATTGTGGATTATGAATTTTAATTCAATAATGAAATAATATCTTTTTAAGATTACAATTGAACTTATTGCGTAGCTTTTATTTATATGCTTCCTTGTTAATTATTGTTGATTATTATCAGATTGTCTATTATGATTTGTGATTAGTTGCTTAATTGTTTGATCAACAATTACCGTGGTAATCTATATGAACTCGAAAGATGAATTATATATTTAGACGTAATCATAATAGCATGTGATTGTGTTTTCTGCATGGTGATGGAATTCATAATTTGTGTTTAGGATAGAGATATATACCTATAAGCCCCATGTAATCTGAAAGAGAACATGTGCTTTAAATCCTTTTTAATTGTAATTCACATAGAGATATAGTGAATTAGTTAACTAGGGTGTTCATCTTAATTCTATCTTTTGTGGATTTAAGTTGATTCGTTTATGATACATCGAAAGATGGTTATAAATATTGATGAGTTCTTGATTAACAATTCGAAATAAATAATATAACTTAACAGGGAGTGTATTAATTCAAGTGAAACATTAAGGGAAATTGTAATCTTAAGCCTTTTTATCTGAATTCAATTCTTGGTAGATAGTAATTAGTTAGTTTAGTACTTTATTTTCATAATTCTAAATCTTTTATCGAATTATTTAAATAAAATTAATTTGATTATGAGTTAGTATTTCATAATTATTATTAAATAATTCTTTGTGGGTTCGACACTCTCTTATCACTTTATTACTTGTTAATCGTGTACACTTGCACGTATGTATTGATTACTAAATCGACAAATAGTATGGTTTCATTTCTATGCAGGATTTGGTGCGTATTTTGGTGATTGAACGTGGGGTGAAATCTTGACGTTAACAGTAGGTATGGGCATCAATTAAAAGTCACATTCTCCATTTAAAGGGTAATAAGCTGATAGAATTAATTACCATTGTCATCTTATAATGGTATTAACACTTCGATAGGAAATTTTTATTTCTATAAATAAAAATTGATATTTTTACAGTCTCTCACATAAGTGTGCGACTCATTTATTATTTATGTTTAAGGGACATTATAGAACTATCACTTTTACTTGTGAAAATATCAATTCCTTATAATTAATTAATCTTTCTTTCTCGAATATAATTAGGATAAAGATAGGGTGCATGGTGATATTTACTCCCTAATTATTAGTATGACACATTGACGCCGGGCGGGATAGCGATTATCATGCGGGCTAGAATAACAATAAATTCATAGGCAACATAAGCAAAAGAAAAAACCCTAAACATAGAGAAACTTCTCTAATGTATAAATTATATTTATCAAAATCACGTCTATCAAAATTCAATCCACAAGCCGGGTTTTATTGCTAACTTTCTTCCTTTCCAAATCATAATAGGTTCTTAAAATTATGAAAACAAAATCCTAAAGCATAACAAACTTCCTATATAAAAGATTTACTTCCTAATAAAATACTACTACCATAAAAGAATTAAACACTAATAAAAATAATAATAATAATAATAATAATAATAAATCTAAAGCCAATATGATCAGTACAAATCCCTTCCCGAACTCCTAAACACCGAAGCCAAGAATCCGACCCCGAGGACATGATTCGAAGTCCGAAGTCGAACCTAAAGTTGAACTCCCGAAGACATGAGCCGAAGTTGCCTAACGACCTCTATTCTTACGCCGATCCTCCAACTCATGATACTTTAATGCTAGCATCGTACTGTCTGATTGCTCCATGTCATCGACATTATCTGACTCATTTCCTCCTGCATCAGTCACCCCGGGTTGGAAAGAACTCATCTTCGAGTTCACCGTTTGATCATCAGACTCCGCAAAACAAGGACTCAAGTGCTTCACGTTAAAGACGTCTGAAGTCTGTAAATGATTAGGAATTCGCAGTCAATAGGCATTATCATTAATTTTCTGGAGAATCTCACAAGGCCCAATCTTCCGATCCTTAAGTTTATTGTATTCCCCAACAGGAAATCAGTCACGAGTTAACACCGCCCAAATAAAATCACCAACTTCAAAAAGTACCTGACGACTGTCCACCTGAGCCTTATACTTTGCATTGCTTGCCTGAATAGATTGGTGTACCCGTTCATAGATACTCTGGAGATGCTCGGCCATCTCAGCTGCCTTAGGATTCATACGACCGACTCGCGAAATAGGGGCTAGATTTAGGAGCCCCAAAGGATTTTGACCATAAACAATCTCAAAAGGACTCATGCCCGTAGTCCTGTTGCGTGATCGATTATATGCAAACTCGGCTTGAAAAAGTGCCAGATCCCATTGCTTCGGCTTCACCCCAGCTAGACACCATAGAAGGTTACCCAATCTTTGGTTCACCACCACGGTCTGACCATCTGTCTGCAGATGGTAGGCAGTGCTAAAATTCAACTGCGTTTTGAGCTTCTCCCATAAACTTTTCCAGAAGTTACTCATGAACTTGGTATCCCGATCATAAGTAATACTTTGAGAAACACCATGAAAACGAATAATTTGCCGAAAGTAGAGGTGTGCAATCCAAGTAGCGTCCATTGTCTTCCAACAAACGACAAAATGATCCATTTTAGAGAACCGATCAACCACCACCATAATAGAGTCCATCGCACGCTGAAGTAGACCCAAAACAAAATCCATACTCATGTCAGTCCATGGAACCTCGGGTACAGGCAAAGGGGTATACAGTCCTGTATTAGTAAGAATTCCCTTAGATTTCTGACATACATGACATCGTTGAACATAGCGAACCACATCATGTGATATCTTTGGACAGTAGTAGTAAACCGACACCAAGGCCAAGGTTTTATCTCGTCCGAAGTGACCCTCATTGTGAAGCTCCCTTACTATTTGTTGCCGAATCAAACAATCGAGTACGCATAATTGCGACCCCCGAAACAGATACCCGCTATGAAGGAGAAAGTCATGATCACTTACTTCCCGAACTATCTTTCCGAAGGACGGATCTTCCTCATACATGTATACAAAGACCTCAAACCCTACCACTTTATTGTTCATAACGGTAAGGAGTGACGCTCTTCGGCTCATAGCATCGGCAACAGGATTCAAACTTATTACCTGATGCCGTAGAGTGAAGGTGAATTCTTGTAAGTAAGCCACCTATTTGGCATGCCTTCGGTTCAACTTATGTTGACCATTAATCTATTTTAGGGCCTCATAATCGGTAATGAGGATGAACTCCCGTTGTATTAGATAATGACGCCAATGCTTCAGAGTTTGAACAATGGCATAGAACTCCAAGTCCTAGGTAGAGTAGTTCTTTTTTGACTCAGATAATTTCTCACTAAAGAAAGCCACTCACTTACCCTCTTGGCTGAGGACCCTACCAATACCGACCCCCGAAGCGTCACAATTCACTTCAAACACTTTTTCGAAGTCGGGAAGTGCCAGTACTGGTGCTTCGGTCATCTTCCTCTTCACCAACTTAAAGCTATCTTCGGCTTCCTTGGACCATTGGAATAATTTTCCCTTAAGGCACTCAGTGATAGGAGCAATTAGGGTGCTAAAATCTTTGATAAAACGGTGGTAAAAAGATGCCAGTCCGTGAAAACTTCTAACATCATGTATAGTCTTCGGCGTAGGCCATGCCAAGACTGCATCGATCTTGGATTGGTCGGCGTGAACGTACACCCTCGATAGAAATAACAAAGCCAAGTAAAGTTACCGAAGTCGTGAAATAAGAGCTTTTTTCAGGTTAACAAATAAACGTTCCTTTCTCATCGTATCAAACACAGCTCGGAGGTGCTCATGGTGCAACTCCCATGTCGGACTGTAAATGAGAATATCATCAAAATAAATAACTACAAATTTTCCCATGAAAGGTCGCAGTACCTGATGCATAAATCTCATGAATGTACTTGGAGCATTGGAAAGTCTGAAAAGTGTAACCATCCACTCATACAAGCCATGTTGTGTCTTGAACGCTGTCTTCCATTCATCTTCGGGTCTCACTCGAACTTGATGGTATCCGCTTTTAAGATCAATTTTTGAGAAAACCTTAGCTTCGGCCAATTGATCTAACATATCGTCTAGACGAGGAATCGGAAATCGATACTTTACTGTGATCTTGTTAATTGCCCTACTGTCAACACACATTCTCCATGATCCATCTTTCTTCGGCACTAACAAAGCTGGTACTGCACATAGGCTCATACTTTCACGAATGTATCCCTTCTCGATCAATTCCATTGCCTGTCTCTGTAGCTCTTTGGACTCCTTGGGGCTGAGTCGATACGCTAGCTTGTTTGGTAAACTCGATCCGGGGATAAGATCTATTTGGTGTTGGATGTCCCTCATTGGCGGTAATCCAGGTGGCAACTCTTCAGGCATTAAGTCAACAAATTCCGATAATAGTTTCTGCACATCGGATGGTACTTCGATGTTCTTATTAGCCGAACTACTACAAAGAGAAGTAAGGCATGCATCACTCCTTCACTATTGGCCTCCGTAAGGAACTTAGACATGGACAACAGGTTCGGATTTCCGACTGCACGAGCTGAAATGTTTTCTTCCCGCCGAGGTGCTAACACCACTTTGTTCCTGCTTATACTAAGGGAGTACGTATTCTTCCGTCCATCATGAATCACACTCCTATCATACTGCCAAGGTCGACCCAATAACAAATGGCATACATCCATTGACACCACGTCGCACCAAGCATTATCAAAGTATTTTTTACCGATTGAAAAGGATACTAAACATTTTTTGTCAACTGTTACTTCATTGCCTTTATTCAGCCATCATAGGTTGTATGGCTTGGGATGCCGATCAGTTTTCAACTGTAATTTATGAACAACCTCTTACGATACTACATTTTCACAGCTGCCACTATCGATGATCATCTTGCAGACCTTATCTGCCACAGTGCAAGTGGTATGGAAGATGTTGGTTCTCAACCAATCATCCCTTGATTCACCCTTAGGGGTCAACAAATTCTTTCGAATGACTAAAGTCTCTTGCCCATCACCATATAACATATCTTCTTCATCATAGTCATCATATATCGGCTCTCCCAGCTCTTCTGTCTCACCAACCATATCTTCTTCAATCAAAAGATTTTTACCTTTATGACTAACAAGTTTTCTGCACTCACTCATTCTATGCCCTTATTCGCCACATTTAAAACATCGGATAATAGGGTTGAGATTACTTTGCGGTTGTTGTGGTGTAACGCGGGGTTGTTGGGGGGGTGTTGGTCTACCACTCGCAGTGCTCCTCGTCATCAGTTTCCTACTCTGTTGTTGCTCCGCATCGCGTGCTCGTTGGTATGCCTCAGAAATCGTCCATAAGGAATGAAGGCTGAGGGCGTTTTGTAGGGTCTGTCGTAAACCACCCAAATATCGCGCCATTAATTGCTCCTCTGATTCGGATAGATCATTGCAGGCCATCAACTGGTAGAACTCTTCGATGTAATCATCAACTGATTTGGTACCTTGCCTCAATAGGTGCAGTCGCTTGAACAAGGATTGAGTGTAGCCAAAAGGAAGAAAATGTCCCTGCATCTTTTTCTTCATCTTTTCCCAATCCGTGATTTTGGACCTTCCCTGTCTCTCTCGCGAGCGTTTCAATTGCTCCCACCAAGCAGATGCTCTGCCTTTGAGTTTGATGGCAACCAATTTTACCTTGATGACGTTTGGAACTTCCTTATATTCAAAGATACGCTCAACTTCGTTCATCTAATCAATGAATCCTTTTGCTGGCAACGTACCAGAAAATTTCGGTAACTCTACCTTAAAACCTAGGTCTCGATGATGATCACCTCGACCTCGTCGTTCCCAGAATTGATCCCTGTTATTATAAGGGTTTTCAAAACTGGACTCAGAATCGTAATTTTCCCCGTTACGATTACCGAGATTTTATGCCTCTAGATGTTGGGTTAACTCTGCAACTTGTCTCGGCAAATCCTCAATCATCACGTCCTGAACGTTACGATCACGATGCTGGACTTCCTCAATCGGACCCTGCCCTCGACGACCACGACCACCAGCTATTGATACTGATGAGATTTAACCCAAGATGATGTTGAGCTCTGATACCAACTGACGCCGGGCGGGATAGCGATTATCCTGCGGGCTAGGGTAACAATAAATTCACAGACAACAGAAGCAAAAGAAAAAATCCTAAACACAGAGAAACTTTTCTACTGTGTAAATTATATTTATCAAAATCAAGTCTATCAAAATTCAACCCACAAGCCGGGTTTTATAGCTAACTTTCTTCCTTTCCAAATCATAATAGGGTTCCTAAAACTATGGAAACAAAATCCTAAAGCATAACAAACTTCCTATATAAAAGATTTACTTCCTAATAAAATACTACTACCATAAAATAATTAAACACTAATAATAATAATAATAATAATAATAGTAATAATAATAATAAATCTGAAGCCAATCCGATCAGTACAAATCTATTCCCGAACTCCTAAACACCGAAGCCAAGAATCTGACCCCGAGGACATGATCCGAAGTCCGAAGTCGAACCTAAAGCTGAACTCCCGAAGACATGAGCCGAAGTGGCCTAACGACCTCTATTCTTACACCGATCCTCCAACTCATAATACTTCAATGCTAGCATCGTACTATCCGATAGCTCCATGTCATCGACATCATCTGACTCAGTTCCTTCTGCATCACACATTTCTGGTTTTGCCATTTTATTGCGTATGAACCATTTATAAAATCAATTCTTTCAGTGAAAATGCTTATTTGATCGTCTCTTTAATTAATTATATGTTATGAGAGACAATGTTAGTATCCTTTGATCTATTTTTATTTTTATTTTTATAATACCTATTTTCTTTTTACCTTTCTCTAATCTTCAATTTTAGTCGTTATTGCTGATCCAGTTCATTCAATAAACTTATCTAAAATTAAATGCTAATAGGGTATTTTGTTTCAAATTTAAGGTTTAAAGAAACTCACTGTCTATTGTGTAGTGGTTTTTTTTTTTCAAAAAATAAAAATAAATAAAAATAAAAAGAATTGTAATGTTTATAAGGAAAATTTGATATTTTCAAAAGATCTCAAATAAAAAAAGCTATGTATCCTTGAATGCTAATGACTTAATGAGGCTCAGTCATGGTAATTGGTAAAGTTATTAGTTAATTAAATTATAAAAAGCTAGATATGTTATGATTGATATTCACATTCACGTATTGAGATTATATATGGCGAATACATACACCCAACTCGATTTCCTCTTTAAGAATTCATTAGTAATAAATTGTACAGTACTTGCATTACTAAAGCATGTTTTCATAAACCTCATGGGGTTTATATACAAAAATAATTATAAAAAAAATTTAAAAATCCATTGTTGCTGTTGAGTGTTGGTTTCATATATATATATATATATATATATATATATATATATATATATATATATATATATATATATTTTATACACATATTTTGGGTAATTTAGTTTCATAGTCGATTTTCTGAAATGGTCTCCTGCCATAAAACCAATCTCCTAATGCTTCTGCCATTGTCTGCACGGGGAGAAACTTTTATGTCAATTAGAAAACAAACATTCAATAACATTAATAGAAAAAAGAAACAAAAGAAAAACTAAGACATAAAACTCTTCCTCCATTTCCTCTCACTAAGAAACGGTATCAGTACTATTATTATTAAACATTATTATTGTTATTATTTAATTTTATTTTATTTTATTTTGTGTAAATTTTGGCCAAAGCTAGCTATACTTTGAGGAAAAAAAAATCATTTTCGGAAGTATAAACAATTAGCAGTGTAAACTATAAAATCCCCTACCTTATTATCAAACCTTGGAGCATGATTTCCATACCATTTCTGTTGAAACTGAGTTTGGCAGTGGATTTGGCACGAATCTATAAACATTCCTCTGAATAAATCGTCAGCCCGCTTAGGCGGCAATGCTTGTAGAAATTCAGACCTAAGCTCTGAACGAAAACAAATATTTATATATATTAATTTAGTTGATTTTATTATAGCAACTTCTGCTTAAGGTTGTTGATAAATAATTATGGGGTCCAACTTCTCCCTTGTGGTGTGATAATAATTAGCTTGATAAATTTGTCCGAGGAAAAGATAAAAGAACAAAAATAACGATTTTTGAAATGTATTCCTATTAGATTGATTAATCCTAAGCATTATTAAATTTTCACAAAAAAAAAAGTAATGATTTATAAAAAATAAAAATGGAAGGGATCATCTCAAATATAAAATTTCTTCATACTGTACGTTAATTAATTCATAAAGTTTCTTCTACTGTTTTGCATGATAACTCTAAAATTAATTATTTAAATCATGAATTAGCTAGGGACTTTCATTTCATTTTATTCATCCTAAATTGTGTCTAATTAGCTAATTAAGATATCCAAAGAACTGATCATGCCCCTTACCTTTTAATCTTTGCAGCTGACTCTTGGAACACATTCGTACATCACTTTTGCACTCTTTCCATTCGTTGTTGTAATCATATGTACTTGGTGCAAAAATGCTCTGTACCTGGATAAACACTGAAATATTAATTAATTTATTATATATGTTACTTAGAATAAAAACTAATTAAAATGAAGATCTCAAATCATATTATTAATCATATTGAATCTAACAACAACCATATATATATATATATATATATATATATATATATATATATATATATATATATTATTCTGTCTTTAAAACAGTACAAAAAATAAAACAGCTAGCAAGCTAACCTGGAAGGAATCATATGCGGAATTTATGAGAAAAAAAGGTGTTTGTATTCGGGGGACGACGTATTGGGGATAGAAGCACTGCAATATTAATTACGTAGAAATTAAAATTGTTATTATCAAGAAGCTTATATAACATGGAATAAAATTATGAATTTATATCGTCCGTAGTAATTAATTAAGATAACTTCTCTTACCAAACTCTTCCGATTTATCGCTGAGGTGCAAGACTTGGGTAAACTTTTGGTGGAACCCTGCAACAAATTAAATAATGCAGTATATATACAAATTGAAATGCAGTATAAAACTACAAATTAGAGGAAGATGAAAGCGGGAGGTACGTGGTAGAGAGAGAGAGAGAGAGAAAAGTACATGTAAGTTAATGATATCCTCCAAGTATTGTGCAAAGTGGTATTCCCCAAAAACATCCTTGCTGCAAATAAAAAAGTTCTGTATTTACTTCTTTTATATCTGACTAAGTACATAACATACACATATATACACTTAGCAGCGTAGTGTAGATAAATACAACATAAAGTAGTGATAGCTATCTAATCTATTTGGATAACATGATAACAATTATCTTATCCTGCTGTTATGCTACGGTTGTTGTGGTGGATGTGAGTTCCGAGTGTTGTGGTCTAATACCCCCCTCAAGCTGATCGTGGTTGGAAGCACTGTCAGCTTGCTTCGTAGGTATTCATACTTTGGAGTGCTCAAAGCCTTTGTAAAAATGTCTGCTACCTGATCATGGGTTGATATGTAGCGAACCACGAGATCCTTGCGAGCCACCTTTTCCCGAACAAAGTGAAAATCTATCTCAATATGCTTTGTGCGAGCATGAAATACCAGATTTGACGCCAAATAAGTTGCACCAATATTGTCACACCACAAGACAGGGGGAGCCGATAAAAAAATTCCTAGCTCAGAGAATAAGGATTGTAACCAAGTTAATTCTGCGGCAGTATCTGCCAAAGATTTGTACTCCGCTTCTGTAGATGAGCGGGCAACCGTTCTTTGCTTCCGAGATGCCCAAGAGACCAAGTTATTACCCATAAAAATAGCATAACCTGTTGTGGATTTTCGATCAATAGAGTTTCCAGCCCAATCGGAGTCACAGAATGCTTGAAGGGAAAACGGATTGGCTGATTTGGAAATTGAAAGACCAAAGTTTATGGTGTGCTGCAAATATCGAATGATCCGTTTTATGGCTACCCAATTTTCCTCAGTGGGGTTATGCATTGATTGACAAACTTTATTAACTGCAAATGATAGGTCTGACCGAGTAAGTGTTGTGTATTAGAGCGCACCTACAATTTGCCGAAAGAAGGTCGGATTAGAGTAATGAGAGGCACTAGGTGGCATGTGGTTTGGAACAGTTGTCGGCGTCTTGACTGGCTTGCAGTCAGGCATCTTTGCTCTAGTAATCAGATCCTTGATATATTTTTGTTGAGTTAAAAAAAGTCCATTTGATGTACGGACTGCCTCAATGCCCATAAAATAATTTAAAGGGCCTAAATCTTTAAGGGCAAATTTCTTTCCCAAAACCTGCATTAAATCACTTATTGCAGCAGTTGAATTTCCAGTGACTATGATATCATCAACATAAACTAGTAAAATTAAATGAATACTATGTTGTGAATATATGAACATAGACGAATCAGATAAGGAAATTTTGAAATCCAGTTGCACCAAAAAGTCGGACAAACGTTGGTACCATGCTCTGGGAGCTTGTTTGAGCCCATAAAGAGACTTTCTAAGACGGCACACATGATTCGGATGATTGTTGTCCTCAAAACCAGGTGGCTGTTCCATGAAGACCGTTTCATCTAACCAACCATTTAGGAAGGCGTTATTCACATCCAATTGATGAATATGCCATGAAAGAGAAGTAGCTAAGGATAGAACAACGCGTACTGTGGTTGGCTTGACAACCGGACTGAATGTTTCAGCATAATCTACTCCTTCTTCCTGATTAAAACCCTTTGCCACCAACCTTGCTTTAGAACGATCAATTATGCCATTTGCTTTTCGTTTAATCCGAAAGACCCATTTGCAACTTACAACATTCATAGAGTCTGATTTTGGTACAAGAACCCATGTACCGTGAGAAATAAGTGCATTGATTTCAGAAACCATGACATCTCTCCGATGACTGCATCGAACTGCTTGGGAATAACAAGTAGGCTCAACAGATGTATAAACTTCTGCAGTAAGAGCATGAGGCTGAGTTTGGTTAAGGCGACGGACCATCGCACGAGTGAGTATCCCAGATGGAAGCGCAGGTCGAGGTACGCCTGTTGGTGGAGACGAAGTAATGTCAGGCTGTACCACTGTTAGGCCAGGAGAGATAGGAGATGACGGAGGGGCGCAAGGGGTATGAGACTAAGCAGCGGAAGCATTGTAGATGGAGGTAAGCGTACGAACCTTTGGTGGGGGAGACGAATTTGGCATAGCCGGTGGAGAGGGGGATTTGAGAGCAGGTAATGGAGTAAAATATGAAGGGGAAGAAAATGTATGGGCAAAAGAAGGAGGATGAGGTGCAACAGTATTGGATGGAAGAGGAGGAATATTGGTGGTGAATTGTGGAGGAGAAAGTACCGGAAGAATGGCCCATGGTGTCTGGTCAGATGGAGCAGGCTTAAGAGGATTAAAAAATGATGAAAATGGAAAACATGTTTCATTAAAACGGACATGTCGGGCAATGTACATTTTATTTGTTCGTAAATCGAAGCACCGATAGCCCATGTGGTTGGGACAATAACCAAGAAAAACACATTGAGTGGAACGAAAATCAGTCTTGTGAGCATTATATGGACGAAGGAAAGAAAAACACAAACAACCAAAAATGCGTAAGAACGAATAATCTGGAGGTTGGTCAAAAATGCATTCATAAGGTGTTTTATTAAGAGAGACTGTGGAGGGCATGCGATTTATTAAATATACTGCTGTGTCAAACGCGAAATTCTAATACTTGAACGGAGTATGAGAATTGGCAAGGAGAGTTAGTCCAGTTTCGACATTGTGTCGATTTCGACGTTCTACCATGCCATTTTGTTCATGAGTATGGGGACAGGTGATGCGATGATTTATGCCAATAGAAGTAAAGAATTTATTTAGTGTTCGAAACTCACCACCCCAATCAGTCTGAATAGACTTGATGGGAGTATTGAATTGGCGTTCCACAAGTTTTTGAAATTGAATAAATGTAGAGTAAGCATCAGATTTGTTATACAATGGATAAAACCAGATATATTTTGAAAATGCATCAACAAAAATGATAAAATACTTATGGCCATCATATGAGAGAGTAGGTGACGGTCCCCATACATCACTATAAATTAAATCAAGAACATGGGAAACACGATGATTAGTAACAGGGAGATGAATTCTAGAAGATTTTCCCAATTGACAAGCATTGCAAAAATTAAATTTCGAATCAGAAACAAACAATTTATTATTGAAAATGATTTTATTGAGAATTTTGGAATGAGGATGTCCTAGTCTACTATGCCAACAATCAGTTGAAGCTTTAGTTGCAATAAAGGCTGTTGGAGGTGTAGTTGCAGAAGTTGCACCGGTAAGTGAATACAACCCTTGATTACTCGGTCCTGACAACAGCAGTTTCTTCGACTTACGATCCTTCACATAGAAACAATTTGGGTGAAACTCAAAAAATACATCATTGTCATGAGTGAATTTATTTACTGAAAGTAAGGATTTGGTAAGAGCAGGAACATGGATAATATCATTCAAAACAAAAGAACTATCAGCATAATTTAATTTTGAAGTTCCATTATGAGATATATGTAAACCTGTACCATTACCAACGCGTAAAGTATCGGACCTATTGTAACGCTGCGAATGATCAATAGATTGCAAATCTGGAGTAGCATGGTGAGTAGCTCCAGTATCAGGAAACCAGGCATCAGTGAAATTATTGTTGTAGAACGATGTCATATTTGCAGTTGGCTGATGAGCATGATTGTACTGCTGACGACAGATATTGGCGGTGTGATTGTACCTATGGCAAATTTGGCATTGTGGAGTGGGCTGAGAGAAGGATCGATTATTGGAATTGGTGCGACGAGGGTTAGAACCAGAATTTTGTCGCTGCTTGTAATTATTGCCTTTATAGTTTGTGTTATGATTGCCTTGTGGACTACCATAGCCAATTTTATTGTTTGACTGATTATCATAGCCCATGTGAGCGAGATTTGCTGTTGGAAAGGAGAGGATAGGTTGTGTATTGCCAACTGGTTACATTTGTGTTTGGACTGAAGACACGGAAGAGCTTGAAAAATTTTGAGTTAGCAATTCATGATTCATCAAAGTACTGAGTAAATCAGCAAACGTTGCCGGTTCTGGCCTGTTTGCAAGAGTGGGAATAACACTGTGAAATTCAGGGCGAAGGCCTTTGAAGATGATACAATTGAAATCAGTGAGTGTCATTGGACGACTTGCAACAGCAAGTTGATCACTAATAAATTTTACCCTGTTCAGAAATTGTGTAACAGAGTCATCATGTTGCTTAATTTCTTGCAAACTTAGAAGCAAATTTAGAACCCTCGTAGTCGACGGGGATGCATATGCTTTTTCCAGCATGACCCAAATTTCACGAGATGACTGTGTGTCATTGATGAGAGGCACAATATCCTCACGTAAGGAGGAAATAAACAAACTTAATAAGTTTTGATCTTGTTGATACCAGATTTGATACTCTGGATTATCAATAGGTTGTCCTCCGGTAACAGTTGCCGGTAATTTTTCTGGAGGTGGTTCTTGTTTGCCATCAATGAACCTCAATAGATTATTTCCACGAAGAAGAGGCAGCAATTGCGCCTTCCAAGACAGGTAATTTTCAGGGTGTAATTTCACAGCAATGATTTGGGTTGGATTTGTCATGTTTAATGGTGATGTGAGGGTGGCTGCAATTAAGGCTTGCTGCTGTGGCGAGGAAGAAGAAGACCCAGAAGACAGAGACGACATAATGTCGATTTGTAGCTCTGATACCATATAAACAATTGCCCACAATGAAGTTCTGTATTTACTTCTTTTATATCTGACTAAGTACATAACATACACATATATACACTTAGCAGCGTAGTGTAGATAAATACAACATAAAGTAGTGATAGCTATCTAATCTATTTGGATAACATGATAACAATTATCTTATCCTGCTGTTATGCTACGGTTGTTGTGGTGGATGTGAGTTCCGAGTGTTGTGGTCTAATACATGTTAATTTATTTTGTCCAACAAAATTAAATGACGACAAATTATATAAGAATCAAAATTAAAATTGTACCATGAGATTATCATTTCGTAGGTATGTAATACATGATTTATAATATAACTAGCAAACCCGACTAATAGTACAATTATATGTATTGATCAATTGATCAAAGTTAATTTTATACTAATCACTTCCGTTTTAATTGCTCATCATATACTTTTTAAGGTGCGTACGGTTTTGAATCGATAATTATACTTTGAAAGAGTGATTTATTATTAGTCAAGTTCAAAGGACGAAAAATGTTATACATATACAAACATTGAGATCATGAGAGTTTTGCATTTTATTCTTATATAACGAACAGAGACTAGCTAGCTAGCTAGCTAGCTAGCTAGGCATGCATATATAAGATTTAAGAGAAAACTTACATGTGGATAAAGTAGCCGGCGTCTGAAGCACATTTTACAATTATAGTGGTGGGGAGGAGAGATCGAAATTTATCGCAATTTAGTATTGCACCTAGCCCACCAGCTGAACATCCCGCAAGGAGGGCCTTAATTCATATGCATAATGGCAGACAGTTCTTGCTTGTGAGAGATACTAATATATAATTACGAACAAATTAATTAAGAAAATGACAAATAGTGAGAGGCCAGGTAAACATTATATATCGCCAAAAGATATTTAACAAATATTAAAAAGAATAAATACTTGATTAATCTGTAAATTAAATATTTTTTAAAAAGTTTCATCCGAAAAATATACGTAGATATCTTTCTATATGTCATTAATATTGCCAGAATGTATACATAACTTATCCTTGAATCAACAAAAAAAAATTATTCATAAATATAAATACATTTACAATAATGAAACAAATCATAAAACAATTAATAAAACAAATTAAAATACAATTCATTTTATTTCGATTATAAAAAAGTCACATCATAATTTCCTATATATATATATATATATATATATATAGCATGTGGCCTTACATTTGATGCATTATGCATTCCCTTTTGTAAGAGTTCCTTGACAATCGTCTCGAATATTTTCGCTCCTTTGTAGTTGAGCTTGTGTACCTGATTAAATTAAATGAAAAACATAAAATTGTAAGGAAATGCATCTTACATATATGTAAAATTTTGTTTTGCTCATTTTTAATGGAAAAAATGTATTTTATTTATCTTACTTTCAAGAAGTAGTCAAACTAACTACTTACAGGGTCCACTTTGTTCCCAGTATAGGAAGCTCCATCACAGTAGCGAATGAATACTCGATTCCAATCATAGAAATCTAGGAATTGACACAGGAGAACAAATTATTAATCAAAGTTAAATAATAATAATAAAATTTCTTCTTTAAAATGAAAGGATCGGATCAAATTAAGAAGTCATATAGTAATATAATTAATTTACCAGGATTGAGCTGTTGTTCATTCGACAAAATTCCGGTGAAATTGTTGGCTGTCATGTGGTCAGAAGAGCCCAGTCCTTCAGTATTGTTTGTACGATTTTGGCAATTTCTAATTGAGTTGCACCATCCCCCTCCCTGAAACATGAAATCAATAGGTGTTTCAAGTATATATAAAGCTCAATAATTGACACCATCCGCCCATTGCTACATGCACTAATTTATTTCAGCAAAATTTTCAGATGAACCAATAAAATAAGATCAATAATTTAACTTAAAATTCCTGCAAAGCTTATATGAGAAAAATAATTCATCCGTTCTAAAATTAGAAATGCATTTTCAAAACAATAACTTTTAAAGAAAATTTTATTTTCTGAACAACCCTTACATTAACTAGCAATGTAGTAGTAGTGACATAATAGTACTTAATCTAATAAAAAATAAACAATGTCATGTTAAGAATTGTATATCATTTTATAGAGTAATAAAATTACAAATGTATAACTAACTTTGGTAGACTATAAAGAAAAATATATCCTTAATTTTATAACTGAGGAGTATAATTAAGGGAATACATAATAAGAGTAATTAGACTGACTGACTTCAAGAAAAATGAGCCAATTGTGCGTTCCATTCCCCACACCCTTATCAAACTGGTATGCAGCGGGGCTCCCATCCAAGCATACTACGCGCAATATATGAATTATAGGCATATTTATTTAGGAGTTCAACTGTTTGAGTGCATATATATATGTGTGTGTGTGTGTGTGAAAATGTCAGTTGAGGTAATGCCTTAGTCAAGCGGCAATACCTGCTCCTTTTAAAGCTTTCCGGACGTATGTAAGATCAACACCACCTACGACTATTGGTGCCAGTGGAATCAGAATAGAAAGAATCATGTAAAGCCACAGGTACAATATTGCATTCACCATTCTGATCATTTATCAACAAAAAATCCAAATAATTAATCAGATTAAGTGGTGAAAGACTTAAATTTATAGGGCTTGGGAGTATATATGATGAACAAATTGTTGGGAAAAAATCACCTTCCCAAAATTGTGAAAAAATATCAGTACATGCTAAACAGATTAAATTTATAGTTCTACCAAAAATAATAACTACAGCAGAAAATAATAAGATAGAAATAACCAAGCACAAAATATCGAAATTTTTACGTGGAAAACCCTTTAAAATTAAGAGGTAAAAATCACAGGACGAAATCCGAAAAATTCACTATAATAAATTAAAAAAATGCAAAAATATATTAATTTGAATACACACTCAAATTACCTCACTACTATAACCTTATGGAATCTCAAATAACAAACCCAATTGTTTTAATCTTTTTCTTTCTCTTTATTTTTCTTTCCTGACCTTCTTGGCTTTTCTCTCTCTTGGATGGAATGACTTCTAATTCTATGGTTGAATTGGCAGCCTTGGCTATACGTATATATAGCCTTAAAAACCAAAAAAGGACACTTCACTTTTTCCTTCAATTCCTACCGCCACATCAACTTATATATATATATATATATATATATATATATATATATATATATATATATATATATATATATATATATAGCTTTTCTCTTATAAGGACCTAAAATAAGGACCTAAAGTAAGGACCAATTTTTTTATTTTTTATTTTTGCTTTTTTTTGTTATAACAACGAAAAATAAATAAATAAATAATTATGGAACTGGAATTTTTACATAATACAGTGTTTTGGGCGTGATTTGGATACATATAACAAAACATGTATGTACAGTCTGCGCAGACTGTACATACATGTTTTGTTATATGTATTCAAATCACGCCCAAAACACTGTATTATGTAAAAAATTCAGTTCCATAATTATTTATTTATTTATTTTTAGTTGTTCTAAAAAAAAAGCAAAAAATAAAAATAAAAAAATTGGTCCTTACTTTAGGTCCTTATTTTGAGTCCTTATAAGAGAAAATCTCTATATATATATATATATATATATATATATATATATATATATATATATATATATATATATATATTAAGTGTGTGACTCACCAAGTCGTTAAAGGAAACAAAGGTCAAAGTCCTTTTTCTCTTTCCCAAAAAATCTACCGCCACCTCTCTTTATTGCTTCTTGATCACATGGTCTTTGTACATCTTCATGATGCCAACTAGATCATAGGGGTAGGATAACCCAACACAAATATAAGTTTTTAGAGCAGAACTTATAAGTAGAGAAGTAGAGGGAGTTTGTGTCTTAACGAGGAAAACAAGTGTTTATTTATAGAGAGGGAGAGAGAGAGAGATTGAGTTGGGAATAACCTTAGTTAACAACCTAAACTATGGTTTTTTTGCTACCAAATTAACTAACTAAAATAAGAGCTTGCTTGTTTGTTAAATGCATCAAAGTGATTTGGGTAATTAAGTATGTTGATAAGTTTTAGTCATATGACTTACAAGATTAAATTAATTCTTTGTAAGAAGACCTCTAAAAGTAACGAAAATTTTAAGATGAAACAAATGTATTTAGACACCTATTCATTAATACTAATCTATATAACAAAACACAATTGATTTTGAATTTCCCGCTCACCCTAATAAATCATCTGAACCATCCAAAATTTAGGATAGATCTCACCGTTCGTAAGATAACATATAGAGAGAGAAATATCAAAATGGACTCTCAGAAGAAGAAGATTAAAGAAGAGAGCCACTAATATCCTCATCCGCATCATCTTCCTCTTCCTCCTCATCCTCATCTTTCAATCAGAGCGGCAGAGGAGAGACTAGCAGCGGCGACAGTGGTAGCCCGCAGTGCCGGAGACACGGGTGCTAGCTAGTATACAATAAGACTCGAGGGAATTCGCTATTGAGTTGTTGGGTGAGTTTCACGAGTTGGTGTCGAGTTTAGCGGTAAAAATTAACTAAATTAGTTTAGGATATGTTTACTTATATATTTCTATCCTCTAAATTTGGCCTGAGTTATTTTCGTTAGTACCGAGTTTGGAACGAGATAATCAATTTGTGGGAATTTAAGGAGTATTTTTTTAATCTTATCAAAGGATAAACATTAAATGTGTTTTCGTTTTTCTAAAATTCTGTAACAACCTCTTCTTCTCCCTCTAATATATTCTTATATCTACACAATACAAACATATTCAGAAATAAACCTTTTAAATTTCTATAACAACTATTAAATTTTTATACATGGATAAAATCCAACACATGTATATTTAGTTTATAGACAATTTTATGATAATTGTATATCTACACGGTACATATATATAGAGGACCAATGATGCAGGAGGATATGAGACCGACGATGTTTACATGTTGGATAGTACATTGATGACACTAAAAGACCATGATTTATTGGATCAGCGCAACGGTGTCGGTTGACTTCGGGGTTTCGGCTCATGTTTTCGGGGTCGGGAGTTCGGCTTCAAGAATGGCGTCATGACTTCGAGGAGATCGAATTGACTTGGTTGTTGTTATTATTATTATTATTATTATTATTATTATTATTATTATTGTTATTATTATTATTATTATTGTTATTATTATTATTATTATTATTATTATTATTATTATCTTTTATGGTAGTAGTATCTTTATTAGGAGTTTGTTATCTATTGGGAGTTTATTACCATAGGAGGACATTACTTATTAGGATTTTGTTTCTTTATTTTTAAGAATTCTGTTATGACTTGGAAATGAAGTTTGTTGGCTATAAAACCCGGCTTGTGGGTTAAGTTTTATTCATTCTTGTTTTGTGATTAATATAATTTACACATTGAGAGATTTCTCTATATTGAGGGTAATTCTTTTGCTTTTTTTTTGCTTGTGAATTTATTGTTACCCTAGTCCACAGGATAATCGCTATCCCGTCCGACTTCAGTTGGTATTAAAGCATCAACATCTTCCTGGGTTAGATTTCATCAGTTTTAATGGCTGGTGGTCGTAGTCGTGGCCGTAATGGGCAGGTTCCGGTTGAGGAAGTCCAGCACCGTGGTTGTAACATTCAGGACGTGATGATTGAGAATTTACAGAGACAAGTTGCAGAGTTAACTTGGCGTCTCAAGGCGCAAAATTAGGGTCGACGTGGACAGGTTCTGAATGAGGAAGTTCTGCACCTTGATCAATATCATGAATAGGTTCCAGCTGAGGAAGTCCCACACCGTGGTCGTAACATTCAGGACGTGATGATTGAGAATTTACAGAGAAAAGTTGCGCAATTAACCTGGCGTCTCAAGGTGCAAAATCGGGGTCGACGTGGACAAGTTTTGAATGAAGAAGTCCCGCACCTTTATCACTATCGTGGACAGGTTCCGCCTGAGGAAGTCCCACACCTTGATCATGACGAGGAAGGGTATTACTCTCGTGGACAGTATCCGGCTGAGGAAGTCCCAAAGTATTTCTCGCCCTCGATCATGATGAGGAATTTTATAATTTTAATTTTGGTTTTGATGAAAGACAGTTGATTGGACGAGAAGTAGCCGATGAAGTAGAGGAGTATGGAGAGCCTGTATATGATGAATATGAAGAAATATTTTATGAAGAACTTATATATGAAGGATATGAGGATGAATTGAGGTACTCTGTGGAGATATTACGGATCGGAATACTACAATTGACAAAATTAGTTATGATATTATTCCTTGCGAAAACAGCTCAGCGGATGAAAGCACCGAAGTGTCAGCCGATGTTCAGGAATTGCCCGAAGAGCTTCCATCGGGACTATCGTCGATGAGGGATATTCAACACTAGATAGATCTTGTCCCAGGATTGAGTTTACCGAACAGACCAGCCTACAGACTCAGTCTCAAGGAATCTGAAGAGCTACATAGACAGTATGGTACTCTTGTTGCCGCTCTATCGAATTTACGTTTAGTTAATCAAAGGAAAAATATTTCAGTTGCCGAAGCACTTTCTCGTACATTTTTCCATTCTATCTGTGTCGAACTCGAGGACGAGTTCTATCCAACACGGGGAGACTGATGCAGGAGGATATGCGACCAACGATGTTTACCTGTTGGATAGTACATTGATGACACTAAAAAACCATGATTTATTGGATCAGTGCAATGGTGTCGGTTGACTTCGGGGTTTGGTCATGTTTTCGGGGTTGGGAGTTCGGCTTCGGGAGTGGCGTCATGACTTCGGGGAGATCGGATTGACTTGGTTATTATTATTATTATTATTATTATTATTATTATTATTATTATTATTATTATTATTATTATTATTATTATTATTATTATTATTATTATTATTATTATTATTATTATTATTATTGTGGTAGTAGTATCTTTACTAGAAGTTTGTTACTTATTGGGAGTTTATTATCATAGGAGGACATTACTTATTAGGATTTTGTTTCCTTATTTTTAGGAAATTCTGTTATGCCTTGGAAATGAAGTTTGTTGGTTATAAAATCCGGCTTATGGGTTAAGTTTTATTCATTCTTGTTTTGTGATTAATATAATTTATACATTGAAAGATTTCTCTGTATTTAGAGTAATTCTTTAATTTACTTTTTTTTTGTCTGTGAATTTATTGTTACCTTAGCCCGCAAGATAATCGCTATTCCGCCCGGCTTTATAAGATTATATACCTAGTACGTAATAAGAAGAGAAAGTTATGTATTAATACTATGAGATGCATTTAATTTTACTAAATTATAAAAATAAATTATATCTCTCTTCTTTTCATAAAAGGGTATATGGTAAGTTGTTGCACTTAATTCATTTTATTCCCAAGTGTATTTATTCTCATGCGTTCATTTTCTTTTCGTTTGCTTATATCCGTATACGAACTTTTTGCTTACTGTCGGTCATTTTCTATTAATTCCTCCTGACAGGTAACACGACTTAGTTGAGATTGAGGTATGAACATAGGAGCATCACTGTTGGAGTTAGCTATTACCTCATTTTTAATGTGTGAGTTTTAGACATGATTAATTCAATACGTATTTAATTTTGGACCCTTGTTTTAGGGAAATCAATATCCTAAATAAGGTTTTTATTTGTCTTAATTCCTTTATTGCGGTTGTATTAGCACGTTAGTCAGGTGACATATCCTCTTAGGGAGGGATGTTACAGGTAAGGTTTATGAATACACCTTCAACATCTCAAAGCCTTAAGACAAAGAATTAATTTATTACCAAACAATACTCTTTCTTCGTGTGGGAGTGTTTAATAACCAACTCATATAAAAATTTAATTAAACGGTTAAAAACTAAAAAGTATCAACAATTTATATCATGTTAATAGGGATAACATTTTTTTCCAATTTTTTTTTTAATTTTATCAGACGAGACAAATGATAACTATATAGGTTTTACGAACAAATCAAGAAATTCAGTGAAAATAACAATTTTCTTCTATATTCTTTCTTGCTCTAGAATTAAATGTTCCCACTAACACTTGTTTTTCATGTGATATATTTAATGGGCTATATGTAAGTACACAGCTGTGTAGTGCACTTGATCTATAGCGACGGTGCCCGTCGCTATAGCCCAAAAAAACCGTCGCTATAACCGACTGTGCACTACACAGCTGTGTATATACATTTTTCTCATATTTAATATATAATTCTACAGAAGAAACCGAATAATAATTCAAAATTAAGAACTAATTAATGATAAAACACAATAAAAAGACTTCTAAATAAATTTACGCATAATAAGTTAATACTTGTTCAGAAAACGAAAGCATAATTATTCCAGTTCTATAGCATAAAATTAATTATAATCATGTTAAGTAATTTTCGTCAAGTTGGTCGAAATGTTTACACTGAAATTGACTATTGAATTCTGGTGTTGATGCACTAGAAGCTCCACAACTGAGAGATGATTGGTTAACGTGAAAAGTAGGAGCTGCAGGGGGACTCATGCCAAGGTGATCATACAAGACTAATATTTGCTCATTTTGATTCGGAATAACCTTTAAAGTAGTACTTAAGTTTTTAGCTAGCACTTGATTTTTCTAACCCTAGTCTTCCTGCAACCTATTTACTCCTCTCGAACAATAAATTATGTAGAAAAAGGGACACTGCGTAGCGCACTCCACTTTTCTCCCGGACGTCGTGGTAGCTTTTCCTTCCTGGCATAACTCCCCATGTGCGTTTATGAGGGTTTAATTAGTTTCTTCATAAGAACATACCACACTATTGAAAATAACATTTTCTTTCATAAGAACATACCCCATTCTAATGGCATAACTCCTCATGTGCGTGTTTACGAGGGTTTAATTAATTTCTTCATAAGAACATACCACACTATTGAAAATAACATTTTTCTTCGTAAGAACATACCCCATTCTAATGGCATAACTCCCCATGTGCGTGTTTATGAGGGTTTAATTAATTTCTTCATAAGAACATACCACACTATTGAAAATAACATTTTTCTTCATATGAACATGCCCCATTCTAATGGCATAACTCCCCATGTGCGTGTTTATGAGAGTTTAATTAATTTCTTCATAAGAAAATACCACAGTGTTCGGATATAAATCCTAACAGGCTGGATTAGGCTTCTTATGTTGGGCTCGGCCCAAAGGCCAATCACACCTAGCGGATTATATGAGGACTCTCCAGTCCGAAAAGGTTTGGGCCAGTATCCAAGGCCCTTGTGGTTCCTTACTGGATAATACTTCTATCGGATCAAGGTAGTTGAATCCGGGTCTAATAAGGATTCTGGGCAGAACACTCCTAATAGGAGTAGAAAGTAGCCAAGTGAATCCTTATAAATACCCAAGTAACAATGAAGGCCAGGTACAACACTTTTACCCTACTAAATATTTGACCTCCATTGTTAGCGCACCTTGAGCTTGTTACTTACTCTTACACCCGAGGAGTCTCCACACGGCCCAAGCCGTTGAGACTTTTGTGCAGGTACACGCGCGGAGAGTGGATTGGACGCGCGGACAAAATCAAGCGTTAACATTGGCGCTAGAAGGAGGGCACTTTTAGTAGTAATCTCTGTTTTTAATCAAAACAATTCACATGGTGACTTCACGATCACAACGAAGATACCCTCAAGGATCCCAAGGAACATCCCTCTTCGGCTCAAATACAAAATAGCACTTGAAGAGGGAATACCCTTGGTCTGACGCCTTCAAGAGGCCTAAGGTTGAGAGAGGTTTATGGACCTCGGGACGATACCTCTAGGGATCCCAAGGAGCCCCCTCCTTCGGTTCTTATGCTTTCGAGCACCCGAGGAGCTTTACCCTTGGTCTGACGCCCTCGAGAGTCCCTATGAGTATATATCTTCGGGCTAACACTTGAAGACACATGAAGAGGAGATATCCTCGGTCTGACGCCTCCGGGTTCCCGAGAGCATCGATTCTCCTTTCTTATTATAAGTTTCCGACTGATTAAAACCTCTAACTCACTCCCCAGTACATATCATATACTAAGGGAGTAGGGGGCAATGTTCGGATATAAATCCTAACAGGCTGGATTAGGCTTCTTATGTTGGGCTCGGCCCAAAGGCCAATCACACCTAGCGGATTATATGAGGACTCTCTAGTCCGAAAAGGTTTGGGCCAGTATCCAAGGCCCTTGTGGTTCCTTACTGGATAATACTTCTATCGGATCAAGGTAGTTGAATCCGGGTCTAATAAGGATTCTGGGCAGAATACTCCTAATAGGAGTAGAAAGTAGCCAAGTGAATCCTTATAAATACCCAAGTAACAATGAAGGCCAGGTACAACACTTTTACCCTACTAAATATTTGACCCCCATTGTTAGCGCACCTTGAGCTTGTTACTTACTCTTACACCCGAGGAGTCTCCACACGGCCCAAGCCGTTGAGACTTTTGTGCAGGTACACGCGCGGAGAGTGGATTGGACGCGCGGACAAAATCAAGCGTTAACACACAGTATTATTGAAAATAACATTTCCCTTCATATAAACGTACCCCATTCTAATGCTTGATTTCAGCGTCCAAAAAAATAATCCAACATTACATTTAAGAATTTGTCTACTTTTCATTCATTAAAAAAAATAATTATTGACTATGTAATAGCTATTAATTATTTTAAAAAGTCTATGTATAGTTTTAGAATTTTAATTGTGAACCAACTTCTGCTTAAGATGGGAATGAGGGGAGTATAACGTTTGTTTATATAGTATGTCAAAAACAAGAGGAAACTTTTAAAAAATTATACATAATTACGTCTAAAAGTAAGTATGACTTTAGAAACATACGTAAGAATTTGAATCACACACACGCACACGACAGTAAAGAATCAACACAGAGATTTACGTGGTTCCCCAAAACTTGGATACGTCCACGGGAGCGGCGACTGTTTGTTTTATTGATTGATATGTTTTCGTGTGTTACATAGGATTATACAATAAGGAGTATTTATCTAACCCTAATCCACATTATAGTATGAATACCAATAATGCCCCCCCAAAACCTTTGCTCCAAACCCGATGGGCCAGTGCGTCGCGAAGCTCCGCTCCGCTCCATTCGGTCGCTCCGCTTCCCTCACTCCGCTCCGCTCCGCACTTGGCCTTTTTCGAGAAATTCTTAGTTATGAGCCACAAGTTCCAACAATCTCCACCTTGGCGAATAAACCTCACCCATTCAGAAGATAAGCCACTTGTTCTAACCGGTTTTGGGAGAAATCCTTCTTTTTAACATCTGGAGACATTAACCAAGTCCAAGCAATGCTTAAACTTGTCCGCGGTCACATTCTTTGTCAACATATCAGCTGCATTCTCAGAATTGTGCACCTTTTCCAATATCACATCACCCATAGTAATTAACTCTCTCACTTTGTGAAACCTTACGTCAATATGCTTGGTCCTTGCATGATACACCTGATGCTTTGCCAAATAAATGGCACTCTGACTATCGCAATACAGCTGCACTCCACCTTGATTTATGCCCAACTCCTTCACAAAACCCTTTAACTACAATGCTTCTTTTTCAGCCTCAGCCAATGCCATATACTCAAATTCAGTAGTAGATAGAGCCACTAGAGGTTGTACCATGGATCTCCAACAAATCGGTCCACCTGCCAGTGTAAATACATACCCTGTCGTAGACCTCAAGTCATCCAACCTTCCAGCATAATCTGCATCTACATACCCCACAACTGAAATCTGATCTTGTTGCCTTGTGAACATAATCCCATGATTTGCAGTACCTATCAAGTATCTTAGTATCCACTTGACCGCATTCTGGTGCTCTCTGCCTGGATTTGCCATGTACTTGCTCACTGTGCTGACTGCATGTGCCAAATCGGGTCTTGTACATACCATCACATACATCAAGCAACCAACTGCACTTGCATAAGGTACGTTTGACATATCCCGAATTTCTTCAGCTGACTCTGGACAATGTGCCGTAGACAACCTAAAATGAATCGCTAATGGAGTGCTGACCTGTTTAGCATTAGCCATATTAAACCTCTCCAACACTTTCTCCATGTAATCCTTTTGGGACAACCACAGCTTACCAGCTGATCACATATCCCTGCAAATCTCCATCCCAAGTATTTTCCTAGCAGCACCCAAATCCTTCATGTCAAACTCTTTTCCCAACAAGGCCTTCAACTTGTTGACTTCAACCATATTTTTCGCAGCAATAAGCTTATCTTCTACATGATAAAGTGATACAAAAATATATGAACCATCATCAAGACTCTTAGCATAGACACAACAATCATACTCACAATGTGTAAATCCAATCCAGATCATGAACGAATCAAACCTCTTATACCATTGTCTCGGAGACTGTTTCAGTCCATATAACGACTTTTTCAACCTACATACCAGGTGCTCAGTCTCTGGCTGCTTGAACCCTTCAGGCTGCTCCATGAAAATAACTTCCTCCAAATTACCATAAAGAAAAGTTGTCTTCACATCCAGCTGCTCTGACTCTAGATCATAACTAGCCACCAATGCCAAGATAATCTTGATTGAAGTGTGCCTCACCACTGGAGAAAACACCTCATCATAATCAATCCCCTTCCTCTGTGAATATCCCTTTGCAACTAATAGAGCCTTGAACCTCTCCCTTTCCTTTTTTGACACTGCCTCTTTCTTTTTGTATACCCATTTGCAACCCACTGTCTTCTTTCCCTCAGGCAATTCTTCCAACTCCCAAGTTTGATTCTTCTTCAATGATTCCATCTCCTCCACCATGGTTTCCATCCATCTGTCCCTTTCAGGACTAATGATAGCATCCTGAAAAGTAGACGGATCCCCACTAGTGGTTGGCAGTGCATATGCAACCATATCATCAAACTTATACCTCTCCAGTGGTTTGATAGTGCGTCTGGGTCTCCTTACAGCTATGCTTTCCTGCTGCTGCTAATCAACCTGTTCCACTGGCGATGGATTGTCAGTGTCAAAACTTTCCAGCTCAATCTATACATCCTGATGCTGTTCGCTGGTGACTTCCCCAGCCTTGGTTTTCTAAACTTCCTGATGTGCCTTGACCATAGAAGCTTTATCAAATATCACATCCCTACGAATCACAACTTTCTTTGACTTCGGATCCTAAAGCTTGTACCCCTTCACACATTTCTCATATACAAGGAAAATACACTGTTTGAACTTTGCATCAAGCTTTGACCTCTCATCACCGGGAACATGAACATATATAGGCTTGACAGCCAAAAACCTTCATACTTGAATAATCTACCTCTTTTTCTGTCCGCACCTCTAGTGCTACCTTATTATCCAGAGTAGTACTTGGCGACCTGTTTATAATAAAAACTTCCATACTCACTACTTCTGCCAAGAAATCCTTTGGAAGCCCTATGTTCAACCTAATACACCGTGCCCTCTCTGCTATAGTTCTGTTCATTCTCTCTACCACCTCATTCTGCTGTGGTGTCTTCCTAACAGTCCAGTGACACTGAATCCTATGCTCTTCACAAAACTTCAGAAAAAGTCCATACTTGTACTCTGTCTCATTATCTGTTCGGAGGCATTTAAGTCGTTTCCCTGTTTGATTTTCCACTTCAGCTTTCCACACTCTGAATTTCTTAAAAACTTCAGACTTGTGCTGTATGAAATACATCCAAACTTTCCTCGAAAAATCATCGATAAAGGTCACGAAATACAAAGATCCCGCATTTGAAACTACCCTCACTGGTCCCCAAACATCAGAATGCGCGTAGTCAAGTATTCCCTTAGTTTTGTTCACTGCACGCCTAAACTGCACCTTACACTGTTTTCCCAGTACACAGAACTTGTAGAAATCAATTTTGCACAACAGATTTCTTTTATGTAACTCTAGCATTCCACGTTCTCCCATATGTCCCAACCGCATATGCCACAACAAAGTATCATCAGTATCCTCAACTGTAGTGGCAGCAGCTCCACCTACAACTGTACTCCCTATCAAACGATAGATATTCTCACCAACCATAGAACCTTTCATAATCACCAAAGCACCCTTCATTACTCTCATGGCTCCACCACCTGTTTTATACTCACAGCCATTAGAGTCTAAGGTTCCTAATGAAATCTTAAACCTGGAACATGTCTAACCTCACCAAGAGTTTTCACAACACCGTCAAACATTTTAATCTTTATTGTGCCTATTCCAATGACATTACATGAAGCATCATTACCCATTAGAACAGTACCACAATTCACTGGCCTGTACGTGTCAAACCACTCCCTGTTAGTTAGATGTCATGTGAAAGGAACATGCTGAGTCCAGACTCCATGAGTTTGCCACAGAGTCTATATTCGCTGAAACCGATAACATGTCACCATCGTAGTCTTCCATTGATTCTTCCACAACATTTGTAGAGTTTGATGGTCCAATTTTGTTCCATGTTCCCTTTCCCTCATTCCTGTTCCTGTACGGATAGTCTTTCTTCAAGTGTCCTGTCTCGTGACACTTGAAACACTTCAACTCCTTTGGCTTAGGAGTCTTACCCCTTGACTTCGATTTCCCATGCGCTCCTGGTTTTCCTCTTTTCGATTTTCTGCCACGTTGCTCTCCCCCTTTTGCCACCAGCCCTTCACCCGAAAAACCTTCAGTTTGTTGCCTGCGTTGGTTGTACATAAGTAGGGCTGAAGTGACTTTCTCCAATTTTAAAGTTTTGTTTCCCCATAGTAAGGTTGTAACGAGAATCTCATTGGAACTCGGTAAAGAACACAACAAAATCAGTGCCTAATCTTCCTCTTCGAATTTCACCTCAATCCTTAACAAATCGCTAATAATCTGATTGAACGTATTAATATGTTGAATAAGATCCGACCCTTCGATCATCTTTAACCCAAACAATTTCTGCTTCAGAAACAATTTATTTGTCAATGGGTTTGACATATGTACCTGGATTCCAACTTAGTTCAGACACCAGACGGCGATTCATCACCAATCACGTGATACATAACTTCGTTTGCAAGACATAAACGAATTGTACTCACCGCCTTCATCTAGAGTTCTTTCCAGTCATCAGCCGACATGGTCGCAGGTTTCTTTTTCAACGCCTTCACCAATCCCTGTTGCACTAATAGATCATTTACCCTCTGTTGCCATAGTCCGAAATTCCCAGTCCCGTTGAACTTCATCATATCGAACTTTGTAACAGACGAACTTGAAGCTATCATTACTCGCGTGTTCAATCCAACCCGAGCTCTGATACCAATTTGTAGGAATTTGAATCACACACGCACACGACAGTAAAGAATCAACACAGAGATTTACGTGGTTCCCCAAAACTTGGGTACGTCCATAGGAGCATGGCGACTGTTTGTTTTATTGATTGATATGTTTTCAGGTGTTTTCGGCCGCTTCCCTCACTCCGTTCTGCTCCGCTCCGCACTTCGCCTTTTTTGAGAACTTCTTAGTTATGAGCCACAAGTTCCAACAACATATATATTTAAAAGATAAATAAATAAGAGATAACATCTTAAATTTCCAATCATGCATCTTATTCTTCCATTTTACTAAAAATAAATATTAATTACGAGATTGTTAGAAATAAAATGCATCAGAAGGTGAAAGGATTGGAAAATGAAAAAGCAGGAAATTGGAAAGGTTTGGCAACCAAAAGTTGCCACGTGGGCCACAAGAAAATAATGGCTAAGTCCTTGCATTCAGCTGAACTTATGCTATATATAAATGTATATCCTTCATTCTGATATTAGATAGAAGAAGCTACATATTATCCAAAAGTGCAAAGGAAATTATGAATCAAATTGTAAGACACACCCCATCCGAGAGTTTTAATTGATATCAAAGAAGTGTGGAAGACCATTTAAATACAAGAGTTTATCAATATATATTTTGTTGATATATATTTTGTTATATCTATCATTTCATAACATAGTTTATCAATATATATTTTGTTGATATATATTTTGTTATATCTATCATTTCACAACACGTTATCAGCACGAGTTTTTACCCAATTTTAAAAAGGAAGTTCTTTCAACTCATTGTAAGTATTATTTCATTATAATTAAATTTGATCGTGTATATTTAATTATTTTAGTAAGTTAAAGCAGTGAAAAGGAAAGACTCAACCTGTGCTAGAAATCAAGCTATATATTTATATAAATGTTGAACTTTACAAAACTTGAATTTGCTACCCTTGATATCTTGAGCAAGAATTATTTGTCATGGACTCTTGATGCTGAGATTCATCTAGAGGCAAAGAATCTTGAAGATATAATTAAGGTTGAAAATAATGCATCCCTGCAGGATTATGCAAAAATCAATGATTTTTATTCGCCGTCATCTCACTTATGAAGACATATTAGAGAAAATATTGACTACATTTCATGTCTCAAATATGCTCCTGCAGTAGTAATATCGAGAGCATAAGTTCACAAAATATTTCCTGAAGCGATAGAGGAGAGTATGTTCCCTGAACTGATATCTTGTCTTCTAGTGGCTGAACAAAATAATGAGTTTTTGCTATAAAAAAACTACCAATCTCGCTCGACCAGTTCTACTCCATTCCCTGAAGTGAATGGAACCTCATTTGATAAACATAGAGGAAATTATGGTCGTGGTCGTAGGTGTGGAATGGAAGGTCATTGGTCACGTACCGATCGTACTCCTAAATATTTGGTAGATTTGTACCAAGCTTCCATAAAAGAAAAGGGAAAGGGAATTGAAACGAAAATTTGTTGATTATAAGGATCTTGATGATCCCATGAATGATCATAATGATCTTGAAGATCTCATGAATTATCTTGACTTTCCAAATGGAAATGGTCATATCAATTAATTACTTTTCTTTCATTATATTATGACATTATAATAAGTATTTTTATTTTGATATGTTTTATTTATGTTTCAAGTAATAAAGTTTAATTTATGTTTTACATATATGAAACTACAT
This sequence comes from Aralia elata, assembly GCA_034770075.1. Lineage (NCBI taxonomy): Eukaryota > Viridiplantae > Streptophyta > Magnoliopsida > Apiales > Araliaceae > Aralia > Aralia elata. The sequence goes on along the minus strand of CM068381.1, from coordinate 2,605,075 downwards.
GGGTTCTACTAGTAAAATCAATTCCAAGATGACTAGGGAAGATTTTTGTCTAGCAGACAATGCAACAACTCATACGATCCTTAAAGATAAAAAAATATTTTCAAATTTTAAAGTTATGCAAAGCCAATATCAATACCATATCAGGTTCATCAAACTTAATTGAAGGCTCCGGAAGAGCAATTATAATGTTGCCAAAGGGCACAAAACTTTGTATTAATGATGCTTTATATTCTATTGAGTCAAGTAGAAATTTCTTTATATTACTTCAATAGTATCGGGCCAGAAGCTCATACTAGAAAAACTGCCTATTTTTTCTTCTGGGTTATATTATACTACAATGAGAACAGTTGAAACAAATGTTGCAATACACTAGAAATGTTCAGACCCAAAGGTTTTTATGTTTTGGCATGATCGTCTTGGTCATCCAGGATCAATAATGATACGTCGAATTATTGAAAACTCTCATAGACATCCCTTAAAGAACCAGAAGATTCTTTTACCTACTGATTATCCATGTAGTGCTTGTTCTCAAGGTAAATTAATTACCAAACTATCACATTCAAAGATTGTTGTTGAGTATCCATCTTTCTTAGAACGAATTCAGGGTGATATATGTGGACCAATACACCCATCTTGTGGTCCATTTAAGTATTTTATGGTTTTAATTGATGCATCAACCAGATGGTCACATATATGTTTACTTTCTACTAGAAATGTGGCATTTGCTAGGCTCCTTGCTCAAATAATTAGGTTGCGAGAACAATTTCCTGATTATCTAATTAAGAAAATTCGTTTAGATAATGCTGGTGAATTCACATCTCAAGCTTTTGATGACTATTGCATGTCTATTGGAATTGATGTTGAACATCCTGTTGCACATACACATACTTAAAATGGTTTAGCTGAATCACTTATCAAGACACTTCAAATTATTGCTCGACCTTTGCTTATGAAATCAAAATTACCAATTTCTACTTGGGGTCATGCTATTTTACATACTGCATCATTAGTTCGCATTAGACAACTGCTTATCATGGATTTTCACCATTGCAACTTATATTTGGCCAACAACCAAATATTTTTCACCTGCGCACATTTGGTTGTGTTGTATATGTACCTATTGCACTCCCACAACGCACTAAAATGGGTCCTCAACGTAGACTTAGAATTTATACGAGTTTTGATTCCCCATCTATCATTAGATATCTTGAACCTCTAACTGGTGATGTTTTTAAAGCACGTTTTGAGGATTGTCATTTTAATGAAACAATCTTCCAACCATTAGGGGGAGAAAAGTTGTTGCCTGAAGCACGACGTTTGCTTGAAGCACGATGAAAGATTATATGGAATGCTTCGACGTTATCTCATCTTGATCCTCGTACAAATCAATGTGAACTGGAAGTTCCAAGGATTATTCATTTGCAATGAATTGCAAATCAATTACCAGATGTATTCACCGATAATGAGAAAATAGTGAAATCTCACATTCCAGCTGCTAATACTCTAGCATGGATTGAAGTCCTTGTAGGACAATCGGTTAATACAGCAACAAATGAATCAAAACCACACCTGAAGCGTGGAAGACCGATCAGTGTTAAAAATAAAATTCTCCGGAAGAGGAAAGTACAAGAAAAACAAGTTGCAGCCTATAAAGAGGCTATACCCATGAAACATGCCACACAAATAACTGATTTATCCAAAATTTATGAGCAAAAATCTCCTGAAAATAAAACTATTGAAGAGTTATCCCCTGAAGAGGATCATGTACTTGAAAATAATGAGATCTCGATACATTATGTACGTACATACAGGAGAAGTATTAGATAGAAATAAAATTGTTGTCGACAACATATTTTCATATAAAGTAGCTCTTGATATTACTAGAAGTAATGATCATGAATATGAACCACAAACCGTTGAAGAATGTCAACGTAGAAATTATTGGCCAATATGAAAAGAGGCGATTCAAGCAGAATTAAATTCATTAAATAAACGTGAAGTTTTTGGACCTGTAGTCCAAAAACCTGAAGGTGTAATGCCTGTTGGATACAAATGGGTATTTGTACGTAAACAAAATGAGAAAAATGAAATTATAAGGTACAAAGCGCGACTTGTAGCACAAGGTTTCTCGTAGAGACCTGATATTGATTATGAAGAAATATATGCTCCTATAATGGACACAATTACATTCAGATTTTTAATTAGTTTGGCAGCAAAAGAAAATTTGGATATACAATTAATGGATGTTGTTACAACATATCTGTATGGATAATTAGATAATGGTATCTACATGAAAGTTCCTGAAGGATATAAAATGCCTAAAGCATATAATTCTACATCTCGATGTATTCTATCAAGCTACAAAGATCCTTATATGGGTTAAAGCAATCTAGACGCATGTGGTATAATCGCCTCAGTGAATATCTTTTGAAAGAAGGATTTGAGAATAATCTAATTTGTCCATGTATTTTTATCAAAAAATCAGAATCCAGATTTGTTATTGTTGCAGTATATGTTGATGATTTAAATCTTGTAGGGACTCTAGAAGAGTTAACAAAAACAGCAAATTATTTAAAGAATGAATTTGAGATGAAAGATCTTGGTAAGACAAAATATTATCTTGGCCTACAAATTGAAAATCTTCCAAATAGAATTTTTGTTCATCAATCAACATACACAGAAAAAGTCTTGAAGCACTTTTACATGGATAAAGCTCATCCTTTGAGTACTCCAATGATAGGTCGGTCACTTGATATCAAGAAAGATCCGTTTCGACCTCAAAAAAATGATGAAAAAACTCTTGGTCCTGAAGTACCATATCTTAGTGCAATTGGTGCTTTGATATATCTTGCAAATTTCACACGACTTGATATAGCATTTGCAGTTAACTTACTAACAAGGTATAGTTCTGCACCAACTCGAAAACATTAGAATGGACTTAAGCATATTTTGCGATATCTTCGTGGGACTACTGATTTGGAATTATTTTATCCAAATGGATCAAAACTACAGTTAGTTGGATATGCTGATGCAGGTTATCTTTCCGATCCACACAAAGGCAGATCACAAACAGGATATTTATTTACTTATGGAAATACTGCTATTTCATGGAGATCTGTTAAGCAAACAATTTTTGCTACTTCATCAAATCATGTAGAGATTATCGTAATTCATGAAGCGAGTCGTGAATGTGTTTGGTTGAGATCGGTAATTCAACACATTTGTGAGAACTATGGATTCTCATCGATCATAAATAGTCCAACGATATTATACGAAGATAATGCTGCTTGTATCACTCAAATTAGGGGAGGTTATATCAAGGGAGATAGAGCCAAGCATATTGCACCAAAATTCTTTTATACACACGAGCTCCAGAAGAGTGACGATATTGATGTCAAGCAGATACGATCATGTGATAATTTGGCTGATATATTCACTAAGCCACTACCAACTGCGACTTTTAAGAAGATGGTGTACAACATTGGCATGCGTCGACTTAAGGATATTTTTACCATGAACAGTGGTACATATGAGGGGGAGTAAATTTTCTGAAGGATATGTGCTGGTTGTACTCTTTTTCCTTTGCTAAGATTTTTTCCCACTAGGTTTTCCTTTACAAGGTTTTAATGAGGCAATCCTAAGGCACTAGAAGATATACAAGAATATTGTACTCTTTTCCTTCGCCAAAATTTTTCCCACGGAGTTTTTATTTGGTAAAGTTTTTAACGAGGTATATTCTTAATTAGAAAGTGGTCATCCAAGGGGGAGTGTTAGAAATAAAATGCATCAGAAGGTGAAAGGATTGGAAAATAAAAAGGTAGGAACTTGGAAAGGTTTGGCAACCAAAAGTTGCCACGTGGGCCACAAGAAAATAATGGCTAAGTCCTTGCATTCAGCTGAACTTATGCTATATATAAATGTATATCCTTCATTCGGATATTAGATAGAAGAAGCTACATATTATCCGAAAATGCAAAGGAAATTGTGAATCAAATTGTAAGACACATCCCATCCGAGAGTTTTAATTGATATCAAAGAAGTGTGGATGACCACTTAAATTCAAGAGTTTATCAATATATATTTTGTTGATATACATTTTGTTATATCTATCATTTCACAACATAGTTTATCAATATATATTTTGTTGATATATATTTTGTTATATCTATCATTTCACAACAGAGATATATTTACTGTTAATAATTGTATGTAAACCCTCTAACGAAACGTGCATGCTACGTTGAAATATCAATGATACGACAAATATAAATAATCTTTCAGTTGTATGTTCTTATATATATACCCTGTAATTAAGGGCAAAATAAAACTTTATAATGATTCCCACCACTAGGAAAATCATATTTACCTAAGATAGATCTTGGGTCTTTCTCAGGACAATCAGCTGGCTTATTAAGCTTATTTTGACAAGTTTGATAACAATTTTGTTCATCCTCAAGAACGGTACAGTACTTGTTACAACCTTCAATATTGCCTGTGCTTGGACAATGACCGTTAATACTTGTTGTGTATTTGAAACCGATAATAGAAGTAAAATCTTGATCACATATTGCAGTTAATTGCATTGGAATATTGTAACCATCCAAAATAGAAATGCCAAAATTATCCAGTTCATGCTGCTCGCTCTCATCAAATCTGTTTAACCTAAAATATGCTAAAGTGGCGAAGGTTCGACCCTTGTCCCGACCATTGATGAACCCGTCTTGACAATTGAAGAGTCCGTCGCAATCACCGGTCACACATTTTCCTTGACCTATGTTGTTAAAAGTGCAATTGGTTCGACCCCATATGTATAAATCGTTATAATCCTCACCCTTCTTTTTATTTGGTGGTGAAATTGTCCAAATTTCGTTTTGCGAAAGATGTTTGCCTCCTCCTGGTACGGCAGCAGCCCAAATATCGTAATTGCAATTATTTTGAACTTCAATTATTGAGCTAAATCCATTAATGGTTAATGTGGCGAGGATGGTAAGAAGAAGATATCCTGAAATATTGGAGAAAGACATCATGCAAATGCTTGTTTTATTGTTAGACACAAGCACAAGGATGTATGCATGCATGTCCTTATATACGCATGGAGATATTTTGTAACATTCTATGGACACTTAAAGTTGTACGTAACATATTTATGTTTTTTGAACGGTTGAATAAATGACATTTAACAAAGAAATGAAATAGATAAACAATTAACATGCGACGTTAATACCCCTTTATTCTTACAACAACGAAAACACATGCGTTTTAATCTCTCTAGAGCTTAAATATTTACTACTAGGTGGAGCTCAAGTTGCATACATAATTTGATACTTTCTCCGTCCCAAATTAATTGCTCAGTTTTGACTTTTTTAAGTCAAATTGACTATTTTTAGAATTAATAATTAAGCATATATAAATATATTTCTAAAATTATAAAAATTGGGGTTTGTAATAAATTGTATATACTTTCTTTTGGTTATAATCTCTTCACCTATATTTTAGCAAAAATAGTAAAAAGATTAGTTTTAAAAATGGTCAATTTAACTTTAAAAAATCAAAACTGAACAATTAATTTGGGACGGAGGGAATAATATTTACTAATTATATTTGTATATTAAGAATTGAAAGGAATAAACGTTAAATGTTTATGAAAGCCATTTACTTTTTAAAGTCCGCCTAATTAAAATACACTTCAGATGTTACAAGCTGAAGTAGCCGCCATCTAAATAATCACCAACACATCCCCCAATATACATTCTTAATTGTATATCAAACTCAAATAAAATTATGAGAAATTTAACCTCTTTTTCAATTTTCATATGCCTTCTTCTTACCATTAATTATCACTGTAATGCCCTTAAATCCGGATCTACCTTCAAACTCGGGTTCGGTGCGTCACGGTATTACCCATTCAACATCAACTTAAGACAAAAATATAATTATTAAATTATTACAAGCTGTCTTACTCTACACTTCCCATGTTCTATGACCTTACATGTTTGAAACATCATAATATAAGTAAATATTACATCACTCTTAATTATTACATCATCCACATCATATAAACTTATTACATAAGGTTCTCTACTCGGAAACTTTTCCTTTTCCTTTATCATTCTTTCCTGAACTCTCGGCCCGCTCGGGCTTAGCTAAAAATATTTAACATAAAGCAAGAATAAGCTTACAAAGCTCAGCAAGTAATAATAGTTGAATAAACAACAAAATCAAGAATTATGTTTTTATTTCAACAACTGAACAATAATTGTGAAAGCATTTCGAATAAATAAGAATAATAATAAGAAATTCCTTTTTATTTAACATTTTCGAAATGACATACTGAGCGGTCAAGCGACCTTGAACACTTTTCTTTTTCATAAAAAGTTTAATAGAAATTCATCCGTAAACCGTCATTTTCTAAGTACGTTAGGGGATCAGCCTATTGTACTTATGTTGTACAACCTATTTAAACGACTATATGCGTTTGATTTTACACCGCGAATGCCAGTCAAAAATTCGACCAAAATACCGTTAATAATAGGGTGGTTCATCTCAGACTTAAGTCAGAGTCCGCACCAATTTAATTTGATTTGGATATATAGCATTTACGAATTTATCAAATTCAAATCATTGTTTAACATGTGTCTAGTCAAAACAAATGGCATCGACTATCTTCTTAAACAGTTCATGCATATTAGAACTTAAAACATGCATTATAGCAAAGCTTGAACAACTTATGCAAATGTAAAAAGGTTTGCATAAGTTTGAAGTTCTCATAATATACGCGTATTGCGTAAATCAAAACATACATACGAGATATTCACAAGAGTATTATCAAATGAATATAAAACTTGCACATTTAATATTATACAAGGTTAGAACACTTGCTTTATGCGTTCTTTAAATTCTTGACGTTAATCGTCCTTCAAAATGTCCTACACATTTAAGTTTATATACACATACCAATTAGATATACGTTGATGCTAATTATGGTTTACATTAACTTTAGATTCTTAGTTTTTAGTGTTCGCGTTTGATAGTTTAGTTAATGCGGCTAAACTTTATAATTTCTTTGCTACAGGGTTAAATCAGACAGGTAGAACCTGTCTGCTTTGGTGTTTGCTTTAGACTAGTTCTTCTTTAGTTATAATTCAGACAGTATAACTCATTCTGTTTAGGTGTCTGTTTTAGACCAAAACCTACTTTATGTGACGTCATAAATTCAAACAGCATAACTCGTTCTGTTTAGGTGTCTGCTTTACACCATAATTTCGCTCATTATAATCTAGACAGCGTCACCTGTCTACTTATGACTAAAACTCACTGTAAATGATGTCAGCAACTGGGCTATTTTCTCTTTCGTCGTACTTACTTTGCGACGTCATAACTTTCTCACCTCTAATCGGAATGAGTCCGTTCTTAAACCATATACTAGCTCGTAACATTATCTACAACTTTCCCCATACTAAATAATTTTCCGAGTTCTCTAACAAGCCCAAAAATTGTTTCAAAAGTGCCTCATAACCTCAATTTTTGGTCAAAAATGTACTTAATCATCAAAATTTTTAAATCATTGGAACTTGCTCATCCGAAGTTAGATTGAGCTTGTTCTTGAGCCTACGGCTCACGTTTTCCATGAACTACAAAACTCCAAGAAAATTAGAATTTTCTAGAAGCGTTACTTAACCGCAAACTTAGCACGAAAGTCATACTAAGCTAGGGTTTTCGTGTTTTAACATCTTTTATGAAAAATTTTGCCATAACTTCGTTATGGCGTATTTTTTCTCCGTTCTACTTGGAACATTTACATAACCCCCTTAACTAATTTTCTTTCTTCCCGGATTTTATAAACAGTACACAAAATACAATTTTTATGTGTCCAAATTAAAGTCATCTACGTTATTTTCCATCCTTTATGCTTTGGCTTACGTTATTAACTTTCCTTTTCATTTTTCATGCATATTAACAAGTGATTTAATATATCTAAACCACACACATCCTTATTTCTCTAAGGTCCTTCATAATCTTCCATAAAAACATCAACAACCACCAATAATGCAATTTCTATCAAGCTATAAAGCTTTTAAAAGAAAAAGATGAAGAGTTAGGGTTTTGAATGACTTACCCTTGTTGATTCTTCTTCTTCTTACTTACTTACTTAGCTTCTCTTGAGGATCGAAGATCACTCCCTCCTTGCTCCTTCCAAGCCCAGATTCTCTCTCTCTCTCTCTTGCCTTTCTTTCTCTTGCTTTCTTTTGTCTCTCTTTTCTCTCTATCTTCTTACTTGATGAAATAATATAAAATGATCTCAAGAAAAACAAGTATACTTGCATTTCCTTATTTAAAGACAACCAAGGCTAAGGTAGTTTAGTCATTTAGGCCCCTTAACCATGCTCTAGTTAACTTATCTAACTTCAATTAAACTAACTAAAGCTAGACAAAATTATTACATAAGGCATTGTTTGGTTAAAATAAAATGAATGGAGGGGGCAACAATCTAAGACTTGATTTATTTGGATAAAAACTTACTATAAATGGAAGGTGAGTCACCAAGTTGGTCCCCCCACCTCAAGTGGCCAGACACCCCCTTCTTTCCTCACCTTTCCCACATTCATTTAACCACATGCTAAATAGCTAGCAAGTGACGCATGGCCCAAACCTCTTCTTGGCTCCAAGTAACTAGGGTTTAAGGCTCCAAGCCTTGGCTCAACCCTAGCCAAGCCATCCTATACCCTAGGCTCAACCCTAGCCAAGCTATTTCAAACCCTAGGCTTACTTGGCTCGGTTACATCCAAAACTAGTTTCTTTTTAGTTAGGTTTTCCTAACTAGTTCGGTTAGTCAAAACGTACAATTTTCTTCTGGAGAATTTTTATTAAAAATTTCGTCTCTCATTCCCGAATAAACGCTATGCCGTTATTCGAAAATTCGAAAACATGAAGAAGCGTTTTTAGTGTGAATAGTATTTTTATGTCTTTTCTCGATAAAAATATTTTTATTAGAGATTACGTCTTTCTTTCCTAAATAAATGCTATAATGTAATTTGAAATGTCGAAAAATGAAAAAGAGCATTTTCTATGTTTTATGAATAGTGATTTATCGTTTTTCTCCGAGAATTTTTATTTCGTCTACGAAATCGCAACACATATACATAATCACATAACACATACTTTAGGTCAACATTGACCTTTAAACACATCACACACAAGCATTTCCTTCAAAATATTCATTTTATTCAATAAATATTTAGTAAGCTTAATTACAAGGATAAGCTATATTCGCGATCGTTACAATCATTGATAACGTTGTGTTTCGACCGGCTCAACCATTAGAACTGAGTGCTCCAAGATACCTGAAAAGGAATAAATGCGTAGAGATTGGCCTCCAGATCCACCTCTGATGGTTAAATCAATAAGCGTTTATGGAGATTGGTAATTTGAGAATGTAAAGGTGTGTGTAAAAACATACCAAAGATCCTCCTTTGTATTTATATCTGATATCTGATAGCTAATTGTTATGGTTTTTCCTTGTAGGGCGGGAGCCGTTACTAATAAGTCTAAATATAAATGGATTGATATGGATAAGAGCCCTAAGTAGAAATGAGCCTAATCCTTTACGTATTTCACGCATGATGGGAACTTGAATTGTATTGTTGTTCGGGTACCCAATGTGAGGTTCGGGGTCTGGTAGCTAAGGATCCGGGTCCCTAGGAGGGTTTGGGGTATTACTCCCTAACAAGCTCCCACTCTCGCATTGCATTTTGTAATGGAGTGAGAGAGTATCTGCTCTCGATCATGTTACATGGACTAACCTTATTAGTGGATTAGGGATAGTGGGAAGTGTGTTCGAGCATGTCGAAGGATAATTCAGGATTCACTTGGTTCGAATTCAGGCTCGGTCATGGTGATGGAAGAGTATTTACTCCCGATTGTGTCTTGTGGCCCTATCGGTCCAGTACGTCATGATTCTATTTAGGGCTATCAGAGTCGCTAGGTAACAATACATAATTTAATTTATACATGTTTCACATGTTATGGGGACTCGACCCATGTTCATTGTATTTGGGATCCTTCGATAAGGTTCGGGCTCATCCGTTCAGTCGAGAGATGGAGCACATTGTTGACTTGGTTATATTTCAACCTTATGTTTTGATGATGACTTTCTCTTTGTACTAAATTTTTACTCATACATTTATAGGATATTAATGTGATAATAAAAGATTTCTTGAAGCCTTGGTTTGGTGAAAGATTGAAGGCATAAAGGTTTGGAGATATGATTCAGTCATTAAAAAATCAATATAAGATCCTAGCTTTAATTATATCTCATTTAAGGCTCTAGAATGTGCATTGCATGGAAATAAGCATGGAAGTAATTAATTAATAATGAAAACAATTAATTGGGTTTTCAAAATTAATGAGGATTAAATATTTGTTAATGGTATCTAATTTTGATAAACTGATTCTTAAATCATTCCCATAATTAAATGAACTAATAACAAATTTTGGAGAAATTCCTAAAAATAATCTGTTACTATATATCTTGGGATTGAGCTGTCCATTATTTGGAAAATTACTAAACTGATTTATTTACTTTCCATATTGGAATTTCAAATTGTTGGCATCACTTATAAATCCAAAGTTGTCCATTACTTATAGAATTGAATCTCCCATAATTGAGACACCCACTTTCCACATTATCATATCAATTAAGGACATGATTCTCTAAATCAATAAATTTGTTGGCTAAAGATTTGTTCCAATGGATATATATATTTATAATTCTTTAGCAAGTCAATTATGCCTTAATTCTCTAACGACTATATAAAATCAATTAGTAATTTGTTTTGGCAAAAATTCTTTTCTGATTGATTTTCTCAAAACCGCTAAAATTCTTTCCTTCACTATAATTAAGTCTAGTCGTGGCATACAATAACAACAAGCAGAAAACAAAGAAATACATATTCTGATATTTTCTTCTCTTCACATACACTTCATAAGGGCTGCTTAATTTACAATTGTGAAGAACTATTAAAAGGCTACTACACTTTATCAAGTTACTATTAATTTTAACTTCTTTTCATAGCACTAAAATGAGTGATGTGACGCCTCCATATCCGAGTACCTTTAAACCCTAGATATAGTGCATCACGGTACTACCCATTCAATATAATCTTAAGACAGAAATATAATTACTTAATTATTACAAATGTCTTACTCTAAAATTTCCAGGTTCTATGACCTTACATGTTTAAAACATCATATTATGAGTAAATATTACATCACTCTAATTAATAAATATCATTCATAACATAAACTATTACATATAGTCTTTTATTCGGAAACTTTTTCTTTTCCTTTATCCTTCTTTCCTGAACTCTCGGTCCGCTCAGGTTTAGCTGAAAACATTTAATTCAAAGCAAGAATGAGCTACAAAGCTCAACAAGTATAAACATTTGAATAAAAAACAAAATCAAGAATCATATATGATTTCAACAACTGAACAATAGTGGTGAAAGCATCTCGAATAAATTGGAATAATAATAAAAGATTCTTTTTTATTTAACATTTTCGAAACGACATACTAAGCGATCAAACGACCTTGAACTTTTCTTTTCATAAAAGGTTTAACAGATTTTTATACTATAAACCAATATTTTTCAAGTATGCTAGGGAATCAGCCTATTGTACTCGTGTTGTGCACAACCTATTGCTTTTAAATTATATGCGTTTGTTTTACACTGCGAAGGCCAATTGGAAAATCCGACCAAAAATACCCCTAATAATAGGGTTGTTCATCTCGGACTTAAGTTAGAGTCCCATCAATTTAATTTGGTTTGGATAGCATTTAAGAATTAAACAAATTCAAATCATATCTTAACATGTGTCTAGCTGAACCAAAAGGCATTGACAAAATTTTAAAACAGTTCATGGTATATTGAACTTTAAATCTTTGAATGTAATTTGGCATAACTGAATAACTTATACAATTATCAAATTAATTGCGTAAGTTTAGATTTCACATAATATATAAATATTGCGTAAATTAGCACTTTAATACAATATCTGAATGAAGCTGAAAAACTAGCACAATAACATAATTTGTGGAAGTTAAAGACTTGCGAAAAAGTCAAAGAATACTTCCCTGAAGCGTTCTTTAAAAATGTCTTTAAAATATCCTGTACATTTAATTAATAATAATATACTAATTAGTCACATAAAGACTTCATATATTGGTTTACATTGCATTATTAGTTATTTTATGTTGTTCGCGTTTTATAATTTAAATAGCGTGACAACCTTTCAAAAATTTCTTATGGCGGCGCGGCGTTTGGGAACGCCATGACCCTCTTAACGACCCCCTATGGTGGTCTATATTCATTATTATTTATTTTATAATATTTATTTTTTTATAAGTTAGAATATTTTAGAACAATGTTAAAAATATCGCATGTCGTTGTGAGTCAGCACGGTGACATGTCCGTGGCACGCTCCACATGCATGAAGCCGCACGGCTTCGCCCAACACGCCCCGACGTGCACCACTTGCTCGACGTCCCATGACACGCCTAGACATGCATCACGTCGCTCCGCGTCGCACGACGTCCGAAAACAGCCCGCGACACGCCCGTGCACAACAACACGCTTAGACAGCCCAAGTAGTGAGGCCCCAACGCCCAACAGCGAGGCCCCGACACGCCCAGCAGCCCCACCGCACGATCCGAGTGTGCCCGCGCGCTGCTCAGCCACTGCTCAACTGTCCTGACCCCCTCCTTCCGAACCTCATAACTTGTTCATTTTAAGTCAGAATAAATCCGTTCTCACGTCATTTTCTTCCTTGTAACTTCCTCTACAAAACCTCTGGGTGGAAAATTTTTCCATACCCATTATTAGGCCAAAATAGTGGCCCCAAAAAGCTTCGACCCCTAGTTTTCTACTTTGGCATATTTGACTATCCTTTTTCCAAACGACATAACTCCCTCATCCGAAGTCGGAATGAATTCATTCTTATGCCTACGGCTTCCTTATTCTACGTACTCTAAGATTCCCAGAAAATTTGAATTTTCTAGAAACTCCAACAACATAGAAAAACGTCCCAAAAGTCAGGGGTCACACTATTTTTAAAGGTTTTAGCTAGTTTTACAAAAAAAATCGCCATGACTTCGTTACAAAAGCTTTTGCCTCCGTTCTAATTAGGTGATGATCTTTACTCATAAGAGCATAATACGACATCCTAGAACTAAATTTTTGAATTTGGAACATTACACAAAAACAACCCCAAATAAACCACTAATTTGATTTTTTTCCTTTTTTATGCATAGGTTTGTATTTGCATTATTTTGTTCCACTTTTCATGCATATTAACAAGTAGTTTAAGATATTTATACATCCTTATTACTCCAAGATCCTTCATGATCTTCCATCACACACAATCAACAACCACCAACAAAGTACTTCTATCAAACTATAAAGCTTAAAAAGAAAAGATGAAGTAGTTAGGGTTTAGGTTTACCTTCTTTGCTCTTCTTCTTAGCTAGATGATCAAGGATCAAAGCTTACTTGCTCTCTTCTCCTCCTCTTGCTCCTTCCGTTCAAGCTCTCTCTCTCTCTTGCTTTCTTTTCTCTTTAAATATTACTTAGGGAAAATAATGAAATGAAACAAGGAAATGCAAGCATATTTGCATGCATTCCTTAATTATAGGCAAACTAAGGTTGGGGTAATAAAGACATTATGCCATCTCTTACTAACTTAACCATCGCTCCTATGGCTAACCATCCACAATTAATTAACTAAATCTAGACATAATCATGCCTTAAGGACTTGTTTGGCTAGATTAAATGGATGGAGGGAACAAGGCATTAACGACTTAGATTATTCGGATAAGAACTTACTACAAATGGTAATTGAGTCACCAAGTTGTTCCCACAATACCCCTTAGCCGGTCACCCCCTTCTTTTCTCACCTTTTCCTCACTTAATTCACCACATGCCAATTTGCTAGCAAGTAACACAGAGCCATACCTTTCCTTGGCTCCAAGTAACTAGGTTTTAACCTTAAGCTCACCATTTGGCTCAACCCTTGACTCCAACCCTAGCCAAGCCACTCCAATCCTAGGCTCAGCCCTAGGCTCAACCCTAGCCAAGCCATTCTAAACCCTAGGCTCAAACTGGCTCGGTTCGGTTACTCATTTTCTTTCTAATTAGGTTTTCCTAACTAGTTCAGTTAGTCAAACCGTAGAATTTTCTTCCGATTTTTTTTATTAAAGATTACATATTCCTGAATAAACGCTATACCGTAATTCGAAAATTCGAAAACACGAAAAAATATTTTTAGTGTGAATAATGTTTTTATGTCTTTTTTTGATAAAAAATATTTTTATTGGAGATTACGTCTCTCTTTCCTAATTAAATGTTATAACTTAATTTGAAATGTCAAAAAACGAAAAATATTATTTTCTACGTTTTATGAATAGTGATTTAGCGTTTTTCATGGAAATATTTTATTTCGTCTATGAAATCGTAACACATATTCATAATCACATAACATATACTTTAGGTCAAAATTGACCTGTAAACACATAACACTTAATCATTTCATCAAAATATTCATTTTATTTAATAAATATTAAAATCCTAATTACAAGGATAAGCTACATTCTTGATCATTACATTCTCCTCCCTTATAAAGATTCTGTCCCCAAAATCACAATACAAGGTTACACAAAAAGATGGGGATAATTTACCCTCATTTTATCTTCGAGTTCCCACGTTGCCTCCTCAACATTGTGGTTCCTCCAAAATAACTTTACAGAAGATATAACTTTATTTCGTAAGACTTACTCTTTCTTATTAATTATTTGAATAGAAATTTCTTCATACGTTAAGTCTCTTTCAACCTAAATAGGTTCATATTCTATTACTTGTTTATAGTCTGGCTTATATGGTCGTAATACCGACACATGAAACACATTATGTATGTGCTCCAACTTCGGAGGTAGGGCTACTTCATAAGCTACCTCCCCTACTCTTCTTAATACTTCAAACGGTCCTATAAACCTCAGACTTACCTTCCTTTTTTTCCCAAATCATATCTTCCCTTTCCAAGGAGATACTTTCAAAAATACGTACTTGCCGACTTCAAAGTCTCGCTTTTTGCGATGCTGATCTGCATACTTCTCCTGTCGATCTTGAGCTGCAACAAGCCTCGCCCTTATTACCTTCACGATTTTCACAGTCTGTTGCACCAATTCTTCTAATAATCAACATTTCCCTACCTCATCCCAATATAGCGGCGTTCTGCATTTTCTTTCGTATAACGCTTCGTAAGGCGGCATGCCTATACTCACGTGATATCTATTGTTATAAGCAAATTCTACTAGAGGTAGGCGGTCGTCCCAATTCCTTTTAAATTCCATGACATAGGCCCTCAACATCTCTTCCAGAGTCTGAATCGTTCTCTCACTTTGTCCATTTATTTGAGGGTTATATGTCGTACTCAACCTCAGCTGCGTTCCGATTCGCTCTTGTAAGCTCTTCCAAAAATTCGACGTGAACCGTGGATCCCAATCGGACATAATCAAAACTGGTACTCCATGTCTGGAAATAATTTCCTTGATATAAAGTTTCGCTAAATGCTCTAAATTAAACTTAAACTTGATTGACAAGAAATGCACTGATTTAGTTAAACGATCCACTATAACCCATATAGCGTCGTATCCCTTCTGCGTATTTGGAAGCCCTACCACAAAATTCATTGTGATATGCTCCCATTTCCACTCCGGAATTTCTAATGGTTATAACAACCCGCTTAATCTTTGATGCTCTGCCTTAACTTTCTGATAAGTCAGGCACCAACTGACGTATTTCGCGACTTCTCTTTTTATATTTAGCCATTAAAAATACTGTCGGAGGTCTTGATACATCTTTGTACTACCCGGATGAATCAAGAACCTCGAACTATAGGCCTCTTGCAAAAAATTTCTCCCTTACTTTCGATACTAGCGGTACCCAAATTCTTCTTTCAAACCTTAACACTCCCTCACTATCTAATTTAAATTTAACCTTTTCTCCATCTGCAATCCTCTTCCTTATATTTTCACACTCCTTATCTCTGAGTTGTGCTCCTTTCACTCTGTCCATTAAAGTTGGACGAGTCTCTATTGAAAATAATTTCTCTTCTAACTCCCTCGAAAATCTCACCTCTATCTCCATTTTAGCCATCGCTATTATCAACTCATCTTGAGCCGTTAACATTGACAACTTCTCCTAACCATTCCTATTTAAAGCGTCTGCCACCACATTTGCCTTCCCCGGGTGATATAAAATCTCACAATCGTAATCTTTTATCAATTTTAACCACCTCCTTTGCCTCATATTTAACTCCTTCTGTGTGAAGATATATTTCAGATTTTTATGGTCCGTATAAATAGTGCCTCTATATTTTCAAGGCAAACACAACTGTTGCCAACTCTAGGTCATGAGTATGGTATCCTTTCTCGTAATTCTTTAACTATCGTGATGCATATGCAATGACCTTCCCATACTGCGTAAGCACGCATCTCAGTCCTCTATGCGACACATCACTGTACACCACAAAATCACATGTATCATCCGGTAAAGATAATATGGGTGCCTCACTCAATCTTTTCTCGTCAAATTGGTTAATGAGGTTGCTATCTTCGAAAAATCCTGGATAAATCTATGATAGTAGCCTGCTAACCCTAAAAAACTTCGCACCTCCGTTTGCATCTTTGGTTGTTCCCAATTAATCACCGCATCCACCTTCGCTGGATCTACAGATACACCATCCTTATCGATCACGTGCCCCAAAAATTGGACTCTCTCTAGCTAAAATTTGCACTTTGAAAATTTTGCATACAACTTCTCCTTCCTTAGTGTCTCCAGCACTATCCTAAGATGTTCAGCTCCTCTATCTTTGAATAGACCAAGATATCATCTATGAACACTATAAATTTGTCCAAATACAGTTTGAACACTATTCATTAAATCTATAAATGCGGTTGGCACATTTGTTAACCCGAACGACATTACCAAAAACTCGTAATGACCATAACGAGTCCTAAATGCCGTCTTAGGTACATGTTCTTCTCTCACCTTCAACTGGTGATACCCCGTCCTCAAATCTATCTTAGAAAAGTACCTAGGCCCTTTCAACTAATTAAAAAATCATCGATCTTGGGCAAATGATACTTATTCTTAATCGTCACCTTGTTCAACTCTCGATAGTCGATACAACGTCTTAACGATCCGTCTTTCTTGTTCACAAATAACACTAGTACTCCCCATGGAGACACACTCGGTTGGATATACTTCCTGTCTAGTAACTCCTGTAATTATATCATTAATTCCTTAATCTTTACTGGGGCCATCCTATATGGGGGCCTCGAAGCTAGTGCCATCCCTGACACAACATCAACAATAAACTCAATCTCCCTATCCGGCAGAAGGCCTGACAACTCGTTCAGAAATACATCCATAAATTCTTGCACGATCGATATGTGGCCTATTTCTGCTCCCACTAACTGAGTATCTATAACATGACATAGATAACCTACGCAACCCTTTCTTAACAACTTTCTAGCTTGCATTATTGTCAGATAACAAGAATATCTTGGCAATTTACTACCATAAAATATTACCTTAGATGATTTGGTATCTGAAGGTTTATACTTTTCTTTTGGCAATCTATTATTGCCTCGTGGTTATACAACCAGTCCATTCCTAGAATTACGTCAAATTCCCCCAATTTAATCAGAATTAAATCTACCAACATCTTGTGTCCCCTTATATCTACGCAACAATTCCTATGAATATATTCAACAGGGATTATTTCCTTATTCGCAACTTCTATGTGCAAGGGAGTCTCTAGCTTCTCTAGAGGTAAACTTAAACGTCTAGCAAAATGCTAAAGAATTTCTCAAAGTTATGAAAACTCAATAGCATAATTAACACTACGACGCTCACAAACAAACTCAACAAATGCTAAAGAATTTCTCAAAGTGTAGATAAAAGCTAGAATATCACCAAAATAGATAATAACAAATTTTCTCATGAAAGAATGCAAAATATGATTTAATTTGAAAACATTTAATGCATTAGTTAATCCAATCGGTCTAACCAAACAAGCATGTAAATCACATCTCACTCCAATCTGATGATAAACACTTTTCAAATTAATATCAAATGATAGCAAGTCATGCAATGAAGATTACTTTAACGAAACGACATGATCACTACCACTGTCAACTAACGACACGTCATGTAAAGATTGAATAGCATGAAAACCTAACTCAGCATATGGATAAGAAAACCTAGAATGAATTTTATGCAAGTAAAAACATTGGAAACAAGAATAGACAACATGATCATAAACTAACTCAACAAATATCAAATATCCTCCATAGTTTATGATGAAGATGATTCTATCATCAAAATAACTAACAATGAATTTATCAATGGAAGCACGCAAAACATGTTTTAACAAACTCATGAAAATGCTAGATGCATTAGCCAGTCTAACTGAAATAACTAACCACCTATACAAATCACATGTCAACACAATTTTTCATTTATCACAATCTCTTAAGCTAACTTGAGTAGGCATTGTCATCACATGGTCATCAACAAATGTAGATAAAACATAAGTACTATGCAATTTATCAAGCATATTATCTAAGCAAAGAAAATAACGACGATACTTGTTTACCAATTTAAAATCGACATACATTCTTGACGTCTTATCTCTTTAGGTACTATGATTTCACGAATAGCACATGAACTCACGACTTCATCCACGATACCTTTCTCTATCAACTCTCCCACCTACCTCGATGACTCCTTCGTCTCCTCAAGAACACCATAAGCTGACGGGTATGACATGATAGCACTGGGTATACAATCTCTCACCTGTATAAGAGAAACAACAGAACTAGATAAAACAGAGTTAATCGGGTTAGTATTCAAAAGCACCGTCTTGTACGAATGTATAGTCATTGGCTTTTCCAAATATAACTCTCCTTTACTCTCACTCTTTTTTTCATAGTCACTTACTTCTCTCTTTTCTTTTCGTTCACTTTTTCTCTCAACTTTTTCTTTTTCTCGTTTATTTTTAATCTATCTTTTCTCAATCTCTTTTTGTTTTTCATTCTCATTTTCTTCAATCTCTCTTTTGTTTTCTTCCTCACTCTTTTCAATCTTTTCTTTTTCTCTCTCTTGATCAATGTCTCTTTGTTGTTCACTTTCTTTCTCTTGATCACAATCTTTTTGTACAATCATTAGATCTTCACGGACTTCATCATGTACACTGGAATCTAACAATTCTCCTTGGATTGCATATTCTATTCCATCTTCTTCCTCTCTTGGATGATTTTGCTCCTTTTGCGCCTTATGGATATTCTGTAGTTGCCTCCAACAATCCTCCATAAACTCTTTAGAAAACAATGGTTCCCAATACACCTTAGGAGTTTCTCGAGACTGTCTCCGATGCGAATCTCTATGCCTATAATTCGTCCTTAAATCATCCCAAGTTGAATGCCTTGAAAGTTGATCAACATATCTTGGAGTTGCATACTCGTTCCTCCTATTAAGCTGTACTGGACCAAGCCGCTTCTTCATTATGGTTTTTAATTCTTCCCATGTCTCGATCGAATGCTCTCCATAATTTTTCCTACGATGCTTAAACTGAACCCACCATGTAATTGCATGATCGAAAAACTCTTGAATCGCTAGTTTGAACTTCCTATGCCCGGAATAATTATGGTAGCCAAACTCCCACTCCATCCTATTTTCCCATCTCATATACACGCTAGGATCATTCTCGCCTTGGGAAGAATTCCTTCGAGACCCATAAGTACTTTCACAATTATATCCATACATATTTACTGCAAAACAAAGGTTAGTAAATAAAGAAAAATTTTCCTCACACACTCCCTTACGTATTTCGCTTAAACAATGTATCACATAATTATGAAATCACTCGTGTATTGCTCAATTGGCTTTTACCCTCAATTGAGCTCACACTCTTGCCTTTTACCTCTCTAATATTCCCTCTTATAGGTTCTTTTTGACTTCACCAAACAAATATCACAGTTTACTATTCAATTCAAAAAATAACTTATCAAGAACAAATATAGAAGGTATGACTATAATAACCAACAAGAATTTACGATCACCAATTATACCCTTCTTGAATGAATTCTCAATAATCTCGAAACTTACGGATACCAAGTAATTTTGCCACAAATAATAATTTTCCCCAATAATAGAAACCAAACGAAATAATTGCTATTTTTTTTGCTCAACAATTCAAACACGAAAAATAAAGATAAGTAACTCGCTAGGAACTTAGCTCTGATACCAAATGATAGACTCCACGACACGCTTGCGTGAGGTGGTCGTCGCCCGGATAGTTTCTAGCAGCCTATTTAGGTGGAACTCTCTCGACACCGTAACCTAACGTCTACAAAGAGACGAGAACCTTGGTACCATCGATCAAGCAATGAAGCTGCATTGAATGGAACACCAACGACACTTAAACCCCGTGTTTATAATGAAACAGTAACCTTAGTACAATCGACAATTGATGCGGTAGAAGATGCCACACAGAACTATTAACGACGTTCAAATACCATGAGTTAATGGATCGATGCAAGGATGACGGACATTGATGTTTTCAGGGTTGGGAGTTCGACTCAGTTACGTTGATGTCTTAGGTTTGAGAGTTCGGCTTCGGCTTTGGAAATCTCTTCAAGAGTCGAGATTGGATTTTCTTATAGAGTTTTCTTTGGGTCTGGCTTTGGGCATTATTATTATTTTTAGCTACCTTTATTTTAGGGTATGTTTTTTGTTCTTTTATGGTAGTGTTTTATTATTAGAAAGTGAATCTTTTCTGTTATTACGTTGTTAATTACGACATGATTATTGGGAGTTTGTTACCGTGTTTATAGGGATTTGTTACATTCTGAAAAGGGAATATTTTAGCTATAAAGCCTGGCTCGTGGACTGCATGAAAAATAGTTTTGTGAATTTTAATAATATTAATTTAAGTATCAGAGAAGTTTCTCTATGTTTTGGGTAATTCTCTTGCTTTCTTTGCTTGTGAATTTTCTATTAAACTAGCCCCCAAAATAATCCCTATTCTACCTGGCGTTAGTTAGTATTAGAGCTTCAACATCTTCTAGGGGTAAGATATCATCAGTTTCAATGGCTAGTGGTCGTGGTCGTCGTGGGCAAATTCCGAACGAGGAAGTCCCGCACCGTGATCGTAACGTTCAGCATGTGGTGATTGAATATATATAGAGACAAGTTATAGAGTTAACCAGTATCTAACAGTGCAGGATTTCGGTAATCGTGGAGCGGGAAATTTTGATTCCAATTCCAGTTTTGAAAACCTGTATCACCATTGGGATTAATTCAGGGAGCATTGTGGACGAGTGGATCGTCGTAAAGATCTCGATTTTAAAGTAGAACTACCCGAGTTTTCTAGTACGTTACAAGCCGAGGGATTCATTGATTGAATGAATGAAGTAGAATGAATTTTTGAATATAAGGAAGTTCCAAAAAATGACAAAGTGAAACTAGTTGCCATCAGACTCAAGGGCAAAGCATCTATGTGGTGGGAGCAGATGTGAAGAACGCGAGAAAGACAGGGCAAGGCCAAAATCACGGATTGGGAAAAGATGGAAAAAATGATGCAGGGACACTTTATTCCTTTTGGCTACACTCAATCCTTGTTTAAGCGATTACACTTATTGAGGCAAGGCACCAGATCAGTTGATGACTACAAAGAGGAGTTCTACCAATTGATAGCCCAGAACGATCTATTCGAAACTGAAGAACAGTTGGTGGTGCGGTATTTGGGGGGATTACGATAACGCCTGCAGGATGCGCTCAGTCTTCATTCGTTATGGACCATTTCTGAAGCATACTAGTGTGCATGTGATGTAGAACAATAACAAAATTGGAGACCTGTGATAAGAAATAATCAAAACAGTAGACCTTCAAACACTCAGGAATCCCGTCCTGCCAAGCAGAAACTACGGGAACATAAACCCTACTAATAGATGTTTCAAATGTAGTGAACAGGGACATATCGCGATAGAGTGCAGGAAGCCAGTCAGTTAGAAGGGCAACAACCTCCTGATTGGAGAAGACGTGGAAGAAGTAGAGGAAGCTGATAAACCTATGTATGACGAGTATGATGATGAAAATGTACTTTATGGAGATGGCCATGAGACTTTGGTCATTCGTAAGAGTCTACTGACTCCTAAAGGCGATTCAGGGGATGATTAGTTGAGAATTAATATTTTCCATTCAACTTGGACCGTGGCAGATAAAGTCTGCAAGTTGATCATTGATAGTGGCAGTTGTAAAAATGTATTCTCTGAAGAGGCTGCCCAAAAGTTACAATTGAAGACGGATCGTTATCCCAAACCACATAAATTGTCATGGCTGAGTATGTGTTCTATTCTACTTTTACTTTCTTTAAATTTTGTAATGTTATTTGTTAGTGGTTTAATTGAGATTTTTTATTATTGCACTTAACTATTCATATTATATATTAATCTTGTTTTGTTGTTAAATTAGTTTTTAAATATTTATTGATTGTCAGACATGGACATATGTAATTAGGCTACAACAACTAGATGTGAAAAATTTGAATCTATTCCTAAAAATGTTCAAGCCGAAGGGACTAGTGACGAACCTGTCACTGCTGATATTCACCAAGAAACTCACCCGCAAAATGTTAACCCCCAAACCCAAGTACCAGAATCTTTTACCCAAAATATCCAGTTCCAAACTCATACACTGGAATCTCCTTCCCTTAATATTGAGGGGGACCCTGGTAAAAGACCACCAATAAGTTCTTATCCCGCTAGTGAAAGAGATAATTTTCGAAGAAGTTATTTACTTAGGGGCTTAACTCAACCAATACGTACAAATTTCTCGATACACTAATTAGTGGAGTTGCTCGTAAATTCAACAAGAATTAGTACAAGAAATATCCAAGTTGATTGGAATATAGTTTAAGTAAAGATGCTCTATTTTGTTTGTATTGTTACCTATTTAAAATTGATCATGGTAACCAAGGTGGTGGGGATGCATTTTTGGCGAGGGATTTAGAAATTAGAAGAGGATGGATAGATTGGAAATACATGCTGGAGATCATGGTAATGTTCATCGTAAATGTGAACAAGCTTGTCGTGATTTATTAAATCAACCTGAACACATAGATATCAATCTAACTAACATAACTGAGGAACAAATGATTGATTACTGTCTTCGATTTCTTGCATCAGTTAAATGTGTTAGGTTTCTTTTAAAAGAAGGATTGCCTTTTCGTGGTCACGATGAGTTAGAGTGTTCAAGAAAACGAGGGCTATTTATTTCTCAACTAGTGTTTCTTTTGGAAAACAATGATGAGGTGTATAAAGTTGTCCTAAAAAATACTCCAGAGAATCATAAATTGATTGCACCCTCAATCCAAAAAGATATTTGTAGAGCCGCTACATTTTTTTACTACACAAGTTATCATTAAAGAAATTAAAGATGGGTTTTTTCTTTATAAGTTGATGAGGCTCGTGATACATCAATCAAAGAATAAATGGCAGTGATTTTATGATACGTGGACAAGTATGGTTGTATCATTGAGCAATTTCTTGCCATTATTCATGCTACTAAAACTTCTGCTTTGACACTAAAAGCTGTTATTGATCAACTTTTTCTAAACATGGATTGAGAATGTCACGTGTGAGTGGCCAAGGTTATGATGGAGCTAGCAATATGTCAGGGAAGTTTAAAGGTCTTAAGAGTTTAATATTATCTGAAAATCCATGAGTTTTCTATATTCATTGTTTTGCACATCAGCTTCAGTTGACACTTGTTGCAATTGCTAAGAAACATAAGTCATTATGTTCTTTCTTTGATTATCTTGGATTGTTAGCAAATGTTGTTGGGGCTTCTTGCAAGCGAAAAGAAATTCTCCGATTGACACAATTTCAAAAAGTAGCTGAAGGAGTTGCTAATGGCGAAATCAAGAGTAGACGAGGTTTGAATCAAGAAACAACATTAAAGTGGCCTGGAGAAATTGTAACGCCCCAAAATCTGGTTCCCTTGAATCTCGGGTCTGGTGCGCCATGGTACATCCATATTCTAATTCCACTCCATTAATCAATAATATAATTAGTAAAACTTGTATGTTTTAAAACTTTTTATAACCTTTAATATCAATATAGATATTAAATTAAACTCAGTTATTTAAAACTTTATAACTTACCATATTCCAAAATCACAATTTTTATAATTCACTCTTATATCTTAAAATCATATATATTATGATTTATCTCTAACGTCAGTTGTGAATATAAAATTCGACTTTTGACATTAAATTTATTCTTTTGAACCATAATTCATCATCTATAACCATCTCTTATACATTAATGTCATCATATCAATTTACTTTACAAAATAATTGTAAAGCTACATTTCAAATCTACAACGAACATCCTTTATTTCATAACTCAAGGTTTATACAACTCGGCTCATGTACATTATAAGAGGCATCTTGACTTAATATAAGTCTAACTGAAGAAAACGATAAAGATCTTCTTCTTAACATGCCTCAATTCTTTATCGCCATGAGAGAATTTCATCTTTAAATCTGCAAATAAAGTTATTTGCAAGTATGAGCACGACGGCCCAACAAATCTCACAGTTAACACATTTCATGCTTCACAGAGCATACATGTTTTACACTTATTCATGCGACATTCATTTCATGATGTGCATTGTATACATGCCTCAGATGTTTCATGTTGTGCATTTTTCTTTAACTATCAACAGTTATTCAAATTTACCAACTAAATAATTTTAGTTACAATCACATAATATTTACATGCTTAACTTGTTCACATAGAACAACAAATTTCATTAACGACCATATACTCATGATTTAACATACATTATCACATATTTTTACATAGCAACAAGTTTACAAATTACTATAAGAACTTGTCTCGATTTGCGTTTATTGCTATACATTCATCGAACATCTTTCGCATAACCTCATTCGTCGGTTTACCTCATTCGAACTCCAACCATCCTTGTATAATCTATATATAACACATTGGGTTATAACATACTCCATAATCTCATTCGAGACTTAAAAAATTTCTAGATTACTTATTAGTCTTTACTTCATCCTACGCTCGAGATATTATATTTTACGTAGGTTAATTAGTACATAATATATTCAATATTCCATTAGACTTTTTATACTAATCAATCAAGTTCTAAATTGATTTGATCATTATATAAATAGGTTAATCTAACTTTCATATGATTAGAGTTTTAATTCATGAAAGGTTTATATTCATATGCATCAAATTCTCCTGTTTTAAACAAACTACTTTTGAAACTCTGCAGCAGGGCACGGTCGTGCCGTAAACAAGTCTGGGAGTGGCTCGACAGCGCCACTTCGACAGAGTGCCTTCCCAATTCTGTTTTTTTGTAGAATTTCCAGCTTTGTGGCTTTCAGTCCTCCTTTTTCGTAGCATAACTTTCACACTATAAATCTAATTTGCCTAAAACTCGATCATGCTTCTAGACCATGCTACAAGGTACACTTTACACTAGAGTTTGGTCTTTATAACCATCCTTATGGTATAAAACAAAGAGCTCAAAAATCTGCATTTAGTATGATTTTTATTTAAACTAGTTTGCAAGGAAATCTTTTAAAACCATTTTGAACTTGATTTGATACACTTAAACAACTTGAGTTATCTCATAACTCATGTATACATGCTATCTTGCTCATAACATTAGCCCATTCTCATGTTTTAGCATAATAGTCTCGTTGAGATATTTTTATCAAACATATAGCATGCACAATTTCAAAAGCTTAGTTTTTCATAAAATCTAGACACATAAACATGCCATCTCCTTATATCTTCTGAACCCTTCATGGTTCCATAATCTAAACTCCCACAATCAATCACAATAATAACAGTTGATATTTACTTCAATTTCATGAATTTAGCAAGGATGTCATGACTTACCTCTTGGTTTGATATGTTCTTAGTTGAATTCTTGCTTTAAACTTGTTTTTAGATGAATTCAATCTTCTCTTGACAACACCTTGCTTGATTCTTCTTCAAATTCAGTTGACAGCTTCAATCTTTTAGAGGATTTGGTGATGCCTTTGACAAGAATTTGATGAATTATTCTATTTTTGGCTTGAAGTAGGAAAACTTAGACAAGGAATTGGTTTGGAACGGGTGGGATTAAGAGCAGAGAAGAGCATGGAGTGTTTTTTTTTTTTCATTTAAGCTTCCTCAGCTCTCTTTCATTTATCAAACATTATAGCTTAGTGTCCTTTCCTGGCTTAATAGCCTTACACCTCCTGTTTACTAACCAATGACTCAACATCATGTACTTATTCTTAAATTCTCAGCATACATATTTTACATATATTGTGACGCCCCCAAATTCTTTACACTCCTTGTAGCAGATTTGGTGCTCACGTGATACTATTCAACTATAAATATCCATAATATATAACTTCTATCTATCCAAGGTTCACAGTATCCCATAACAGAAAATAGTTCTGGCCAGAACGTTCACTGTGTTTAGATACCCTCACTTGGATGTGTAGATTCATATTTTATGAATATCTCTTTCATATCAATATTCCATATCTATCTGACATTCACAGTATTAATGATCCACAACCGAAATATGCTTTTTCTCTGGGTTGGGACAATAAGGAGAAACATGTCCCTCTTGTCCACATCTATAACATATCGGTTTCCCTTTTCTGCATATACCTTGATGATAATTCCCACAGTTTGTACATTTTCCTTTCTTTTTAAATTTTCCTTTGTTATTTCCAGAAGTTTCTGGATCGTTGTCGTTTGACTTTCTTTTCCCTTTCCTACTTGATGTTTCATATGGTACGCTGCATTCGGCTCCCATTTTATCGATTTGAATTTTCAGTGCATCTTGCTCTTCCATCATTTCAATTAATGCTTTTCGTAATTGATAGTTCAACAATCTTTCTATTTCCCATAATTTTTCTAGAGACAAAACCTTATTCTTCAGATTCTGCACTTCTATTGATGTCTGATCAGCTTCAACTTTCGTGTCCGAATCACTATCTGTTAATACTACCAATACTGGTTCTGGTACTATCTTTTCCACAATGATTACCTCTTCAAAGTCGCTTTCAATGCGAGCCCCTACTTCAGCTATTTGCTTGAGTATTGGCTCTAGTGGAGTGGTCAATCCCTCGCTTGTGATATGAGAATCTCCTATTTTGTTTTCGCCTGTCATCTACATGCAAATTAGCTCTGATTAGTACATAATAAACATTATATACACATAGCAAATAATAGTTTAAGTTACTTTTATTTCGTTTTACGATGAATTTCCTCAATTCATCTCCTTTAAACTCTATTAGAGTTATTTATTTTCCAACGCTTCTATCTAGCCTAAGGTTATAGCCTAAGGTATTCCCACATAAGGTTTCTAACCTACAGCTCTGATACCAACCTGTGACGCCCCCAAATCCTGGTACTTGAAACTCGTACTTGGTGCTATACGATACATTCATTCAAACTACTTAATATATTAAATAATTAAAAAGATTACATCAGAGTTTGCTATCCCAGGTACGAAGACCTTAAAGTACGTTATTACATGATAGATAATATGTTATCACATAATAACACTACAACTAATACAGATAACGACTTCTAGTTACTCCTGCAGCTTTCCTTTGCCCTTGTCCTTGCCGGACCCTTCTACTCGCCCAGGTTTAACTGAAAACATTTAATTTCAAAGCAAGAATGAGCATTCAATTGCTCAGCAAGTAATAGTAGTTAATAAACATCGTGTACAAGGATTAAATGTTTCCTTTGAGATATACTTCTACAACGAATCAATAGTTGTGAAGTAGTTGAAACCGATTTTGAATAACATATCAAAGCATTCTTATTTTTGAAACAACATATTGACTAAAGATGCTGAGTGGTCAGAAGACCAAGAACTTGTGTTTTTAAATTTATGAAAAGGTTTGAACAGAAATTCATCTGTCAACCGACTGACTTACGGGCACGGTGGGTGATCAGCCCGTTATGCCCTGCGTTGATCAACACTACATGTGGGAACGACATTTGCGTTCATCATGATCGCCTTTAGCGCATAAAAATTTCCCAAATAAGGGTAGTTCATACTCAGACTTGAGTCCAAACTAAAACGATTCAGTTGGACAGTTCTACCTATCATCAATAATATTTCAAGATTTTCAATTGAGAAGTAAAGGAATATCAGTCTAGTTATATCGAACGACTTAGACTTGTTGTCTAAACAGTTTATGTTTAATAAGAATAAAAGATATATGTCACAACGAAGTTCATTAACATAGATATTGAGTGTAACTTTAGAAAACTTGCTTGAAGTAAATGTGTCATCGATAGGATACTTGCATAAGGTTTAGAGTACTTGCGTTCAATGTATGAGAAGTTGGAAACTTGCTCAAAGTGAATAAGATTAGGATTCTTGTGTAATCAAAGCTTCTTCCATATATTATAAACATAGTACGTAAAGGTACTTGTATTCAATAGATAGAGTGAATGAGGTTAGGAAACTTATAATAGGTTAAGATACTTGCAATATCAAAGCTCCTCACGTATATTTATAAAAGTAATGCATAAGATTGCGATACTTGCCTCTTGCGTAGATTACGTTTATCGCTTAACTTTACTTCAAATATCCTACACAGTTATTTATGCATAAATATTCATTAACCATGAATAACAAGCTTATATACGCATATACATTTCAAGTAATCACATTAGACACACATTTAGTCAGACTTTCCACAGTCATTACTTCTCTTTTAAAAACCTTGGCTTGACATAATTGGTTTATGTTTTTATTCCATTTTTGCCAACCTTTTTACTCCGCACAATCACGCTAATCTCCATGGCTCTAATTCAATCCACAAGAATCTAATTCAAAGAAAAAAACATACATGAACATATATATCTTAACAATTTAACTTACTAACTTTACATTTCCAAACTTGATTGCAATATAACTTTTTAATCTAGCAAAACTAATTTCATCACATGCTATAACTAATTTCCAGTCATATATTATACCCATATTAGAACAATATAACATACCATCTGATTTTTATATAAAACTTACATAACCTAACTATTTTCGCAACAAACCCAATTTCGCACAATCAATTATTTTTGAAAACTAACTTTCTATCTTTGCATATTCAATTCCCACATCAGAACTATAATTTATAATCAAGTTAATCCATAAAATTACTTGACTTTATTAACATTTGGTAACTGTTTTTGCAAAAATATATGTCTGGGCTATATTTAAAAAAATTAGATGATTACCTTTGGTTTCCAATATTTGATCTTTGTATGCTTATTGAATGGAAATAGGTTTGGTTTGAGATGGGTTGCTTCAGCCGAATTGAAAGGTTCAGGGGTTGGTTCACCTAGACAGTGAGGAAGAAAGGAAGGGTGCCGAAGCTTTTATAGGCCTTATTCCTTGAAGGCTACACAATTTTCTTCCTCTCCACAACACTTGGATCACACGATTCCTTCTCCCAAGTCACCACCTCCTACTTCCCCTCTCTCATCTACCGAGCAGTTGGGTTTTTTTTTTTTTTTTTAAACATTTTTCCTTGCTCCCCAAAACTTTTGCTTGCTCCTTACGAATGAGTTTTCAGACCGCCCCTGCTTCTCTCTCTTACTTGAAGGTTACCCAAATTAAAAAGACAATGCAGCTCATGCTTTTTAATTAAACTGACTCAGCTTTTCTCTTTTAAACTTCTCAGCTACTTATCTCTTTAATGTTACATACATTAGTATATCATATATAATACACATAATACATTGCACTTATTATATATATACATACATATGGTACATACGTAATATATATTACACATATAACATTTATTCCATTATGTATTAACATAATGTTACATAATCAATACATTAGATAAAATATTTAATGTAATATATTAAAATCATAAATTATTTTAATTCATTTTATTTAACGTATACAATTGTGTATACTTAAATTTAATTATTCCTTTATAATTTATTTACATACAACTGATGCTTATTTTTGTTTTAGTATACCTTTCGTACCTATCGCGTAATGTCACACAATTATTTCCTTAATTAAACGGAATAAATCCATTTAATAAGATAACATATTTAGTGTGACGAACCCACTATATTAAAATATATTAAAATTATTAATATTCAATTAATTATTTAAATTCATTTATTCAATATATATAACTAATTTTGTATAATTAAATTTAATCATCTCCTTCGTTCCAAAAATGGAAGTCATATATTTATTAATATACAATTTATCTCTCCGACTTAAGCTTCTAACTTAGCTGATTTGTTCTTCCTTGCGGGTTACTCACTAATGTACTATATTATATAATATAAATAATACATATTACATATTATATTTTACATACCATAAATAACATATTGTATATATTACACATTACATAATATATATAATATATTATACATATATATTATATCTCTTATTTTTTTCCATAAAATAAATGCTACTTAATAAATAAAAGTAATTTATTTAATGGAATCATTTTATCATATTAAAATAATTTAATGACATAAATTTTAATTCATTCAAAGTATACACTAATTTGGTATACTTAAATCAATTATTTCCTTTTTCTTTATCTCACAATTTGTTTCTAACAACTCATATGTATTTAATATATATATATATATATATATATATATATATATATATATATATATTCAAATATATTCATTACATCACAAACATATTCACATTACACCGCACGTATCACATATGCAGTATAATAAAATAACCTATTAAAATAAAAAAAAATTATTTGAGTAAAATCTTTATTTTAAATATTAATCTGGGAATTTGAATTGTTACATTCTTTCCCCCTTATAAAGATTCCGTCCCCGGAATCGCAAAATAAAACTATCCATGTTATGCGAGTAGTTTTCTTCCTTCTTTCTGCTATCTCCCGTGTTACGTTGATTTGATTTCTTTAACGATCCTTGTTGTCTACTTGAAACAGATGGTCGATCTATTTTCGATGCGCTTTCGTTTGCTTTTGCATGCTCTTTTAGAATCTCATCGCGAAACGGATCCCGATTTGATACAATCGATATTTAATATTCTATATATTTGACCGGTGTATGTTAACTTGGTTATTAATCGGAACACAGATTCCTCCTTCAAACATTCTTTTATTAACGATTTATATCTAACCTATTTCCTCTCCCGGAATTCGCTTCCTTATTTCTATTATCAAGGGATTCTAATGTCTCCAAAGGTAACGTCAAAATCTTTTAGCAAAATTATAATATTCAAAGAAAATAGGTTGCATCCGAATTAAATATATACATTTATATAATTGGTCAGAATGGTACCTACAACTCCATTTCTGGCTGCTACTGTGTCTTGGACCGTCATGATGAAAGTCCTCTCAGTTGGTCTATTTGGTGGAGTTGGACCGGTTATAGCCAGCTTTCTACTGTTGTTCCCCCTACTGCCGCTTCCCCCGTCGGCTCCTTTCTTTGGGCAATTCCTTATGATGTGGTTTGTCGACCCACAAATAAAATATCCGCTATTCTTTCTTGGATTTGGGCAGTTAGGAGAGATGTGTCCCTCCTGTCCGCAGTTATAACATACCGATCTTCCCTTCAAACATTCTCTCGAGTGATTTTTTCCGCATTTATTACGTACATTGTTTAACCCTTTTAGTTAGGTCTCCCTGATTATTTCCGGTATTCCCGGAGTTATTCCATTTTCTCTTTCCACTTCCACTGCCTCCCTCAGTTTTAACTACTCCCTCGATTTTAGCTTTATTCTTCTTCTCCTTATTGTAGAGGCTCATGGCCTCACTTCCACCTTCGGCTATAATAGCCTTCTCCAAGATTGATCCGAAAGAACCAATCTGCAACACTGTGACCTTATTGTAGAGTCAGGGTTTCAGGCCCTGCTCAAACCTTCTCACCTTCCTTTCTTCAGTGTCCACTTGGTGTGGAGCTAACCTAGCCAGTTCATTGAACTTGGCAGCGTATTGAGACACGGTCATGTCTTCCTATTTCAATTCTAAAAATTGTATCTCCATTCGGTTTTGTGCACTTGGAGGGAAATAATTCTCAAAGTATAACTTCTTGAATCTTTCCCACAAAATTACTCTTGCTCCAGCCCTATTCCTGTTAGCTTCCCACCAAAAATTGGCCTCACCTTTTAACATATATGTAGCAAAAGCAGTCTTTTGCTCGTCTCCTACTTTGGCCACCTCAAACGCTTTTTCTATCTCCTTGATCCATGACTGAGCCTCTATAGGCTCAGTAGTCCCCCTAAACTCAGGTGGTCCGACACTTTTGAAGTCCTTAAAATTAGCTACATGTACTGCTAGCGGGTTTATATGTGCGTTAGGGTTAGGAGGATTTCTATTTTGAAAGGCTCCCATTAACAGATCAACGAATCTTTGTATTGGGTCTTGCCGATCCTCACCCTCATTTTTATTTTCAGATTCCTCATTAATATTACGGCGTGTTCTCGGTATTCCTCTTCCTCTCCATCTTGGCGGCATTTTTCTGTAAATAACATGTTTATTAATATTAATATTACCTCATACTACATATACTCATCACAAAGCATACTTATCAAACATATACTCATTATAAAGCATACACAACGAAGATTTGTATTAATATCCTTCTTAAAATTTACATTTCTTATCCCTTGATTACATACAAATCGATGGGATTATCCTGTAACTTATACAAAGTTAGGATTAACACACTACACACATATTCATATACATCAATCAAGGAATATAATCCTACTTCCTGTTCGGACAATCTCTCGCTAGATGTGTTAATGATCCACAACCGAAATATGCTTTTTCTCTGGGTTGGGACAATAAGGAGAAACATGTCCCTCTTGTCCACATCTATAACATATCGGTTTCCCTTTTCTGCATATACCTTGATGATAATTCCCACAGTTTGTACATTTTCCTTTCTTTTTAAATTTTCCTTTGTTATTTCCAGAAGTTTCTGGATCGTTGTCGTTTGACTTTCTTTTCCCTTTCCTACTTGATGTTTCATATGGTACGCTGCATTCGGCTCCCATTTTATCGATTTGAATTTTCAGTGCATCTTGCTCTTCCATCATTTCAGTTAATGCTTTTCGTAATTGATAGTTCAACAGTCTTTCTATTTCCCATAATTTTTCCAGAGACAAAACCTTATTCTTCAGATTCTGCACTTCTGTTGATGTCTGATCAGCTTCAACTTTCGTGTCCGAATCACTATCTGTTAATACTACCAATACTGGTTCTGGTACTATCTTTTTCACAATGATTACCTCTTCAAAGTCGCTTTCAATGCGAGCCTCTACTTCAGCTATTTGCTTGAGTATTGGCTCTAGTGGAGTGGTCAATCCCTCGCTTGTGATATGAGAATCTCCTATTTTGTTTTCGCCTGTCATC
This sequence comes from Aralia elata, assembly GCA_034770075.1. Taxonomy (NCBI): domain Eukaryota; kingdom Viridiplantae; phylum Streptophyta; class Magnoliopsida; order Apiales; family Araliaceae; genus Aralia; species Aralia elata. The sequence goes on along the minus strand of CM068381.1, from coordinate 2,571,499 downwards.
TACATGCAAATTAGCTCTGATTAGTACATAATAAACATTATATACACATAGCAAATAATAGTTTAAGTTACTTTTATTTCGTTTTACGATGAATTTCCTCAATTCATCTCCTTTAAACTCTATTAGAGTTATTTATTTTCCAACGCTTCTATCTAGCCTAAGGTTATAGCCTAAGGTATTCCCACCTAAGGTTTCTAACCTACAGCTCTGATACCAACCTGTGACGCCCCCAAATCCGGGTACTTGAAACTCGTACTTGGTGCTATACGATACATTCATTCAAACTACTTAATATATTAAACAATTAAAAAGATTACATCAGAGTTTGCTATCCCAGGTACGAAAACCTTAAAGTACGTTATTACATCATAGATAATGTGTTATCACATAATAACACTACAACTAATACAGATAACGACTTCTAGTTACTCCTGCAGCTTTCCTTTGCCCTTGTCCTTGCCGGACCCTTCTACTCGCCCAGGTTTAACTGAAAACATTTAATTTCAAAGCAAGAATGAGCATTCAATTGCTCAGCAAGTAATAGTAGTTAATAAACATCGTGTACAAGGATTAAATGTTTCCTTTGAGATATACTTCTACAACGAATCAATAGTTGTGAAGTAGTTGAAACCGATTTTGAATAACATATCAAAGCATTCTTATTTTTGAAACAACATATTGACTAAAGATGCTGAGTGGTCAGAAGACCAAGAACTTGTGTTTTTAAATTTATGAAAAGGTTTGAACAGAAATTCATCTGTCAACCGACTGACTTACGGGCACGGTGGGTGATCAGCCCGTTATGCCCTGCGTTGATCAACACTACATGCGGGAACGACATTTGCGTTCATCATGATCGCCTTTGGCGCATAAAAATTTCCCAAATAAAGGTAGTTCATACTCAGACTTGAGTCCAAACTAAAACGATTCAGTTAGACAGTTCTACCTATCATCAATAATATTTCAAGATTTGCAATTGAGAAGTAAAGGAATATCAGTCTAGTTATATCGAACGACTTAGACTTGTTGTCTAAACAGTTTATGTTTAATAAGAATAAAAGATATATGTCACAACGAAGTTCATTAACATAGATATTGAGTGTAACTTTAGAAAACTTGCTTGAAGTAAATGTGTCATCAATAGGATACTTGCATAAGGTTTAGAGTACTTGCGTTCAATGTATGAATGAAGTTGGAAACTTGCTCAAAGTGAATAAGATTAGGATTCTTGTGTAATCAAAGCTTCTTCCATATATTATAAACATAGTACGTAAAGGTACTTGTATTCAATAGATAGAGTGAATGAGGTTAGGAAACTTATAATAGGTTAAGATACTTGCAATATCAAAGCTCCTCACGTATATTTATAAAAGTAATGCATAAGATTGCGATACTTGCCTCTTGCGTAGATTACGTTTATCGCTTAACTTTACTTCAAATATCCTACACAGTTATTTATGCATAAATATTCATTAACCATGAATAACAAGCTTATATACGCATATACATTTCAAGTAATCACATTAGACACACATTTAGTCAGACTTTCCACAGTCATTACTTCTCTTTTAAAAACCTTGGCTTGACATAATTGGTTTATGTTTTTATTCCATTTTTGCCAACCTTTTTTACTCCGCACAATCACGTTAATCTCCATGGCTCTAATTCAATCCACAAGAATCTAATTCAAAGAAAAAAACATACATGAACATATATATCTTAACAATTTAACTTACTAACTTTACATTTCCAAACTTGATTGCAATATAACTTTTTAATCTAGCAAAACTAATTTCATCACATGCTATAACTAATTTCCAGTCATATATTATACCCATATTAGAACAATATAACATACCATCTGATTTTTATATAAAACTTACATAACCTAACTGTTTTTGAAAACTAACTTTCAATCTTTGCATATTCAATTCCCACATCAGAACTATAATTTATAATCAAGTCAATCCATAAAATTACTTGACTTTATTAACATTTGGTAACTGTTTTTGCAAAAATATATGTCTGGGCTATATTTAAAAAAATTAGATGATTACCTTTGGTTTCCAATATTTGATCTTTGTATGCTTATTGAATGGAAATAGGTTTGGTTTGAGATGGGTTGCTTCAGCCAAATTGAAAGGTGCAGGGGTTGGTTCACCTAGACAGTGAGGAAGAAAGGAAGGGTGCCGAAGCTTTTATAGGCCTTATTCCTTGAAGGCTACACAATTTTTTTGCTCTCCACAACACTTGGATCACACGATTCCTTCTCCCAAGTAACCACCTCCTACTTCCCCTCTCTCATCTACCGAGCAGTTGGGTTTTTTTTTTTTTTTTTTTAAACATTTTTCCTTGCTCCCCAAAACTTTTGCTTGCTCCTTACGAATGAGTTTTCAGACCGCCCCTGCTTCTCTCTCTTACTTGAAGGTTACCCAAATTAAAAAGACAATCCAGCTCATGCTTTTTAATTAAACTGACTCAACTTTTCTCTTTTAAACTTCTCAGCTACTTATCTCTTTAATGTTACATACATTAGTATATCATATATAATACACATAATACATTGCACTTATTATATATATACATACATATGGTACATACGTAATATATATTACACATATAACATTTATTCCATTATGTATTAACATAATGTTACATAATCAATACATCAGATAAAATATTTAATGTAATATATTAAAATCATAAATTATTTTAATTCATTTTATTTAACGTATACAATTGTGTATACTTAAATTTAATTATTCCTTTATAATTTATTTACATACAACTGATGCTTATTTTTGTTTTAGTATACCTTTCGTACCTATCGCGTAATGTCACACAATTATTTCCTTAATTAAACGGAATAAATCCATTTAATAAGATAACATATTTAGTGTGACGAACCCACTATATTAAAATATATTAAAATAATTAATATTCAATTAATTATTTAAATTCATTTATTCAATATATACAACTAATTTTGTATAATTAAATTTAATCATCTCCTTCGTTCCAAAAATGGAAGTCATATATTTATTAATATACAATTTATCTCTCCGACTTAAGCTTCTAACTTAGCTGATTTGTTCTTCCTTGCGGGTTACTCACTAATGTACTATATTATATAATATAAATAATACATATTACATATTATATATTACATAACATAAATAACATATTGTTTATATTACACATTACATAATATATATAATATATTATACATATATATTATATCTCTTATTTTTTTTCCATAAAATAAATGCTACTTAATAAATAAAAGTAATTTATTTAATGGAATCATTTTATCATATTAAAATAATTTAATGACATAAATTTTAATTCATTCAAAGTATACACTAATTTGGTATACTTAAATCAATTATTTCCTTTATCTCACAATTTGTTTCTAACAACTCATATGTATTTAATATATATATTTATATATATATATATATATATATATATATTCAAATATATTCATTACATCACAAACATATTCACATTACACCGCATGTATCACACATGCAGTATAATAAAATAACCTATTAAAATAATAAAAAAAAATTATTTGAGTAAAATCTTTATTTTAAATATTAATCTGGGAATTCGAATTGTACAAACATGGTCTCTTTCCCTTGTCTGTTCCTGAAATTCCGGGATTACCATCTAAAACTGCAAAGAAAAGTTTATACAAGGATGAGCTACAGAATGCTCAACAAGTTTATTTCAAAAATGTAAACACAATGTGTTTGATTTGAAAGAAGTTCAAAAGTTTTTGTCAACTGAGGGTTCAGTACATGAACCATGTGTTTCAACCAATTCTGTCAGCCTTCAATGACTTAGAACAGCTTTGTTCAGATATCTTATAGGGGATCAGCCTAATCGAGATATCCTAGGAGTATGCATACCATCCTAATCGTGCCCAACATGCACTAGATGTCAAGATATTATCAACAATAACAACTCATATAGGGTGTTTGTATACTCAGTTATAAGATGTTGTACCAAACAATTTGGCTTGACACAACAATTCATGCTCAAATAAACAATATATGAATAATGATTCATTTTTAAGTTATGCTGAATCAAGAAACAATAACTTCATATTAATTGATAGCAAGATGTATAATACTTGCATAAAAGTAACAAGGTTTGGAGACTTGCATGTGCGTAGTTCGTCTAGTTTACGCGGTCTATCGGCGTCACGTAGTCTATTTATACTAATACTAAGCGTTAGAAAACTTGCCTCGTATTACAGATAAATATAACGGTCTAAACGTTCGTCGTAAATCCTATACGATTATAAGTTCATGTAAACTAATTAAGCATTTAACGATTAAAGCTTTTAAGTTTTATTTCGGATATTATAACCGTTATAAATAAGACTCCTTCTAATATACATGAAATAATTTCAGCATTATAACTACATATAAAATGAATATTCATCAACAATATTTAAAATAAATTGAGCATTATAACTACTTATAAAATGAATATTCGGCTATTATATTTGAAATAATTTCAGCATTATAACTGCTTATAAAATGAATATACTTACTAAACACTTGAAGAAAATCGGACACAGTAACTGCTTATAAAAGTATATTTTCTAATATATAAGAGAAATAAATCGGACATTATAACTGCTTGTAAATAGGACTTTTGTACTCTATACTTAAAATAATTTGGGCATTATAACTGCTTGTAAATAGGACTTATGCACTATATACTTAAAATAATTTGGGCATTATAACTGCTTATAAAATTATATTTTTACTAAATATATAAAGAAGAATGAAAATAATAACCACTAGAGCAATACCTCTTGTAGTTGCTAGCTTTACTTCCAATCGCGTAGCGCTTCGATGCTTAGAAAGTAGTTCTTATCTCACAATATCTCTCAGAATATAAATATAGAGTGTTTTTGCTCTTGAACTGTTCTTGAAATGGTAGGAAATAATGAAGAACTAAGCTTGCTATTTATAGGAAAACTAAGTTTCACTAATTGCACGTTAGGGGCTTAGCTTATTACACTTTGAACCCTAACATATTCTTAGAATATTCTTCTAAGCTCCTCAATGAAAATATCTTCCAAGCTCGACAATGCAGCTTGCAATTGAACCTATCTTCTAAGCTCCTCAATGAAAATATCTTACAAGCTCGACAATACAGCTTGTTACCGTAAGCACGACAAAGCACTATATCAGTTTAAGCATGACAAAGCAGCTTACTAAAAATAATTTGCCGAGATACTTCTTGGTGAAATTGTGGAAAACACAACAAATCATTTTGTCAATGTAAGCATGACTAACCAGCTTGACAAAAAAAATTTATTTGACCAAATTCATCGTTTACACTATAAAATTATAAACCATCTAGTTCGAAATATCATTTCGATCTTTATTAAGCACAAAATTCGAATCTCATTAAGGCTTAAGGTTTTAAACTTCTTGATACCTAGTTGTAGGTTATATGCTCTAATTCTAAACGTATACGATAGCGTTTTCGAATTATATTAGGTTTTCAATGATTCCCTGAACAATCATTCATTAGAGTATATCATCACATAACACAGAGTCGGAACAAGAAATTTCATTTATTAAACACATAATTTACATATACAAATCTTATTAGGGTTCGGAATATTATATTCACCCCCACTAATAAGAATTTCGTCCTCGAAATTACAGTACAGATTACAAAAATAAATTTGGGTAGTTGTCTCGCATTTTACTCTCAAGCTCCCACGTAGCTTCCTCTATGTTTTGATTTCTCCAAATAACCTTGACTGAAGGTATCACTTTATTCCGTAGATTTTTTTCTTTCCTATCTATGATTTCAATAGGAACTTCTTCATATGTTAAATCTTTCTCGATTTGAATAGGCTCATAATCTATAACGTGTTTATAATCGGGTTTGTATGGTCGTAATACGGACACATGAAACACGTTATGAATATGTTCTAACTCAGGAGGTAGGGCTACCTCATAAGCTACCTCACCTATTGTCCTTAATATCTAGAATGGTCCAATGAATCTCAGACTCAATTTTCCTTTCTTGCCGAAACAGATTTTGCCTTTCCACGGAGATACTTTTAAAAACACGTGACTACTGACATCGAAATCTTGTAGCTTCCTATGTTGATCCGTATACTTCTTCTATCGATCTTGAGATGCTTGCAATCTTCCTCGTATAATTCGAACTACCTCAGCGGTTTGTTGAACTATTTCTGGTCCTAACATTTGTCGATCACCGACCTCGTCCCAACATAATGGCGTCCTACATTTCCTTCCATATAAAGCTTCAAATTGTGGCATTCCTATGTTGGCATGGTAACTATTGTTGTAGGCAAACTCTACCAAAGGTTACTAATCTTCCCAACTTCCCTTAAAGTCCATGATGCAAGTTCGTAACATATCCTCCAATGTTTGAATGGTCCTCACTCTGACCGTCTGTTTGTGGGTGATAAGCTGTGTTTAATCTTAACTGGGTTCCTAAGTGTTTCTAGAGACTTGTACAAAAGTTCGAAGTAAATCGGGGATCTCTATCTGACACTATAGAAACAGGGACTCCATGTCTAGAAATAACTTTATTGATGTAAAGTTTGGGTAACTGGTCAAGACTGAAGTTAACTTTTATGGGTAGAAAATGAGTTGACTTGGTAAGACGATCTACAATCATCCAAATGGCATTGTGACCTTTCTGTGTAATTGGAAGACCTACTACGAAATCCATGGTAATATGTTCCCACTTCCACTCGGGAATTTCTAAGGGCTGTAGTAGTCCACTCGGCTTTTGGTGTTCAGCTTTAACCCTTTGACACGATAAATATTTACTTACCCATTCTGCTATTTCTCTTTTCATGTTCGACCACCAAAAGTGTCGACTTAAGTCTTTATACATTTTTGTACTACCTGGATGCACGACGAACTTAGAACTATGGGCTTCATTTAGTATTTCATCTTTTAGTTCTTGTACTGAGGGTACCCAAATCCTATCCTCGTACCTCAATACCCCATCCTTGTCTATTCTAAATTTGATATTCTTTTTCTGAGTTATTTCGGTTTTACACTTCTGACACTCTTTATATGTCTCCTGTAGTTCCCTGGCTCTATCTAATAAAGTCGAACCATTCTCCATAACGAATAACTTCTGGGCAGAATTAGCTAGAACTCTCACCTCGATCTCGAGTTTATCAAACTATTTTATCAGTACCTCGTTGTTGGTTATTACATTCAACTTTTCTTGATTCTTTCTACTTAACGCATCTGCAATAACGTTGGCTTTCCCGGGATGATATAAGATTTCACAGTCAAAATCCTTTATCAACTCTAGCCATCTCCTCTGCCTCATGTTTAACTCCTTCTGCGTGAAAATATATTTCAGACTTTTGTGATCTGTGTATATCTCACACTTTTCCCCATACAAGTAATGCCTCCAAATTTTCAAGGCAAATACTACAGCAGCTAACTCAAGATCATGCGTAGGATACTTCTTCTCATAATCTTTCAGTTGTCATGACGCATATGCAATCACCTTCCCATGTTGCATCAACACACAACCTAATCCCTTATGTGATGCATCACTATAAACTACAAGGCCCCCTGTATCATCTGATAAAGATAACATTGGTGCCATGCTCAATCGCTTCTTCAACTCTCAGAAGATTTCTTCACATTTATTTGTCCAGACGTACTTTATCGTCTTTCGAATTAAATTGGTTAACGGGGTTGCTATTTTTGAAAAATCTTGTATAAAACGCCGATAGTACCCTACTAAACCGAGAAAACTTCTTACTTCTATTGGAGTTGTTGGTTGTTCCCAATTTACAACCGTCTCTATCTTCGCTGGATCCACCGCGATTCCATTCTTGTCAATCACATGACCCAAGAATTAGACTCGTTCTAACCAGAATTCACACTTGGAAAACTTTGCATAAAGTTGTTCCTTTCGTAATATCTACAATACGCTTCTTAAGTGTTCAGCATGCTCCTCATTTGTTCTCGAGTATACTAAAATATCATCGATGAACACTACGACAAATTTGTCTAAGCATGGTTTAAACACTCAGTTCATTAAGTCCATGAATGCTGTCGGTGCATTCGTCAATCCAAAGGACATCACAAGAAACTCATAATGTCCATAGCATATCCTAAACGCTGTCTTTGGCACGTCTTCTTTTCTTACCTTTAATTGATGATAACCTGATCGTAGGTCGATCTTCGAAAAGTGTTCGGCCCCTTTTAACTGGTCAAATAGATCATCAATTCTTGGTAAAGGATATTTGTTCTTTATGGTTAACTTATTTAATTCTTTATAGTCAACACATAACCTTAAAGTTCCATCCTTCTTCTTGACAAACAACACCGGTGCTTCCCAAGGTGAAACACTAAGTTGTATGTACTTCTTGTCTAAGAGTTCCTGTAATTGCACAAGTAACTCCTTCAACTCTACTGGTGCCATCCTATATGGTGCCTTCGAAACTGGCGTCGTACCAGGTGCAAGGTCAATGACAAACTCGATCTCCCTATCCGGAGGAAGACCTGGTAAGTCATCGAAAAACACATCTTGAAATTCCCTAACTACGGGTATTTGATTTAGCTTTACTCCTTCCTTTCGAGTATCTACTATATACGCCAAATAACCTGTACAACCCTTCCTAAGCAATCTCTCTACTTGCATTATTGTCAGATATCGAGACTTCTTAAGTGAACAACCACCGTTGAACACTACCTTTGACTTCGACGCAGTCAATAGGTTTACATGCTTTCGATTACAGTTAATCATTGCATTATGATTAACCAACCAATCCATGTCTAAGATTATATCGAATTTCCCTAGCTATATAGGAATGAGGTTCACAAGAAACTTGTGTCCCTTAATCTTTATGTTACAATCTCTATAAATGGTTTTAAAGGGAATTATCTCTTGATTTACAATTTCTACATTGAAAGGTATGTCTAAGTCTTCACATGGCATATTCCAGTTTTTAGCAAAGCTATTAGACACGAATGAATAGGTAGCACCAGAGTCAAATAACACATGTGCATTTAAAGTGTCGATAGGGATGATACCTGTCACCACATCCTGTGAAGCAACAGGATCCCTCATCGTCATATTAAATGTTCTGGCGGTTGGACGACTCTGACCCCCAGCTCCTGTTACTGTTGGTTTGAAGCTATTGTTGGTTGTTTGGTTTCCCCCTCCATTTTGATTCCTAGTCCTTGGGCAATTTCTAGCTAGGTGATCCATTGATCCACAATTGAAACACCTACCTCTATTGGGTTTAGGGCACTCAGGTGCATAATGTCCCTCTTAACCACATTTGTAACAAGTCACCTTCCTTTTGAGACACACTCCTCTATAATTCTTCCCACATATAACACAAAAGTCATTCCTATTATTGTTGTTTCTGTTGTTGTTGTTGTTAGTATTATTGTAAGTATTTTCCCTTCTCCCAAAATTATTATTAAAAGTGGCATCCCACTTTCTCTTGTTATTATTAACACCCCCTGTACTGACTTCTCCCTTAAACTTTCCCCCTTCATTCTGACTTCTCTTATCTTTATGGAATTTGATAAGATTTTCATTTTCAGTCTCGGCTATAATAGCCCATTGTGTTCTGCACTTTCTTCCATACAACTCTTCATAAGGCGGCATGCCTATACTAGCGTGGTAACTATTGTTATATGCAAATTCTACCAAAGATAAGTGATCGTCCCAACTTCCCTTGAAGTCTATAACACAGGCTCGTAGCATGTCCTCTAGAGTCTGTATTGTTCTTTCACTTTGTCCATCTGTCTGAGGATGGTAAGCCGTACTCAATCTCAACTGTGTTCCCATGTGTTCTTGTAAGCTCTTCCAAAAATTTGATGTGAACCTTGGATTTCTATCTGACATAATTGAAATTGGCACTCCATGTCGGGAAACAATTTCCTTAATATATAGCTTAGTTAACTGATCTAAGTTATATCTGATCTTGATTGGCAAAAAGTGTGTCAATTTCATTAATCGATCAACTACAACCCATATAGCATCGAATCCTTTCTGTGTTCTTGGAAGTCCCACCACAAAATCTATCGTAATATGCTCCCACTTCCATTCAGGAATTTCTAATGATTGTAGTAACCCAATTGGTTTCTGATGTTTGGCTTTGACTCTTTGACAAGTCAAACACTTACTGACACATTCTGCAACTTCTATTTTCATGTTCAGCCACCAAAAATATTGTCGAAGGTCTTGATACATTTTTGTACTTCTAGGATGAATCGCGTACCTTGAACAATGAACCTCTTATAAAATTTCTTCTTTCAGCTCCGGTATGGACGTAACCCAAATTCTTCCTTCAAATCTGATTATTTTTTCTTTATCAAGTTTAAACTTAATTTCGTTTCCTTTGGAAATCTTTTCCCTTAGCTTTTCACACTCCTCGTCTTTGATTTGTACCTCTTTGATTTAATCCAACAACGTTATACCACTTTCCATTATGTATAACTTTCCTTCCGACTCATGTGGAAACGTTACTTCTAGCTCCATTCTTTCCATTAATGTTATCAACTCATCGTGAGTTGTCAATATCATTAACTTTTCTTGACCTTTTCTACTTAAAGCATCTGCCACTACATTTGCTTTCTCTGGGTGGTAAAGAATTTCCGGAATGTTTAACACGGTCGTTTCCCTTTGGTCGTCTCTGAAGTTCCGGAATTATCATTTAAGACTGTAAAAGAGATTATATGCAAGAATGAGCTATAAATTCAGCAAGTTTATTTAGAAATGGGAACACAATGTGTTCGAGTTGAAAGATATCATAGAGATTTAGTATAACTGAGGGTTCAGTATCAGAACCATATATTTCAACCAGTTATGTCAGTCTTTAATGACTTAGAACAACTTTGTTTGGATATCACTTAGGGGATCAGCCTACTAATATCCTAGGAGTATGCATATCATCCTACAATTTTATGTCAATATATAATCGACGATTTTCAACCTTCTAGCAAGGCATTTTATTTCTCAGTATAAGATGTCGTACCAAAACAATTTTCTTTGACACAATAATTTATACTCGAATAAATAATATATGAATAATGATTCATTTCTTAAGTTATACTAAACAAAATAACTTCACAATAATTGATAGCACCTGGCTAAAAGAAGTTAGCGGGTGGATTTCGGGACGTGACATTATGGTATCAGAGCATTAGGTTATAGCTCTAGGGTAAGAGTACCTTAGGATATAGCCTATGTGAAATTTTGGAGATAGAAAAACTCGTAAAAAGAAGGTTAAAAGTGCTTATACTGAAATTTCGAGGACGAAATTCTTATAAGGAGGAGAGAATGTAATATCCTGAATATTTATATAACATATAAATATAATATTGAATAACTAAAGTTAGCTGTAAAGATAATTTCGAGGTCAAATTCTTTGAATTAGGGGTGAATGTAATATCCTGAATATTTATGAGGCTTATAAATACGATCGTATATTGTTAGAGGTTAATTTAGCGACCTAAAATTAGGTATCGAGAAGTTTAAAACCTTAAGCCCTAATGAGATTTGAAGTTTGTAACATATGTGCTTAATAAAGATTGCTTAATAAAGATTGAAATGATATTTCGAAGCAGGTGTTTTGTGATTATATTATGTAAACGATGAATTAGGTCAAATAATTTTTTTTTATCAAGCTGCTTAGTCGTGCTTTCCACGATTTCACCAAGAAGCATCCTGACAAATTATTTTTGACAAGTTGTCGTGTCGTGCTTGAGAATGACAAAGTGATTTGTCGTGCTTATGGTAACAAGCTGCATTATCGAGCTTGCAAGATATTTTCATTGAGGAGCTTAGAAGATAGGTTCAATTGCAAGCTGCATTGTCGAGCTTGGAAGATATTTTCATTGAGGAGCTTAGAAGATAGGTTCAATTGTAAGCTGCATTGTCGAGCTTAGAAGATATTTTCATTGAGGAAGTTAGATTGCAAGGTGCATTGTCGATCTTGGAAGATATTTTCATTGAGGAACTTAGAAGATAGGTTCAATTGCAAGCTGTATTGTCGAGCTTGGAAGATATTTTCATTGAGGAGCTTAGAAGAATATTCTAAGAATATGCTAGGGTTAAAAGTGTAATAAGCCAAGCCCCTAACGAGCAATTAGTGAAACTTGGTTTTTCTATAAATAGCAAGCTCAGTTCATTCATTCCTTACTATTTTTCAATAGCAGTTCAAGAGCAAAAATACTCTATATTTATATTCTAAGAGATATTATGAGATAAAAATTACTTTCTAAGCATTGAAGCGCTGCGCGATTGGAAGTAAAGCTAGCAACTACAAGAGGTATTACTCTAGTGGTTATTATTTTCATTCTTCTTTATATATTTAGTAAAAATATACTTTTATAAGCAATTATAATGCCCAAATTATTTTAAGTATATAGTACAAAAGTCCTATTTACAAACAGTTATAATGCCCAAATTATTTTTAAGTATATAGTACAAAAGTCCTATGTACAAGCAGTTATAATGACCAAATTATTTTAAGTATATAGTACAAAAGTCCTATTTACAAGCAGTTATAATGCCCAAATTATTTTAGGTATATAGTACAAAAGTCCTATTTATAAGCAGTTATAATGCTCAATTTATTTTACATATAGTTGAGAAATATTCATTCTATAGCAGTTATAATACTGAAATTATTTCATGTATAGTAGAAGAAGTCTTAATTATAAGCGTTAATTGTTAATTATTAAACGTTTAACTAGTTATGTACGTCGATAATCGTATAGGATTTACGATGAACGTTTAGACCGTTATATTTATCTTTAAAAGATATACGAGGCAAGCCTTCTATTCCTTTAAACTATGTGCAAGTATTCTAACGCTTATTATTGATATAAATAGACTTAAATAGACTACGTGACATAGATAGACAGCGTAAACTAAATGTACTACGCACAGGCAAGTCTCCAAACCTTATTACATTTATGCAAGTATTATACATGTTGCTATCAATTATTGTGAAGTTATTGTTTCTTGTTCAACATAACTTAAGAAATGAATCATTATTCATATATTATTTATTCGAGCATAAATTATTGTGTCAAACCAAATTATTTTGGTACGACATCTTATACTGAGAAATAAAATGCCTTGGTGGAAGGTTGAAAATCGTCGATTATATATTGACATAAAATTGTAGGATGATATGCATACTTCTAGGATATTAGTAGGCTGATCCCCCCACGAGATATCCGAACAAAGTTGTTCTAAGTCATTAAAGACTGACAGAATTGGTTGAAATATATGGTTCTGATACTGAACCCTCAGTTATACTAAATCTCTTTGACATCTTTCAACTCGAACACATTGTGTTCACGTTTCTAAATAAACTTGTTGAGCATTTGTAGCTCATTCTTGCATATAATCTCTTTTGCAGTCTTAAATGATAATTCTGGAACTTCAGAGACGACCAAAGGAAAACGACCGTGTTAATTAGTTTTACTTTATTTAAGTCTTTTAAAGGCTTTGTTGTAATAACTTAGTACTGAGAACGATGTAACCGAACTTAAAGATATGAAAACTTAGTACTGAGAACGATGTAACCGAACTTAACAATATGAAATATATTATCATCCTTTATTATATCGAATGCATTATACACTGATTTTTAAATTATTTAGAATAGTTGTACTAAATTAATACAATATCTATATGAACTATAAATCTGAATGAGGGTATTTGAATGATATTGAGAGTTCTATAAGCTCTGGGGTTACACTTAATGAGCGGCATAAGGTGCCATCTTTACCGGAATGCGCCCCTCAATTATAGGGACAATCTTATCATTAATATTGTGAATGTCAGATAGATAGGAACTATTGATATGAAAGAGATATACATCAAATATAAATCTATATATCCAAGTGAGGGTATCCAAATACAGTTAACGTTCTAACGAGAACTATTATCTGTTATGGGATACTGTGAACCTTGGATAGTTAGAAGTTATATATTTTGGAATATCTAATAGGTGGTTAACTAGTTAAGCTTGAACACCAAATCTGTTATAGAGGTATAAAGATTTAAGTTGAAGATGTAGAAGTCATTTTAACTATGCTAGATTAACATTATTGGCAATATCTAGAAAGTTCTGATGAAGAAAGGGGTTAAGTCATTTAATTGCGCGTCGTTTTAACGGAAAACCCTCTCTTTCCTGGGAACTAACTTGTTGCTAATACTGCAAGTCTCGGATAGATAAATGGAGATTTATTTTTAAGTCTTTTAGGACTTATTTGTAATAATAACAAGTTATCTGGGAATGTTATAACACGAACGAATGATATTGTAAATATGATCACTTTTCCGCATTATACTCCGATTATTAGAAGTTAAAATTTCTATAGTATTATGTAAAAGTTATACAAGTCAGCACGAAGTCTGACCTGGGTAAAAGAAGCTAGTAGGTGGATTTCGGGGCGTGACACCCATCATACCTACTAGTGAGCATTTTCAAAATAAGGGTACTTGCTTGAGTTTTAGAAAAACCCTTAAATTGTTCGTCGACTGATGCTAAGTACTCTTTGGCATTCAAAGAGTCAGGAATGACTCCTCGAATAACTGTCATGATAGAGTTTTTCATAATCATAAGGGACATTGAGCTTATAGCTGTAAGTGGAGCAGGAGGATCCTCTTGTAATGCATAGTCCAAATCCATAACGCCGAGAATAATTTTCACTTGTTCTTTCCAAGCAGTAAAATTAGCGACATTCAAGACTTCAATTCCAAAGAGATACCTAGAAATAGTAGTAGGAGTCAATGCTGAAACATAATCAAGTCATAAGCATGCTTCCAAAAAACTAAAAGAAATCCATAATGTAAAACAATAATTAATAATTAATCATAATAAAAACCAACTGTAGAGCAAGTAGTTAGTTACATAAAATCGATTTACAACACCAAAAAATAGATTTTAATGAGATGTTGGTGAATAATGATCAATCTTTCATTGGTCCAATTAATGATATGCTAATAACATCCCCATAAAATAATGCACGACACATTTATCCACGCATTACCGTTGGGCAAAAATTAAAGAAACATGTTACTTATGCAATAAAATTTCATTTAATAAATTCTAATTCTAATTTTTCTGTTGGGTAAAATTAAAATCTTCATTTATTAAATATAACATTATGTGACTTTTCTTAATCTTTAATTGTTTCAATTAATAACCCTCCATTGGGCTGATTATTAATTTTAACAATAAAAGAGTCACGAATACATGTAAATTATTATGATCAAACTCAATATTTTTTAAACAACATATTAATCTAGTTTGAAAATTAACACTATTTATAATTTACATGTATTAACTTAAAAACCCTAATAATATATCACATCATGTCCTAGAATAAAATCAATCAAATTAATCATTACATTATGTACTTACATGAATTGAGAGAAGACATCTTGTATGTATTACGCTTCTACTGCGCTTAAGGGTAAAAGTCTTCAATTGCCTCTCTCAATCTTAAGATGGATGTATAGGTATGTATAAAATTCTTGAGACGACAATTGGGACCAAACCCTAACTATTTTATTTATAGAATAGCTAAAGGTCAAAATCGTCCATCAAGATTATAAAACTCTAGGACCCGTTATACCAAGTATTATCGGTAATATTATGAGCTGTTCTATGTGGATATGAAAATTGGACATGAGTGTATTTGAATTTCACCTATTTGTATTTTTACCCCGCATTAGGGGTCAAAATACAAATAGGTAAAATTCAAATACACTCATGTCTAATTTTTATGTCCACATAGAGTTTTTGTAATATTATTTATAGGTCACATAATTACCAAACTCATAAATAAAGTGATTAAATTAATGCAATATGTAAGTCAATAATTTCATAAATAGTAGAGGCCACATAAGGAATTACATTAAAATAAAATATTTTAACAGCTTCCCCCGGATCTCCACTACCGTCTCTCTGCTTCAGGAACGAACACAGTTACCCTTTTTGATAACTTTATAATCACCTCTAAATTAAAATTTTGAATCAGATTTCATCAATAATTGTAATATCCCAGAATTATTTTTCCAAATAAGAAAAAGAATATTATAATGTAAATGAAGATGTTAATTTTCAGGATGAGGCTACGTAGTTAATGAAAGAATTCTGAGGATTAGAATAATATTATGCTGGTGATTCCGGGGACGGAATCCTTATACGGGGGGAAGAATGTGACGACCTGAGAAATCAAGTAGCCTTGTAATTAGGGTTTTAAATATTTATTAAATAAAATGAATATTCTGACGAAAATGCTTATGTGTTATGTGTTTAAAGGTCAATTTGGACCTAATGAATGTGATATTTGATTTTTAACATGTGTCTCGGTTTCATAGAAAGAATAAAACATTTTCGAGAAATCGCTAAATCAATATTCATAAAAATACTATTCATCGCATGACGGACTCGTTAATTAGTTTTTCGACTTTTTGAGTGATGTCATATTAATTAATTGATATTGGGAGATGAAATCTCCAATAAAAATATTTTATTGAGAAAAGACGTAAAAATACTATTTACGCTAAAAACGTTTATTCGTATTTTTAAATTTTTGAATTACGGCATAGCGTTTATTTGGGAATATGAGATATAATCTTTAATAAAAAAAATTCTGTAAGAAAAAATTTCGGTTTGATTAATCGGATTAGTTAGGAAATCCTAACTAGAAAGAAACTAGAAACAAAACTAGTTTAATTGTAACCAAGCTAACTAAGCCTAGGGTTTAAAATTGGCTTAGCTAGGGTTTAATATGGCTTGCCTAGGGTTGAGCCAAGGGTTTTATTGGCTTGGCTAGGGTTGAGCTTTGTCTCAAGCTTAGGATTAAAACCTAAGTACTTGGAGCCAAAGTATTAGATAAAGTAAGCAAGCTTGATGGCCATGTGTCACTTGATTAGAATTATGCATGTGGTTAATTGAATAAAGGAGGTGAGTCATGAGAGAGAGAAAGAGAGGGAATGGCCTGCCATAGAGGGATTGGGGGACAAAGGGATGAGTCACATGCTATTTTTAGTAAGTTTTGATATTAATATCTTGCCATTTAATGCTTGGTTCCCTCCCACCAATTAAATTAGCCAAATAAGCCCTTAAGTTGTCTAGCTTTAGTTAGTTTTAATTAAAGTTAGGTAAGTTTACCCAAGCTTGGTTAAGTTAAGTGTTGGATGATTCATTTAATCATACAACACTTGGCCATTTCACCCATATTCATTTCATTTCCTAAAAGAGAAAGTGAGAGCAAGAGAAAAAGGAAGAAATAGAGAGCAAGGGAGAAAGAGAGAGAGAACGACAAAAGTTTGAAGGAGAGAGAAGTGACTGAGCCTAACAGGAAGAAAAGGATAGCAAGAAGCTTGGGATTTAATCAATCATAAGCTAAGAAGAAGAAGAAGTGCAATGAATGTAAGAGAAAACCCTAACTTTTCATCTTTTTATTTTTAAAAGTTTTGTAGTTTGTTAATGAAGTGCTTGTTGGTGGTTGTTGATGTTTGATGAGATCAAAGAAGGATCTTGAAGTGATAAGGAGGGTATGATGATGATAGTATAATTAAACAATGTAATAATGCATGAAAATGGAAGGAAATGAACCCAAGCATAAAGGAATGGAATAAAATCAAATAGTGGACTGTTAATGGACTGATTTGGGGCTTTTTCCTATGGTGTCCCAAATCCAAAAATTTAGTTCTTGGGTGTTATGTTATACTTTTATGAGTTATGAACATCACCTAATTGGAATGGAGGAAAAAGCTTTAGTAACGAAGTCATGGCGAATTTTTTTGTAAAACTAGTTAAAAGTTAGAAAATTAGTTGGTACACTGACTTCAGAGTCAATTTTATGGATAGTTAAAGCTTCTGGAAATGGGTTATTTTCTGGGAGTTTTATAGTTTGTAGTATAAGGAAGTCGTAGGCTCAAGAACGGACTCATTCCGACTTAGAATGAGCGAGTTATGACGTTGCGAATTAGGTGCGAGAAGAACAAAAACTGCCCAGATAATAACTTCTTATGCAGTGAGTTTTGGTCTAAAGCAGATACCTAAAACAGATGAGTCATATCTGTCTGGATTACAACAAAAAAAAAACTTAGCCTAAAGTAGACGAGTCATACCTGTCTGATTTATAACTAAAATAGAACTTGGCCTAAGCAGACAGGTCTTAGCTGTCCGGATGATAACTAAAATAGAATTTGACCTAAAGCAAACAAGTCTTACGTATCTGATTTGGAGCTGTAGCGTAGAATTTAAAAGTTTGGACGCATTGACTAAATTTATAAAACGCGAACAACCTAAAATGAAAATTATTGTAATGTAAACTAATATGTAAAGTCTTTTTGTGACTAATTGGTATATTGTTATTAAATTAAATGTGTAGGACATTTGAAGGACATTTTAAAGTATTATTTAAAGAACGCTTCAGGCAAATTTCCTAAACTTACTCACATAATTATTTTGTGCAAGTTTTCTAACTTCGTTCAATTTTTGTATTGAATGCAAGTTTCCTATCTTGTACAAATTGTTTATTGTGCAAGTATTGTATGACTGTGTACATGTTATTATCTGTGCAAACCTTTCATTTAAACGGTGGAATTTCATTTGTTATATAAAATTCATTATATGTTGTGGAGTGTTTATGATAATGAGTTATTACTATTCGATTCGGCCTAACTCAATTTGTTGAGTTATTCTAGTTGGAATATTTATTGATGAAATATAAATTCTAATAATTCTTGAATTGTGATAGGCTAATAGTGCCAAAATCAAATAATTTGGGCAAGTATTTGTATATATTGCACTCCGTACAAATAATGTGATATATGAGTAAATGTTGTTGATGTTTAAAAAAAAGGAATCTAATTTATTTCTGTTTATTCAAGCTGCTTCATAACTACTGTTTAGTTATTAAAGTTTTCATAGAACGAATATCCGATTCTTGATTTTGTTATATATTCAACTGCTATAACTTGTTGAGCAATTAATTAAATACTCACCATTGCTTTAAATAAAATATTTTTAGCAAATCTAGAACGAACCGAGGAATCCGGTGAAGACTAAGGAAGAGATCAAGTTTTTAGATAGAAGAATTTTATGTATTTATTGTGACTTATAAAGATCACCATTGTAATATTATAACGGATATTAGATGATGTATTAATTAAGGTTTTTGTACCTGGGAGTAGAATATAAGATTCCGCATTGTTTTTAAAAGAATATTGTGTTTATTCTTATGATGTAATAAGATGTATTGGATGAGTAATACTAAATTCCGATTTTGAAGAGACCCAGATTCGAGGCTGTTACAATAACACTATCTAATTAATCAAACTTTTTGAAAACTAGCAAGTGCAGTCTTTTGTTTTAAAAAAGTTATATTTTTGTTACCATGTTGGAACAATATTAAGAAAAGATATGATATTTTTAATAGCACATGTCACTCTTTAATTTTGAAAACCACGCGTAGACTTAAAGAGAGAAAATTTAAAGACAGTACCTTATTTATTGTCCTATAAAAATTATCAACTCATTCAAACAATTCTTTTCGGATGATCAAAAATAATTAAGAAGATAAATTAGGAAATTAAAGCTCTTAATTCAAACAATAGAAATCTGTTAACCATAGCTCTCAATTAAATTATGATATCTCAAGTATCACAAGAATTTCCTTACATATATTTTGCTTCCAAATTATTGCTAGTATGCAAATTAATTCATAATTATGATGCTTCCATGCACTATCGAGACAACTAATAACATCTCTTATTACAATTTCTAGTTCTTATTCGATTCATGACAGTTTTGATACACATATTTTGGGCAAATCATTTTCATTATCAATTTTTTGGAATGCACTTCTACCGTAAAACCACTCCCCCAACGCCTTTGCCATTGTCTGCAGAGAAAAAATAAAGAACAAATCAAATATTGTTACTCATTACTATAAAAAAAATATTAAAAAAAAACACGAAACGAAAGAAATGTTGGGAAAAGTACGCCTAAAATAATCTCTATCCCAGTAATTACTTTTCCGTCTTTGTGCAATTAAATATGAAATCAACAAAACCAATTATGAGAACGAAAATAACAAATAACCATTCACAAGCAAGACACATCCACACCAAATTTACCGTGGATAACCCTCTAAAACTAAGAGGTAAAAACTCACGGGTCAACACTCCCAAAAAAAAAAAAACTCCGAATTCTATTATATCAAACTAATGGGCTTCACAATAATTCTCTCAAGTTTTACGCCATAAAACTTGAGGTTACACAATAAATCAAGAGAGTACAAATTTACCTTAATTAGAATTGAGAAACCTAATTAAACTTCACCACCAAAAAAAACACTCCAAGCAATAAAGTCTCCCATACTTTCAATTGAACGAGATGCGGTAGATACCCACGAGCAACAAACTGTAATCCTCTCAAATTATTCTTGTCGATACCTTCTTGCGATCGAGCTTCTCTCATATGATAATAAGACCCCTCCATACCTTATTTATAGTAACCTTCTAAATCATCCTATTATGGATTAAGAAACAATTTATTCTCCTAATCAAATTAGGAATCGCATCTCCTTGTCTAGTCACCAACCAATCTAAGAAGTAAATCCTTTTTCAACTTGGTTCCATTAACACGTCTACTAATTAACCATAATATTAGTAGGCTCTCCATAATAGATTCCAACTTGATTCTATCTCATGGGTGAGGACCCACACCCAACAATCTCCCCCTCCCGAACCCATGAGAGGAGGATCACACAACCACAACTCCTCACTATAAACAAAAAACGGATTAATTCCAACGAATTCTTGGCTGACCTCAAGCTCTTCTTGGAATTTGTCACCTCTTCATGTCCGGCGTTGTCTCTTCGGCATGTTCTTTCACGATGGGAGGATCTAACTCAAACTTGACAGATTGTTTGCTTGTCAAATTTTTTTTCACAATCACTTGTACCCTGACCTTGCAAGCTATTACTTTCCTTCTTCACTTTTGGTACCCCAATTAAAGCGACAGAGCTTTCTTCTCGTGGGTCGTCATGCAAGGCTTTTCTCTCATCCTGCACGCTTTGTGCCACATCTTTTTTTGTTTGCCTAAATCCCCCGACTCCCCCATCTTCAACACCTCTCACATTTAGCCCCCGCATCGTTATAATAGTGTCTAAAAACCGATCTTACCTCAGTCACCTCGAGAGACCCTTTATGAGATTCATTTACTTAACCATAGTAACGGTTATAACCTATTCTCATCAAGTTTACTAGTAGAGATCAAATTAAGACATATCCGAACATGTCTGACTTCTCTCAGCATCATCCCTAGCAACCTCTGGTAGTCCCAAACAAAAGATCTCCAATGCCTATAATCTTGATGCTCTTCCTTTCCCATCCGTACAGTCCAAAATCTCCACTATGTAGGATGTGAATATCTCACCACGCAAGTAGCAATGAACAAGCAATCCGAATCAATAATCCAATCATTATACATGGCACTTGGGTTTATCATCACAAACAATGGCTACATCAACGTCGATAGATAAACAATCGAATCTTTATTCTCCATCTTTTTCCTTAACTTGCTCTTTTTTCAAAAATCTGCACTCATTCCAGCCTTATGTACCCGCTCTGGCAAGAAAACAAATATATCTTTTCGATCTCTCACCTTTCCCTTAATTTGTCATCTTTCAAAGAAGTTTCTCCTCTTTGTTTCTCTTCTCCCTAAACTCACTCAGACGCGACAAAAACTTTGTGACTCACACTAATCACTACGGTATCCGCTTCGCCTCTGTGCCTCGTTGAACAAACTATCCTTGACTTATCCAATATCCAGTGTTCCATTGGACAGTTACTCTAACGATACAACCAACGTCTCCCAGCTATCGGCAAAACGCATAACAACAAAGTCCTGCATCTCATCGTCAATGATCATCTTCATCGTACTCAAAACAGTCTTCCACTAAGTAAAACAAAGGCACAACATTCAGATAAATCACAACCACTACTACCCCAAACAAAAAACACCCCAACCTAAACACCAACCACACTCACAACAACTAAAATAAACAACAGCACCCACACACCCGCTCGACACCCCACAACCTACCCCCCGCTACCCCTAACCCCCCCCCGAAAAGACCCACAAGCTAAAAACACCCAACACATCCCCAACGACACAGAAGACATCCCCACCCACCAACACAATTGCCACTTAAGAACCAAAAACACACACCAAACACACCCCACCTGGAAAAGACGAACCCAACCAACCACCCGACACCAAACCTGGTAACGAAAACACTAAATAAGATACACCACTACCAACCAACACACCCAACCTCACCTGCTATATCCAACTCTGAAAATCACTCCAGTGTTCTGCAACGGAGATTCCATCCTTGAACTAAAATTCACAAGTTTTCCTAATCAAAAAAGCTTTATTTTGCGCCTCTTTTCCTTTCATACATGGACTCCCAATTCTGCCAAGAGCATAGGCTTTAGTTTCCGTGGCAACATGAAAACACACTTTGATCATTCCACGATCTAAATAAACCATAGCTTCCTGTACACTTTTCCACTGTGTGTCACTCTTGTTTGTGGGCGTGACTCCTTCATATCTCAAGGCTCATACAATTCCTTGCATTTGTAAAGCAAATCCTCCATCTTGCTTCCAAATTGGCAATAATTTGTAGCCTTGAATTAAGCATGCAGCCAGCTGTCCAAATCCTCCATTTAAATTCGCACAAGAAAATCCACAAAAAAATCACCAAGCTCTTTCGATACCACTGTTGGAAAAAGTAACGCCTAAAATAATCTCCAATCCCAGTAATTACTTTTCCGTCTTTGGTCAATTAAATATGAAAACAACAAAACCAATTTAGAGAACGAAACTAACAAATAACCATTCCACAAGCCAAGACACCAAATTTACGTAGAAAAACCCTCTAAAACAAAAGAGTAAAAACCACGGGTCAAACCTCCGAATTCCATTATATCCAACACTAATGGGCTTACAATAATCCTCTCAAGTTTAACGCCATAAAACTTGAGTTACACAATAAATCCAGAGAGTACAAAAATTTACCTTTTAATTAGATTGAGAAAACCTAATTAACTTCAAACACCCAAAAAACACTCCAAGCAATAAGTCTCCCAAACTTTCAATGAACGGAGATGGCGGAAGATACCCACGATCAACAAACTCGTAATCCTCTCCAATTTATTCTTTCGATACCTTCTTGCTATCGAGCTTCTCTCATTGATAATAAGACTCCCTCATAGCCTAATTTAATAGTACTCATCTAATCCATGCCTATTAAGATTTTAGAAACAATTTATTTCTCCTAAGCAAATTAGGAATCGCATCTTCCTTGTCTTATCACCCAACCAATCTAAGAAGTAAATCCTTTTTCAACTTGGTTTCCAATAACACTTCTACTAATTAACATAATATTAGTAGGCTCTCCATAATTTGATTCCAACTTGGATTCTATCTCATGGGTGAGGACCCACACCCAACAAGAAAAACAATGGCTAAAGAAAATCCTAGGAAAGGCTGAAGATAGCTAAAAAAACAATAGTTGAGTACCTTATTATCAAGCCTTAGAGCAGGATCTCCATTCCAATTTGGTTGAAGATGATATTGGCAGTGTATTAGGCATGAACTGATAAACATTCCTCTGAATGAGCCGTTGCCCAGTTTAGGTAATGCATGTATAAATTCTGATCTAAACTCTGAAAAATAATGAAACAAACATATTAAATATTACAATTAGCCTATCCTACGAATTAAGCTGAAGTATAAAAATAAAAAAATAATAATAAAAGTGGATGGAATTTTATGTGCAACTTTCAATAGTGAAGAATTAATATGCATGCATGGTTATTTAGCTATATATGGTGTACGTCAAAATTAAAAGAGAAGTGCATATATGCATGCATGCATGGTAGTGATCGACCTTTCAAGGTTTTCACATGATTCGGCACCAAACACGTTCTTGTATCATTTCTGCAGCTCTCCCAAGATTTCGGCAGATTTGGTAAGTTTGGTGCCAAAATATTTGCAATCTGGAGAAAATCATATAATGAAATGATAAGTAAATTAATTATAGTATATTTAAACTTCTATATAACGTGATCAATCAATACAATTGTAATAATAAAATTAGCAAGCTAACCTGATACGTATCATAAGCGGAATTTATAATAAAAAGAGGTGTTTTGATGTATGGCACAACGTATTGGGGATAAAAGCACTGCAATCATCAAGAGATATATTATATCAAACTAAATGGTGAACAAAGATATATTGCAGAAAATACAAAATATAATTACCAAACTCTTAGGCTTCATCGTTGAGGTACAAGACTTGGGCAAATTCTTAGTTGACCCCTGCATGCCATAAGTACGAATTTATTAATTAATTAATTTAATCAAAAATTGTATCATAAAATTAGAAAATGAATTAACACGAGCAAGAGAAAGTGAGTACATGTAATTTAACTATATTATGGAAATATTCTGCAAAGCTGTATCCTCCAAAAATGTCTTTCCTATTAATTAAGACAACCATTACAGATCAATAAGAGGAACAAGTAAGAAATATATCAGGCTATATAGCTAGCTAATAATAACTCTGTACGTACTAATTTAGCATAAAATTAATTAAGAGAATTAAAAGCTTACACATGGGGAAAGTAACCAGCGTCTGAAGAACATTTGACTTGGGTAGTGGTGGGTAGCAAAGAACGAAATTTATCGCAATTTAGAATTGAAGCTAAACCACCAGCAGAGCAGCCAGAAAGGAGAGCCTATCATAATTAATTAATGAGATTTTATCATATGCTAATAACAAATATAACTAAGCTAGAGAGAGAGGGAGGAGAGAAAGAAAAGTCCCTCACATTTGATGCATTCTTCATACCTTTTGCTAAAAGGTCCTTCACAACGGCATCAAATATCTTTGCTCCTTTATAATGGAGCTTGTAAACCTAATTTTAAAAAATTCTGGAACTTATTAAAAACCCTAAAAAGTATTGTAATGCACCCCCAATTGACAGACATAACTAATCCTTATCACAAGGGACTTCATATATTATTCAACACACCCCCTCACATAGTTTTAAGCTAAACATGTGGGCAATCTTTATGATCAGTATATTATTGTGTTGAAGCATTAAACTTAAAATTAATTAATTGTGTATAAATTGAATTAACGTATATATCTACACAATGACTTACCGGATCAAACTTGTTCCCGGTAAATGAAGACCCGTCACAATATCTAGCATAAACTCGGTTCCAATTATAAAAGTCTGAAAATTCATACAAAAGGTCAATTTATTATTACCCAAAGCTAAAATTTGGGAGTATAGATAATATCTAATTAAGAAGGAGAATCAAAGAACTAAAAATTAAATTTAACCATTTACAAGGATTGAGTAGTTTTTCATTGGCTAACATTCCCGTGAAATTCTTTGGAAACATGTAGTAGGAAGAACCCATGCCATTAGCCAGCTGTGCACGACTACGATCCAGGCAATCATTTGTTGTGTTGCACCATCCTCCCCCCTTCAAAATAAGAAAACCAACATTTGTGTTTTTATTTTCCTTTTAAATTAACTAATTAAACGACAGAAATGATAAACAAATTCATGTGTATAATCATTTTAAATATTTTTTTTAACTCCATTGCAAACTTAACCATTTCTCAATAATTAGTCATTCAATCTTTCATCTGGCTAATATAGTGACTTTACACATAAAAGGAAATATTGGTTGCTGTTAGGTGACAATAGTTGCTCAACAAATAAACAACAAATATATTGGATGTATTGAACCAACGTAAATGTTTAAGTATTGTGATATGAGTTAAAGACCTTGTAGCAATCTTTATATTTATCTTAATGTATCTTCATATAATAGGAATCCTATCATCAACGTTATTTAGTTGTGTTAGGTTGCTACTTCCCATGTGTATTTATACCGTGTATATGTTGAAGTTTGTTATGACTTTGACTTGGTCATTTGGTTCTGTTAATAAGTCCCTGTTATTTGGGAGTAGGTTTAGGAGTTTGACTCCTTCTTTGCATGTATTACTCACATCAGTTAGTACTGAACGTGAGCAGTTTTTCCTTCCCAGTTGTAAGGCTATATATATGTAGCTACTTTCATTCAATAAACTTCAAGGTTGTTGCTTCAAACACTTTTACTTATATTTAACATTTGGTATCAGAGCCATAGCAGCAGCTTCCTGACTTGCAGCAGCAACATCAATGGCATCAGACGGAAATTATGTGCATCCAGCAATTCCTCGTCTTGACAGCCATTATGATCACTGGTCCATGCTTATGGAAAACGTTTTGCGTTGCAACGAATATTGGAGCGTGGTGGAGAATGGTCTTCCCGAAGAAGTCACAGGGGCAGTCCTCACCGCTGTACAGACTAAGACACTCGAAGATCAAAAACTGAAAGACCTAAAGGCCAAGAATTACCTTTTCCAAGCCATTGATCGTTCAATTTTGGAGACCATCTTGTAGAAAGACACCTTAAAACATATATGAGACTCTTTAAAGAAGAAATATCAAGGGACAGATCGTATCAAACGAGCACAACTCTAAGCACTAAGAAAGGAGTTCGAGATTCTCCACATGAAGGAAGGAGAAGGTGTGAGAGTATTTTGCTCGAACTCTCACTGTAGTTAATAAAATGCGGATTCATGGAGAAAAATGGAAGATGTTGTTGTGATTGAAAAGATACTACGATCTATGACTTCCAAATTTGACTATGTTGTTTGCTCCATTGAGGAGTCTAATGATTTAGTCAACATGACAACTGATGAGCTCCAAAGCAGTCTTTTGGTTCATGAACAAAGGATGAACAGTCATGTTGTGGAGGAGCACGTTTTGCAGGTGGAGTACGCTGATGACACGGGAAGAAGAGGTCGTGGACGTGGTGCATATCGAGGCAGAGGCAGGGGCAGAGGTCGTGGCAGATCAGCTTTTAATAAATCCATTGTTAAATGTTATCATTTCCATGATCTAGGACATTTTCAATATGAGTGTCCAAAGAAAGACACGGAGTCAAGGGCACACTTGGCAGAAACAAGTGAAGAAATGTTTCTTATGGCATATATTGACGTACAGAAAGATCCCAGTGAAGAAGCTTGGTTTCTGGATTCAGGATGTAGTAACCACATGTGTGGTAAGAAGGAATTTTTCAATACTCTGAATGAAGACTTTCGAGATTCGGTAAAGCTTGGGAACAATACTTATCTCAATGTCATGGGCAGAGGAAGTATTCGAATGAAAATCGGAGACGTTACACATATTATTACTGAGGCATATTATGTTCCCCAGCTAAAGAAAAACCTATTGAGCATTGGACAATTGCAAGAAAATGTCCTAGCTATTCTTATTCAAAATAACATGTGCAAGATCTATCATCCAAAAAGAGGCCTCATTATGCAAACCAATATGTCTCATAATCGTATGTTCATCTTTCTCTCAAAAATTCAATCTTCACAGTGTTTTCACTATATCACCGACAACTTGGATTATCTTTGGCATTGTCGGTATGGTCATCTCAGTTTTGGAGGACTCAAGACACTCTATGAGAAGCAGATGGTGATTGGTCTACCTCAGCTAAAAGATCCTAAAGTGGTTTGCAAAGATTGCGTTATGGGAAAACACTCAAGAAATACTTTTCCAAGGCAAAGAAAATGGCAAGCTACGGAGATCCTTCAACTTATTCATGCTGACATTTGTGCAACGATTTCTCCTACCTCCAATGGCAACAAGAGGTACATCCTGACTTTCATTAATGACTTTAGTCGTAAAGTTTGGGTGTATTTTCTAGTGGAGAAATCTGAGGCCTTTGTTACATTCAAGCTATTCAATAGTCTAGTTGAAAAAGAAAAGAATGTTTGCATTAGAGGTCTAAGAACAGATCGCGGAGGAGAGTTTTTAGAAAATGAGTTTGTCACCTTTTGTTCCTCTAATGGCATACAAAGACAACTCACCAGTGCTTACACTCCCTAGCAAAACGGTGTGGTGGAACGGAAGAACCGTACAATCATGAATATGGTACGCTGTATGCTCTGGGGAAGACAAGTTCCTAGGACTTTCTGGCCAGAAGTTGTTCGGTAGACTGCTCACATTCTCAATCGAAGTCCAACTATTATTGTGCGCAACATAACTCCTGAGGAGGCTTGGAATGGGTCGAGACCATTAGTTGACCATTTTTGCATCTTTCACTGTATTTGTTATGCCCATATAGCTGATCATCGACGCACCAAGTTGGAAGAAAAACGTTTGCGGTGCGTAATGCTGGGAGTTAGCAAAGAATCAAAGGCCTATCGCCTTTATGACCCTGTTTCAAAAAAAATCATTGTTAGCAGAGATGTATTTTTAAGAAGGGCGATGGATGGAATTGGGCTGAGAATGAAGACGGTCTTGTAACTGAACTGCACTAGAATGATATGGAAAATGATAGTAAGGTATGGGAAGATGACAGTACTATTGAGGATGCAGTCGTTAAGCAACACGAAGATGAGGAGCCAACAACGCCAGAGGTAACAGTGCAAGATCTAGATGCTACTGGAGATATATCTATTGGAGAGTCTTTTAGTCCAAATAGAAGATGAACACGGAAATAACCAACCTGGATGAGAAATTATGTTACTGAATTAGAAGACTCAGAAGGTGAAGGTGAGAACTCTCTCTTGGATCTGTTTGTTGATAGGGACCCGCTATCTTTTGAAGAAGCCGTGAGGAGTAAAAAGTGGAGAGTGGCCATGGATGCTGAGATTGTTGCCATTGAAAGGAGTCTACATGGGAATTAACTGATCTTCCAGTTGGAGGAAAGAAAATTGGCGTTAAGTGGGACTTCAAAACGAAGTTGAATGAGCATGGTGAAATCGATAAACATAAGGCGAGACTCATCGCAAAAGGTTATGTCCAACAACATGGGGTTGATTTTTCAGAAGTGTTTGCACCTGTAGTCAGGCTTGATACCATCAGACTTGTGATTTCTCTTGCGGCACAAAAACACTGGAAAATCTTCCAGCTAGATGTGAAGTCAGCGTTTTTACATGGTGAAATTGATGATGAGGTATATGTTGCACAGCCACCTGGATATGAAAAGAAGGGCAATAAGCAGAAAGTGTACAAGCTGAAAAAGGCATTGTATGGATTACGACAGGCTCCACGGGCATGGTACAACAAAATAGAGTCCTATTTTGAGAAGGAAGGGTTTATTAAATGTCCCTATGAGCATATCCTATTTACCAAGACCTTACCAGGAGGTAAATTTTTAATTATATGCCTCTATGTTGATGATTTAATTTTTACTAGCAATAATGAAGACATGTTCATGGCTTTCAAACATTCTATGAAAAGGGAGTTTGATATGACTGATTTGGGAAAGATGAGATATTTTTTGGGTATAGAAGTATTGCAGCAAGATGATGGAATCTTCATTCATCAAAAAATATCTCCAAGAAATTCTGGACAGGTTTGGAATGATAGAGTCCAACTCAGTGCTCAATCCCATAGTTCCTGAGGCTAAGCTTGGGAAAGATAGCAATAGAGAATCCGTAGACAACACTTTTTTCAAACAGATGATTGGGAGTCTCATGTATCTAACAGCCACCAGACCTGATCTCATGTTTGTTGTCAGCTTGCTTAGTAGGTACATAGAACGCCCAACAGATTTGGACCTACAAGCAACTAAGCGAGTGCTCAAATATTTGAAGGGAACAATGGACTATGGTATCTTCTATAGCAAGGGAGGAAACACAAAACTTATGGAATTCACGGATAGTGATTATGTCAGCGATTTAAAAGATCAAAAGAGCACATCGGGATATTTGTTCTTGTTAAGTTCAGGAGCTGTATCGTGGTCTTCAAGGAAACAACCGGCAGTCACGTTATCCACCACTGAAGATGAATTTGTTGCACCATCTTCATGTGCTTGCCAAGTTGTGTGGCTTAGAAGGCTGCTGGAAGAGTTGAATCATGTTCAAGAAGAGTCCACGGTAATCTACTGTGACAATAGTTCAGCTATTAAACTTTCAAAAAATCAAGTTTTACATGGTCGAAGTAAGCATATAGACGTAAGGTCCCACTTTCTTCGAGATCTAAGCAAGGATGGAGTAGTGAAGTTAATACATTGTGGATCTCAAGAGCAAATTGCTGATATTTTAACAAACCTCTTAAGCTGGATTCTTTTAAGAAGCTGCACAGCATGATGGGAGTATGTAAAAATCCTACTCTAAACTAATTTGTATATGTAATCAGTTTAAGGGAGGAAATGTTGAAGTTTATTATGGCTTTGACTTGGTCATTTAGTTCTGTTAATAAGTCCCTGTTATTTGGGAATAGGTTTAGCAGTTTGACTCTTTCGTTGCATATATTACTCACATCAGTTAGTACTGAACGTGAGCAGTTTTTCCTTCCCAGTTGTAAGGCTATATATATGTAGCTACTTTCATTCCATAAACTTCAAGGTTGTTGCTTCAAACACTTTTACTTATATTTAACAGTATATTCATCAAAATTAATCAAGTGAGAATTTATTTGGCTTATTCTGGTATCAAGAGTTATCCCAATAATTTCTCCTTCTTTTTGTACTCTATTACGACCCATATTTCCTCTTCACTATTTTTCACGATGGCGTCTTCCTCATCCTCTAGTACCACCAATGTCACTCCTATTGTTGCACAACTTGCCAAGCCCATCACTATTTATCCATTAAGCTTCAACCAAAGAATTATTTACTCTGGCATACTCAGGTTGAACCATTCCTTAAAGGGAAAAACTTATTCGGTCATATTGACAGAATAATTCCAAAACCGCTGGCTTATTTTCCCACAACTGCGAACGTGCCACCATAGATCATTCCAGAAGCTATGACCTAGGAAAAACAAGATCAACTAATCCTGAGTCTCCTTATCTCATCTTTAGGTGAAGAAATCATACCTATTGTTGTTGGATTGCTAACTGTTGTGGGCTTATGGGAAGCTCTCTCATCTGCCTTTGCAAATCCCTCCACTACTCGTGTTCTACAGTTGCATATTGCTCTTCAAAAGCCACATACCGTTGATGAGTCAGCAACGACCTTCTTGTATCGATTGAAGGGATGTTCCAATGAACTTACCATAGTTAGTAAACCATTAACTCCTGCCGAATTTATGATTTGTGTTTTAAAAGGTTTAAAGACAGAATGTAGTGAATTAATGACATCATTTTCTGATGCAGGAGGATCCGAGTCCGATGATGCTGAGCTGTCAGATAGCACATTAATGGCATTAAAATACCATGCATTGGAGGATCGACATAAATACGGCGGTCATTGACGTTTCTGGGAATCAGAGTTGTTACTTCAGGTTCGGGTTCGGATGGCTGATGACTTTGAGAGTCAGATGGCAGACTACATCTTCGGGTTTGGCTTCGGAAGTTCAGATTTGACATTTTAATTTTTAGATATGTTTCATTTTTATGGTAATATTTTTATTATTAGGAAGTTGTTATTTGTTAGAAATTGTTACCGTAAATATAGGAAGTTTGTTACCTTTCAGGATTTTGTTTCCATAATTTTAGGAATTCTATTACGACTTGGAAAGGAAGTCAGTTAGCTATAAAACCTGACTTATGGGTTGAACTGAAAACAACTTTGATTTTGATAAATATAAATTTAAGCATTAGAGAAGTTTTCTCTGTGTTTTTGGTGAATCTCTCGCTTATTTGCCTGTGAATTTATTTGTTTACCTAGCCAGCAGGATAATCACTATCCCACCCAGCATCAGTTAGTCTCTAAGCATCAACGTCTTCCTGGGAATAGACTTCATCGATTTTAATGGCTGGTGGTTGTGGTCATCGTGGGCAGGTTCTAACTAAAGAAGTCTCGCATCGTGATCGTAACATTTAGGACGTGATGATTAAGGATTTGCAAAGACAAGTTACAGAGTTAACCCAGCATCTAACGACGCAACATTTGGGTCGTCATGGACAGATTCCGGCTGAGGAAGTCCCGCACCTTGATCGTGATGAGGAATCTTATGATTCTAAGTCAAGTTTCGAAAATCCTTACTGCCATAGGGAGCAATTATAGGAACGACGTGGTCGTGATGACCATCGTAATGATCTGGTTTTAAAGTGGAGTTACCAGAATTTTCTGGTACGCTATAAGCAGAGGGATTCATCGATTGGATGAATGAAGTAGAACGCATCTTTGAATATAAGGAGGTTCCAGATAACGCTAAAGTAAAATTAGTTGCAATCAAATTGAAAGACAGAGCATCTGCTTAGTGGGAACAGATGAGGCGTTCACGGGAGAGACAAGGAAAAACTAAAAGATGAAAAAGATGCAAAGTCACTTTCTTCCTTTCGGCTACACTCGGTCTCTGTTCAAGAGATTGCATCTATTGAGACAAGGAATTAGATCTATAGATGATTACACCGAAGAGTTTTATTAGTTGATAGCACGGAATGATCCATCAAAAACAGAGGAACAAATGGTAGCAAGGTATTTGGGAGGATTAAGACAGCAACTGCAGGATGTACTCAGTTTCCATTCGATGTGGACAGTGTCCGAAGCTTACCAACGAGCATGAGAAGCAGGGCAATAGCAGAACAGAAGGCCGATGTTGAGGAACGATCCACCCAATAGACCGAACCAACCCCAACAACTTTGTCCTACGCTACAACAACCACAGGGTAATTTCAATTCTAGTATTAAATGCTTCAGATGGGGAGAACCAGGCTATAGAGCAACGGAGTGCCGAAAGCCTACTAATCAGAAGGGAAAGAATCTCTTAATTGAAGAAGATGTGCTAGTTAAAACAAAAGAATTTAATGAACCTGTGTATGATAAGTATGAAGATGATGAGGATGTACTTTATGGTGATGTACAGGAAACTTTGGTTATTCGTAAGAATTTATTAACCCCCAAAGATGCCTCAGAAGATGACTGGTTGAGAACCAACATATTCCACACGACTTGCACGGTAACCAATAAGGTCTGCAAGATGATTATTAACGATGGCAGTTATAAGAATGTGGTGTTGGAAGAAGCTATTCGAAAATTAAATCTAAAAACGGATCGACACCCCAAACCATATAAGCTTTCAAAGCTGAACAAAGGCAACGATGTAACCGTAGATAAAAAATGTTTAGTCTATTTTTCAATCGGCAAAATGTATTTTGATAATGCTGGGTGTGACATGATATCGAAGGATGTGTGTCATGTGTTGTTAGGCCGACCCTGGTAATATGACCGAAGTGTCATTCATGATGGTCGGAGGAATACGTACTCCCTTAGCATAAAAGGGAAGAAAATTATGTTAGCACCGCGTCGGGAAGACAGCAGTTTGATTCGGCTAACTAATAATGCTAATTTGTTGTCCATGTCCCGGTTTTTAACCGAAGTCAAACGCGAAGGGATTATGTATGCTTTACTACCTTGTGAGAGCAGTTCGGTAAATGAAAGTACCAAAGTACTAGCTGATGAGTAGATATTATGTCTACTAATTTGATATTTTTAGCTTAATTATTTAGCTTATTCTTAAGTGTTTAGTATTATTTGAGTATATTTCAGTAATTCTATGTCAATAATGTGAATTATTGCAAGTTTAGCCTTAATTCAAGCTAAAAGTAATAAGGAAGCATTTGGCAAAAGTCAGGCGAATGGAAAAGAGCAAGTAGCAGGACTTCATATGAAAAATTAGTCAAAACAGGCGCGTGAAGGAAATCAGGAAAAATGGTCAGAGACACATGAGCCGCGGTGCACAAGGTCATTAGCGGCGCCGCTGAGTTTAGCAAAGGCTTGGGTCGCGGCATTCAAATCCATGGGTCGTGGCGCTCAATTCCTCCGTAGTGCACGCGTGCGGCCATACGCCCGGTGAATTTTGAGGATGACTTTATTATTTTAATGCCTGATAGATATGTACGCATAACAATTGAAGTTGGGAGGTTTCCAAACTCCTAAGGCTGAAGATTGGGTTTTATTTACACTTATCTATTGAATGGGTTGGAGTTTATCAGATAGTAAAAGACTAATAATATTTATTCATTCATTCATTCACTCAATTCAATAGAATTTAGTACGTAGGAAATAAGGGGTGTTTATCTGAGACATTCCAAAGGCAAGGAGGGAGCTGAGAAGTGAAGACAAAATTTATTAGAGTTTTATTTCCTCCTACTTAGACTCTTATCTTTTGTATTATAAGATGAATTTTGATAAAGCAATTATGTTTTTAGTTTTTATCATGTACTAATTTCTTAGTTAGGGATTCAATGGAACCCGATTTTGATTTAATTTAATATTTCATCTTCTTTTATTTAAATTGATTATGATGGATTATTTATTATATCTTGTGCTTATTTCTATAATTGTCTGATCAACAATTATTTGATAGATTTAGATGAAATTAGACAACGGATTCTAAATTCAGATCTGGTTATAATAACTTGTGATTAGTAATTCTTCTAAGGATTGAATACTAATTTGTAGTCATGATAGGAATATACCTGAATATCCCAGGTAATTATTGAAAAATGAATCTTAATGAATTTATTATTATTGTTTCTCATAGGAATATAGTGAAATTAATAATAATAAGTATGTTGTATAATTAATTTGGAAGATGATTATATTAACTATTGGTGATTTTCTGTTGACAATCCAAAATGATCAATTTAATATAGGAAAGTTGGTGTTAATTAATTGATTCATCGGGGGAAATTGATTTCTTAGCCTTTTTATTTATTGAATTAATATTCTACTAGTTACTTAATCTGGTTATTTAATTTGAATTGTTATTCCATTAATCTAGATTAAATTAAACTGATGTTTAATTAGTAGTTAGATTATTCAGGTTATTAATCGTTCCTCGTGAGATCGACAACTCTACTTTTAGTTTATTAGATTGATCGTTTATACTTGCACGTAAATTGCTAGTATTGAA
Source organism: Aralia elata (assembly GCA_034770075.1). Taxonomy (NCBI): domain Eukaryota; kingdom Viridiplantae; phylum Streptophyta; class Magnoliopsida; order Apiales; family Araliaceae; genus Aralia; species Aralia elata. Next base: position 2,536,485 of record CM068381.1, on the reverse strand, counting down.
ATAGTTCAACAAGTTTTTGGCACCGTTGCCGGGGAGCAATTAAATAGCTTAATTTTTCTAGCATTAATTTCGTCAGTTAGGTTTAATTTAGAAGTTACTTCTTGTTTAAGAATTTTATTCCTTTTCACATGTAGCTTTGATCGTGCATGCAAACGCGTTCGAAGGAAAAGGAATTGACACCTTTGGTAGACAATATCGAGAGAAAGCTCCGCAAGTCTAGGGGGAAGTTATTTCAAGAAGCAGAAATCATAGAGAATCCAATAATCATGGCTTCTGAACAGCGAGAGGAGCAGAAATCTCTGAAGGACTACATTATGCCACAGGTGACGAAAATTCATTCGAGTATAAGGAGACCAGCGATGACCGCAAATACATTTGAGATCAAACCAGGAACTATTCAGATGATACAAAATTCAGTTCAATTTGGCGGTCTACCGAATGATGATCCTAATGGCCATCTTGTTAGTTTCTTGGAGATTTGTGATACCTTCAAATATCATGGAGTTTCAAATGATGCAATGAGATTGAGACTCTTTCCTTTCACATTACGTGACAAAGCAAAGAGTTTGTGGCATTTGGTACCAGCGGGATCAATTGTAACATGGGATGATCTAGCTCAGAAATTCTTAACAAAGTTTTTCTCACCGCTAAAAACAGCGAAGATGAGAAATGAAATCACCTCATTTACACAGCAGGACTCTGAATCATTATATGAGGTATGGGAAATATTTAAAGATATGCTAAGAAAATGTCCACATCACGGACTCCCTAAATGGCTGCAGGTTCAAACTTTCTATAATGGATTGTTTAATATCACTCGCACTAGTATTGATGCAGCTGCAGAGGGGCATTGATGGGCAAAAAGTTTGACGAGGCATATGAATTGCTAGAAACCATGGTTGCAAACAACTATCAGTGGCCAACAGCTCGTTTGAATCAAGCTAAGTCGGGAGGAAAATTTGAAGTTGATGCACTAACTACCTAATCTACTCAAGTAGCATCATTAGCAAAGAAATTTGATTCATGGAATACACAATAGGTTCAACAAGTAGTTGCAGTTTGCGAACTCTGTGCAGGTAATCATCAGACAAACTAGCGTGCCATCAATCCAAAGACAGTGAATTTTATTGGAAACAAGCAAGACATGTACTCCAATACGTACAATCCTGGGTGGACAAATCATTCGAACTTTTCATGGAGCAATAATCAGAACCAAACATCGGCTTCAAGACAATTTCATCCACCTAGTTTTCAAGATCAGACCCAATCACAACAAGAAGCCAATCTTAGAAAAACTACTTTCTAAATACATTGCTCAAAATGACATGAGATTAAACAGCTTAGAAGGATTACTTCGCAACTTGGAAAATTAGGTGGGACAATTAGCAAATGCAGTAAGTAACCGTCCACAAGGAGCTCTTCCAAGTGACACCAAAGTCAATCCTAGAAAAGAAAGTCATGAGCAATGTAAGGCAATTACATTAAGCTGCGAAAAGAGTTTGCAGGGAAATGTCAACACGCCAGCAGGGATACGGAACACCGAGAAGGAAGAAGAATTTGAAAATGATTTAAGCAAGACTGAAAACAATGATAATGAGGGAGTAAATTTGAAGCAGAATGGGAGTAAGCAAGATGAAAAGACACATCCAGTCCCATTTCCACAACGTTTGAAGAATCAAAAACTTGATCATCAATTTTTAAAGATTTTGGAGGTTTTTAAGAAGTTACAAATCAATATACCTTTTGCTGAGGTTTTGGAACAAATGTCGAGTTATGCGAAGTTTATGAAAGAGATTCTTTCAAAGAAGAGAAGAATTGGTGAATGTGAAATGATAGCTTTAACAGAAGAATGCAGTACCATTATTTAGCAAAAATTGCCAGCTAAACTGCAAGACCCTGGGAGCTTTATAATACCATGTACCATTAGGGAACAGTTTGTTGGGAAAGCTCTATACAATCTTGGGGTAAGCATCAATCGCATGCCTCTTTTTATTTACAAAAAGCTTAAGTTACAAGGGGTTAAGCCAACAATATAACTCTGCAATCGGCAGAAAGATCTATTACACATCCAAGAGGTATAATCGAGGATGTACTAGTGAAGGTGGACAAGTTTGTATTCCCGGTTGATTTCGTTATTCTTGACTGCGATGTGGATCAAGAAGTTCCGGTAATTATGGGTTGACCATTCCTAGCGACTAAACGAACCTTGATAGATGTACGAAATGGAGAACTGGCAAAGAGGGTCAATGACCAAGAAATTAAATTCAATGTGTTTGACACCATTAAGTTTCCGAATGAGATGGAAGATTGCTACTTAGCACAAGAAGAAATAGCGAATGTGTTATTGAAAGGTGACGGAGTTAGATCAAGAAATGAGTATGAAGATCAAGAAAATATAGAAGAAAAAGGTCAAGTTATAGAGGACATGGGATGCGCAACTAATGACATTCCAACCACTTCATCCATACCTAAGTAAAAGAATGAAGAAATCAGGTTAATGACTTAAAAACAAGCGTTGTAGGGACGCAACCCATGGGTTAAATTATTAATAGAATTAATTTTAATTGAATTTTAGTATATTTGTTTTAGTTCAATTTTTAGTCATGAAATTTTCATAATTCATTAAATTGCATTTTGCTGGCAAATTAATTTTAGGAGATACAGGAATCAAATTTGAAAAATTGAGAAATGGAGAGGAAGAAGACATAAGCAAATCATGGTTTGGCAAGGAAAAGAAGAAAAATAGCTAAGGGGTGGTGAGAATGCATGGAATTGGTTAAAAAAACACATTATCAATCAGGAGACTCAAGGCCGCGGCGCAACAGCCTAAGGGCCACAACATTCCATCATGAGTAGCGACATTGGCACTCAAGGGTCGCGGCATTCAACACTAATCAGCACTCACTAAGTAGTCGCGCACAAGCCAAACAAAAAGATATAGGTCACGGCGCACAAACATAAGGGTCACGAAAATCGACTTTGAGCCGCGACATTCAAGAGATGAGCTGCGGTGCTCATGCGCGGATCAGCAAGACAAAATCAATCTGTCGTGCCCATTTTCCCCACCTTTCCTATTCACTCAGCCACTCCCTACCCTACTCAAACACAAAAACCCCCAAAACCCAACTTCAAATGCCAACTTCAAAAGAACACATATTTCAATCAAACTCAACAATACAAACCCTAACAAACATCACTTTAGAGGATTGCAAGGAGTAATCAAGGGTACATAATTGGAGAAGGAATTAAACAACAAAGTTTCTTAATCCTTGGGAGTTAGTTTCAATTATTGGGACTATTGTTTGTGTGTGGTTCATCAATTGGAGGAATTTGAAGCATCCAAGAGTTTTGAAATTCGGTAAAATTTAAGGCACACACAAGGTGTTCGGTGAATTACTCCAACAAAAAATTGAATCAACTACTTTAGTTTTCAAGCCTTGTTTGGTATTCAAATGGCACCCAAGCGACAACACACTGTGAGGTCTTCTTCCACCGCATACGACCATTTGAAGTTTGTTAGCGAAGCCGCGTCGGAGAGATTCCATGCATCGTTAGTTAATAAGAATTTAATCCAGGAACGTGGCTTAGTTCCACAGGAAGCTAATGGGCTTGGAATTTGTTCTATCATAAATGAACGTGGATGGGGAACTCTGACATCCCAACCGGAGGCCGCTATAGTAGCAATCGTGAAAGAATTCTATGCCAATGTGGCAGAGGTAGAAAATAAAGTGGTTATGGTGCGGGACAAGTTAGTGCCATTCGACAGTGTTGACATCAATGCATATTACAACCTGGACCCTATCGAGCATGATGATTACATATGGTCCAAACTGGGACGAAGTGATCCAAGGTTTATGCATGCCCGGAGCACAATGGACATTTCAAGTCGATTCAGCAATTTCATTCCCCCGGAATGAATTAAGTAAATATGGTAAGGCCTGGTATTATTTTATTTGTGCAAAGTTAATGCCTTCGTCACATGTTTTAGATGTACTTAAGGCCAGGGCAACACTTCTCTATGCGATTGTCAATGGGAAAAGCATTGATATGGGAAAAGTTATATATAGCTCAATACTACATGCATTGCGAAACGGTTCTACTGGCGGACTTCCACACCCATCCCTCATATGTGGGTTGTGTAGGAATGCTGGAGTAGTTTGGAATGCAGATGAGATATTCGAGCAGCCAAAGTCAGTTTTAGACAGGAACACCATTGACTAGTTCAAATAAATGGTAGGCAGCCTTCCTAACATGCTAGGTGTTGGATACAGGGTGGAAGGTGATGTTGTTGTTGCTGCAAGTCAAACGAAAGGCGCTGGTACATCTCATGGGGCGAGACGAGTAGGACGAGGTACTCCGTCAGATGCTACATTGGAGCTGATACTTGTTGAGGTTTGGGCTATGCGAAGGACTCAAACAAACTTGGAACAAGGACAGGAGAAGCTTTTAAGTTTGAATCGTCAGCAAGCGCGCCGAGTGGATCAGATGGCGGAACGAATTGACACTTATGTGGATTTCACGAATAGCGTCATAACAACATTTGCCAATCACTTCAACGTGAACAATCTGGATCCAATCCATTTTTCGCCATCACTAGTGTTCCAAGACACAACTTTCGAGACGGAGGAGGAGTCCTACGGCCTCATCGACGATGATGCATGACTTTTTCCCAAGGAAGTATTACTGTATTACATTGAGGGCAATGTAATATTTAAGTTTTGGGGGATGTTGATACTTTTAAGTTAATTTGCTTGGTTTGGTGGTTTATTTTAATTACTTTAATTATTTATAAAATGGTTTGTGTATTTAGTATTAACTGCGTGATAAGTAGAAACTGGTTTAATTGTTTTGTTAGTCAGGATTTAATTATTGCATATTTTAGTTGTTAGTTAGTACATATTAGTATTTTTGCATGGTGCATGTTTAATTAGTTGCATAAAATTAGTTGCATATTCAAAAAAAAAAATAATAATAATAATAATAATAAAATAATAAATTAGTGAATTTTGGAGTAGCCGGTGATAAGAAATGATTAAATGTGTTTGGAAAGTGAACTTTTGAACTTGTGTTAAGTTTAAGTATCGAGTTAGAAGTTGATTTTGCGTAGTTATGGTCCCTATTTATTTTGAGCACTTATATCCCACTGAGTACTTGTCTCTTAGGGCGATTATAGTTCGAAACCTCGGTATAAGATATTGTCAAGAGTTAGGATTATATTTCGGTGTTAATTGAAGTAGGGGTAGTGAGTTGTTCAAGTTTGGGGGGAATCATAGTTGAATCAGAAGAAAGAAAATGCTATGCTTCCTAGAGTCATAATATATGGGCAGTGAATTGGGCTTAAAAGAATACTCCTTGGTAATAAATAAAGACGAGATGGAGCATAAAACGCACTCGTTCATGCAAATGTGAGAAGGAGCGTAAAACACACTCACCATGAAAAACGAATGAAAATGCATCTAGGAGAAATAAAATAGTATTGGAAAAAATTGTATTCTTTTGAACTTGAATGATGTTTACCCTGGCTACAATTATTGTTGTGATATGTTCTTAGGGATTGATGATTTTTTTATACCATGTGTTCGTTGTATAATCCTTTTAAGGTATCATTGATTGAGGTGGAGATAGCACACACGCACCGTGGGATCATAATTATTATGGATCAATAACTAAATTGATTGAGAAGCTTATACATAGTTCAATTGTTATTCGAGTTATTGTTGTATGATCTTGGAGGCTACAAATAAATTCATACTTCATCATAGGCTGCATAGTAGAATTTTAGAATTACTTTGTAGTTTTGTTTGAGGGCAAGTAAAGAGTTAAGTTTGGGCGTATTTGATGAGTAGATATTATATCTAATAATTTGATATTCTTGGCTTAATTATTTAGCTTATTCTTAAATGTTTAGTATTATTTGAGTACATTTTAGTAATTTTATGTCAATAATTGATTTCAACCTATTTCAGTGTAAATAATGTGAATTATTACAAGTTTAGCCTTAATTCAAGCTACAAGTAATAAGGAAGCGTTTGGCAAAAGTCAAGCGAATGGAAAAGAGCAAGTAGCAGGACTTCATATGAGAAATTGATCAAAAACATGCGCGTAAAGGAAATCAGGAAAAATGGTCAGAGACACATGACCTGCGGTGTACAAGGTCACAAGCCGCAGTGCTGAGTTTAACAACGGCTTGGGTCGCGGCATTCAAATCCATGGGCCGCGACGTTCAATTCCTTCTTAGCGCGCACATGTGGCCACGCATCCGGTGAATTTAGAGGATGATTTTATTATTTTAATGCCTGATGGATATGTATGTGTAACAATTGAAGTTAGGATGTTTCCAAACTCCTAAGGCTAAAGATTAGGTTTTATTTACACTTATCTATTGAATGGGTTGGAGCTTATCAGATAGTAAAAGACTAATAATATTTATTCATTCATTCAATTTAATAGAATTTAGTATGTAGAAAATAAGGGGTGTTTATCAAAGACATTCCAGAGGCAAGGAGGGAGCTGAGAAGTGAGGACAGAATTTATTAGAGTTTTATTTCCTCCTTCTTAAACTCTTATATTTTGTATTCTAAGATGAATTTTGATAAAGCAATTATGTTTTTAGTTTTTATTATGAACTAATTTCTTAGTTATGGATTCAATGAAACTCGATGTCGATTTAATTTAATATTTCATCTTTCTTCTATTTAAATTGATTATGATGGATTGTTTATTATATCTTGTGCTCATTGCTATAATTGTCTGATCAATAATTATTCGATAGATTTAGATGAAATTAGACAATGGATTCTAAATTCAGATCTGGTTATAATAACTTGTGATTAGTAATTCTTCTAAGGATTTAATACTAATTTGTAGTCGGGATAAGAATATACCAGAATATCGTATGCAATGGTTAGAAAATGAATCTTAATGTATTTATTATTATTATTTCTCATAAGAATATAGTGAAATTAATAATAATAAGTATGTTGTATAATTAATTCAGAAGATAATTATATTAACTATTAGTGATTTTCTGTTGACAATTCAAAATGATCAATTTAATAGAGGAAGGTTGGTGTTAATTAATTGATTCATCGGGGGAAATTGATTCCTTAGCCTTTTTATTTATTGAATTAATATTCTACTAGTTACTTAATCTGGTTATTTAATTTGAATTGTTATTCCATTAATCTAGATTAAATTAAACTGATGTTTAATTAGTAGTTAGATTATTTCGGTTATTAATTGCTCCTCGTGGGATCGACAACTCTACTTTCACTTTATTACTTGATTGACCGTGTATACTTGCACATAAATTGCTAGTATACAAATAGCTCAACACCAGCCGATGTGCAGGAATTGTTATCAAAGTTCTCCGATCTAATGCCCGAGGGGCTTCCCCCAGGGTTACCGCCGATGAGGGATATTCAACATCAAATTGACCTAGTACTAGGATCGAGTTTGCCAAATAAGCCAGCTTATAGACTCAGCCCAAAGGAGTTCGAAGAGCTATAGAGACAGGTAGTGGAACTGATGGACAAGGGCTATATTCGTGAAAGTATGAGCCCGTGTGTAGTACCAGCTCTATTAGTGCCGAAGAAAGATGGATCATGGAGAATGTGTATAGATAGCAGAGCCATCAACAAGATCACAGTAAAGTGTCGATTCCCAATTCCTCGTCTAGATAACATGCTAGATCAATTATCCAGAGCTAAGGTTTTCTCAAAGATTGATCTAAAAAGCGGATACCATCAGGTTCGGATGAGACCTGAAGATGAATGGAAGACAGCTTTCAAGACACAGCATGGCTTGTATGAATGGATGGTCACACCTTTCGGACTTTCCAATACTCCCAATACATTCATGAGATTTATGTACCAGGTGCTACGACCTTTTATGGGAAAATTTATAGTTGTTTACTTTAATGATATTCTCATCTACAGTTTGACATGGAAAATGCATCATGAGCACCTTCGAGTTGTGTTTGATATATTGAGAAAGGAACAATTGTTTGTTAACCAGAATAAGAGTTCTTATTTCACGACTTCGGTGACTTTCCTTGGTTTCGTTGTGTCTACCGAGGGTGTTCACGCCGATCAGTCCAAAATCGATGCAGTCTTGGCATGCCTTACGCCAAAGACTATACATAACGTTAGGAGTTTTCATGGGTTGGCATCTTTTTACCATCGCTTCATCAAAAACTTTAGTACCCTAATTGCACCTATCACTGAGTGCATTGAGGGAAAATTATTCCAATGGTCCAAGGAAGCCGAAGACAGCTTTCAACTGATTAAGAGGAAGATGACCGAAGCACCGGTACTGGCACTTCCTGACTTCGAGAAGGTGTTTGAAGTGAACTGTGATGCATCGGGGATCGGCATTGGTGGAGTTTTGAGCCAAGCAAGTTGGCCAATAGTGTTCTTCAGTGAAAAGTTATCTTGGTCAAAAAAATTATTCCACTTATGACTTGGAGTTTTATGCCATTGTTCAGTCTCTGAAGCACTGGCGTCACTACCTAATACAACGGGAGTTCATCCTCATTACCGATCATGAGGTCGTAAAGTACATTAATGGCCAACATAAGCTGAACCAAAGGCATGCTAAAATGGGTGGCGTACTTACAGGAATTCACCTTCACTTTGCGGCATCAGACAAGAAGGTTGAATCGTGTTGCCGATGCTTTGAGCCGAAGAGCGTCACTCCTTAGCATTATGCGTATCAAAGTTGTAGGATTTGAAGCCTTCACTGATATGTACGAAGAGGATCTTTTTTTTAGAAAGATAGTTTGGGAAGTAAGTGAAGGACGGCATCATGACTTTATCCTTCATAATAGGTATCTATTTTGGGGATCGCAATTATGCATTCCAGATTGTTCGTTTCGGCAGCAGATAGTAAGTAAACTTCACAACGAAGGTCACTTTGGACGAGATAAAACATTGGCCCTGGTGTCGGCTGACTACTACTGGCCGAAGGTATCTAGTGATATGGCTCATTTTGTTGGGAGATGTTGTGTATGTCAAAAGTCTAAGGAAGCTCTTACGAATACAGGATTGTATACACCCTTACCTATTCCTAAAGCTCCATGGATTTATGTGAGTATGGATTTTGTGATGGGGTTGCCTCGAACACAGCGTTCAATGGATTCTGTATTGGTGGTGGTTGATAGTTTTTCAAAGATGGCTTATTTTGTAGCTTGTCGAAAGACGATGGACGCGAACAGGGTCGCACATCTTTATTTTTGGGAGATTGTGCGTCTACATGGTGTTCCCAATTCAATCACTTTGAATCGTGATACTAAGTTCATAAGTAATTTCTGGAAAAGTTTATGGGAGAAACTTGGTACGCAGTTAAATTTCAGGATTGGCTACCATCCTCAGACTGATGGTCAGACTAAAGTAGTGAACAGAAGTTTAAGCAATCTCCTACAGTGTCTGGCTAGAGCAAAGCCGAAGCAATGGGATCTGGTGCTTCCTCAAGCAGAGTTTGCTTACAACCGATCGATAAACAGAACTACGGGGTTGAGTCCTTTTGAGATTATTTATGGTCGAAAACCACCTGGGGTTCTGGACTTAGCTCCCATCCCACGAGTTGGCCGAATGCACCCCAAAGTAGATCAAATGACAACTCATCTTTGGGAAATTCATGATCATGTGCACCGAGCTGTTTGTGATAGTAATGCCAAGTATAAGGAATGGGTTGATAGTCATCGTCGTCAGGTACTTTTCGAAGTGGGTGATTTTGTTTGGGCAGTGTTGACGCGTGATCGATTTCTTATTGGCGACTACAATAAGCTTAAGGATCGGAAGATTGGGCCCTATTAGATTATGTAGAAGATTAATGATAATGCTTATCAATTACGCCTCCCTAGTCATTTACGGACTTGAGATGTTTTCAATATGAAGCATTTGAGTCCTTGTTTTTCCGAGTCCGATGACATTGATGTGAACTCGAGGACAAGTTCTTTTCAACTCATGATGACTGATGCAGGAAGATCCGAGTCCGATGATGTTGGGCTGTCAGATAGCACATTAATGGCATTAAAATACCATGCATTGGAGGATCGGCGTAAATACGGCGATCATTGACGTTTCCGGGAATCGGAGTCATTACTTCATGTTTGGGTTCAAATGGCTGATGACTTCGAGAGTCGGATGGCGGACTACTTCTTCGGGTTCGGCTTTGGAAGTTCAGATTTGACATTTTAATTTTTAGATATGTTTTATTTTTATGGTACTATTTTTATTATTAGGAAGTTGTTATTTGTTAGGAATTGTTACCGTAAATATAGGAAGTTTGTTACCTTTTAGGATTTTGTTTCCATAATTTTAGGAATTCTTTTACGACTTGGAAAGGAAGTCTGTTAGCTATAAAACCCGGCTTGTGGGTTGAACTGAAAACAAATTTGATTTTGATAAATATTTAGAGAAGTTTTCTCTGTGTTTTTGGTGAATCTCTCGCTTATTTGCCTGTGAATTTGTTTGTTTACCTAGTCTGCAGGATAATCGTTATCCTGCCCAGCGTCACTTAATTTCTCTTATTACGGATCCAATTTCATTCTCTTATCTTTAGGGTCAGTTTAGAATCACGATTTCTTGCACTCTCCTAACTTGTCGGTGGTGCCTCCTAATAATCCTCCTGCCATCGTAAACTTTATCAATCAACAGCCCATTCGTGATTGTGGTTGCGGAAGGGGACATGGTTGTGACCACTTTAATGTCGCTCCTTGTCCACTCTACAACTCTAGTTTTTAGCCTCCGCCTCCACATCCACACTATCAATTTTGTGGAGGTCAGAATCATGAATCATATAGATGCTTCTATAGGCCAGAACGCTCACCTGCCGCCAGACTTTTAGGAGGACCTCCGACGGCACATTACTCCATTACTGCCTCTAGGGTTCCACCTAATCATAATGTCAGCCTTAATTCTCTACAGGAGTACACTGACACCGACACTAATTTCCATGTTACACCAGAACTAGCGAGTATCAATACTGTTGACGATTATTCTGGTAATGATCAATTGCAGGTTGCGAATGGTAATACTACACCCATATCTCATCTTTGTTCAGCTACTATTTCACATAATGATAATTCATTTCTTTTATCTGATATTATTCATGCTCCTATAGTACTATCTAAGAAATTACTTTCTCTGTAATAATTTTGCAAAGATAATAATGCATTCTTTGAGTTCACCCTTCGTGTTTTTTTGTTAAAGATCGACTCACTCGGAGCACCCTCTTGAGCAGGTAGAGTAAGAATGGTTTGTACACACTCTCTATAAAGCCTGCGAACTCCCTGGTTGCTCTATTGTCTGCACAAACTGTTAAATTAAATATTAACTAACAAATAAGCACATATAAACTTAGGGCTGAGTAAGTAACCAAATCGCCTCCGAAACTGCACTAAAAACCGCACAAACCGCACCAATGAAAACCGCACCAATGGTTCCGGTGTATGTTGTGGTTTTAGGTGGGTTAAAAAATTAAATTTACGGTTCGGTTTTAGTTACTAGTCAAAACCGCACGCATAAAACCAAAACCGCACTAAATATGTATATAGGGGCGGATGGAGTACAAGGGTTATGCTCACTTTTTTTTATATATAAGTAAATTCAAGGGGAAAGAATTTATAAGTTAGTAAACTCAAGGAGGCAGTTTAATAAAAAAATAAAACTTAGTGTGGCAAAAGGAAAATATTCATTCTAATCTAAAAAGGTTAGTAGGTTACAGGGTACTCATTACAAGAAGTCTGCATCACATTTTCGAATACAGAGAGATTAAGAAGGGCAAGCCGCAAATTGCATACAAAGAGCTAGAGAGGAGCAAAATATCCTTTGTTTCACTCATTGTCTCGCGACCTCATTTCCTCTTCTCATTCTATTGCAGTCTTTACCTCTCGCCCCTTGTGCATATGAGATTTAGAAGGTAATAAAATTAGGGCTTTTTTATTTGATAATTTAAAATTTGTAGTTTGTTTGAATTTGTTGTTGATTGGGGACTTGGAGTTACACCCAATTCAATTTATTTGATGTATTTATTGTATTGAACTTAAGAGGTAGCTAATTAGGACTTTTTTGTTTGATAGTTTAAAGTTATTTTTTATTTAAAATTGTTGTGGATTGGGGTTAAAGCTTAAATAAATATGTTGTTATGGACTTTAATTTTTTATGGGTTAGTTTGTTTTTGGTTCTTATCCTGAAAATTTATTCTTTATTAATTATCAATTAAGTTGACAGATATATATGTTCATGGATTATAAATAATATAATAGTAATTAATACAAATTCATGTGTAATTACAGGAAGATATGTTCATGGATTATAATTTAATATTATTATTTTAATATTGTTATTTTATTCCAGTAACCAGGTGAAAAGCTGAACTAGCCCCAAATTATGTCTTCTATTCCTCAAATTCCTTTAAATGAATATATTGAACAACAAAATCAACAAGCTGCTAATGAGGTATAAAATCAATACTCTTTAGTTATGCTATGTATTTCTAAGTAGTAGTTAATTATCATTTATATACTTTTTATTTTCAGAATCAGCATGCACCATCTAATGCTACCAATCCTATCAACACAGATGACAATAAAAAGGAAGATAAAGATGAATGCAAGAGTAAAAAGCGTTCGATTGTTTGGGAACATTTTGAGATTTTATTGCACTTTTCAAATATTCTTGCATATAAATTTTTTTTGGTATGCTTCATAGATGAATTCAATTCACTAGAGCGATACATGATCGATGAGTGACTAATGGAATGCAAATAGGTAAGGCTTATTTTTTACCTTCAATTTTATGCAATAAACTTGTAATATGTGATTAGTTTCCTTTTCATGATCATTGTTTGTGTAAAAGAGTAAGGAATCAGTGATCATTTAAAATACTAGAAAGACTTTAAAAGATTGAGGAATCTGTTTTTCACTGTTTTGGGTTGTAGCAATTATTCTGTTGTAAGTCTACAGTCGTGTTGTTATTGTTGTCTTTGTTACATGCAGACTAATTATTGCTTCAAAATCCTTTACACTGAATATATTTTCAAATTATCCTTTGATGACCATTTTGTGTATTATTTCAATTAATGTTCTTAGACCTGTTAACTATATATAAGGGTGAATTGTGATATTTACATAATTAGTTTCCTTTCTGTTAGCAAGCATATAGTGACATCTATGCTTATTTGGTGATTTTGTCATTTTGTGCATGGTGTGATGGTCTTATTTAATAAGGTAAAAGTTTTTGCAGATTTTGTGCAAATATCAATATATTATTTTAAATTGAACATAAGCACTCGTAGTTAATAGGCTTGTATCTTGAATTAGTGAAAGTAACTAGACGTCTAGTCTCGTACACCTATGTCATAAATTGCATAAAATTTTATTATTTCAATTGGTTTTGGAACCGAAACCGCACCAAATAAAACAGCACCGCACAGTTCAAAACCTCACCGCACTAATCGCAAGCGGTTTTGTGTGCAGTTTTGTATTTATTAAACTGCACCTAAGCGGTTTCGGGTGTGGTTTGGGTTTTAAACCGCACCAAACCGCATCATGCTCACCCCTATATAAACTTACATATGATCGGTTAGTATTCACGAAGTGAAAGCGGTTGAACCGGAATGCCAAATCTACTAGCAACACCACGAACACAGCTACTACGATCCTTCATACGAACGCTTCTCGTCAATATGAAGTTGTTACTAGCAACTATGCGAACAAACTTAGGTATTCACACCAAGTACACCCAAACCTATTGATGGAAGCTTGGAAACACTAGAGAGAGAGTATTTAGGAGAAAACTATCTGAGAAAAATAATACGCTATTTTTTCTTAGCCCTACCCTCTGCCACAATCAATATTTAACGATAAATCCCAATTAATATGGGATAAGTCTACAACTGACTAAATCGGGAGATTTATCTCATATAGAGTTTTAACCATATCAAGTATTATCTGAAATACTTCCAAGTGATATGGGACTCTTCTAATCCCAATTGGGTTATCCAATATCCATACCCAAGTGAATGTCCATGATCCACGGGTCCGACTCGGATCAATTACTAACATCTCCCACTCAGACACTTGGGTTATCAAGGTATATACTCATCTCAAATCAATCATCTCTAGATTTCCTCGTACAAGTGCCTTGGCGTGCGACTGACGAGAAATAAATGATATCAAGGGCGAGAGCTCACATACTAAGTCTCCATCATAACTAATATGAAGCATCTCCAAAAAAAACTCGTCATGTCCTAAACCAGTCGATCACATTCTGTTGAGTATTTCGAATCCCTCATTGATTACATTTCAGAAATACACTCAACCACATTTGCCTTAGTATGCTAACCTTTTAAAAATATATATATATATAGTATTATATATAAAGTTTAAACTAGTTGTGCACGCATAGCACAACCAACGGCTGAATGTGATGCCAGACAAATGTCTTCCCTAAACTCTCATGTCAATATTCATTAACTTTGCTACTTTCCCAGATAAGTACCCATGGAACCTCATTATGTGAACTTAGGAATACAAACTAGAGTAGCAACACAAAGTCTTTGTTTCATGATATAGGTTCAAGTTACTAAGGATAATAGTTAATGTATAGGGCTCACACAGTGATTGGATAGGGATCCACCACATCACTCTTCTGTATGTCGCTTATTTTGCACACGAGGTATAATTCTCATGTTACAGTGGAGCTCTCAAAAAAAATGTCGCTCTAGCTAAAATAACACCGTACGGACACTAGTTATTGCTCTCTAGCGTATAACTTTAGAAAACATCTCTAGTTACTTCAGATAGTATCCAGTATGAATTTAATATCTAGTAACCCCAAAAACAAGGCTACACATCTTATAAGTGTTCAGTATATAATGATACCTCTTCTTGGACCCAGCCAAGGCGACTAAATCGTAGTGTCTAAAAATAGTGCCCGACCATTTAGACCACCGCAAAATAGTCTCATCTCGCTCACTATTCCAAGCGTCGAGGCAGGTTATCCGTGTGAGTAGATCAACCTTTTTGCCTTGTGACATTTTATATTTGTGCTTATATATACAATAAGTTAAAACATAGAACTGAATAGAAATCAACATTATGTAATAACCTTTATTGTATAAAAAATAATAAACAATATCCAAAAGATGTCCATTATCATACATAAAACATATCAAGGCCTACGAAGTCCTAAGCTCCTAACATGAGCTCGAAAAACATCCCTAGGAATGGGCTTAGTCAAGGGATTAGCAACCATGTTGCTCGTAGAGATATGCTTAAGGACCACTTTCTTTCGTGCCACAATATCCCTAATGTAGTGAAATTTAGTTTCCATATGCTTGGCTTTTCCATGGTACTTGGGATCCTTCACGTAAGACAAAGCAGTTGTATTGTCACAATGAATAGTGATAGGGTCCCTCGAATGCGATCTAACACGCAAGCACTTGAAAAATCTCCGTAACCATACTGCCTCATATACTGCAAAGTAATATGCAATATACTCTGACTTCATGGTGGATAAAGCAACACATGGTTGTTTCTTCCTCAACCAGCTAATGGCTCCACCACTAAGCAAGAAGTTATACCCAGTGGTAGACTTACGCTCATCCAAGTTGTGACGCCCCCAAATCCGGGTCACCTGAGCCACGGACCTGGTTCATCACTATCTAATATAAGAATTATACAAAAGATAACTTATAGCGGAATAAAGGAATATTTACATTGATATAACATAAATAATCCTGTCCCAAGTCTCGAAACCAAGAGTACAGCAAACATAACATAATACGTAAGGGTACATATGTCTTAATACACAACGTCAATTAATGAGTCTTAATACAAACGATAATTCTAGAACAACAATTACAACTAATCAGTAGCTTTCTCCTTTCCCTTATCTTTTCCTAAGCTCTCGCCACGTGCCGCACTAACTGAAATGTTTTAAGGAAAGCAAGGGGTGAGCAACAAATTTTCCCCGCAAGTATAATAGCAATGAATAATCACATGAAAAACTTTATAGCTCACAAGAGTAAAAATTTAGCTAACTCAAGGAAATAAACAACTTCTTTTATCACCGTTATAGTGGTCGCTATAGACCGAAGGATTTCTAAAGTATCCAAGGATTTCAAAGTTTCCCAAAAAAAAGGACTAATCGATACTGAGTGAGATCCAAGGCACAGAACTCTATCTAGAATTACTAGAAATTCATCCGATAATCCATAAAACTGGTACAATAGGTGATCAACCTAAAATACCTGGCGTTATGCATAAGCCTTACATTTTCCATTTACGTGCGTGTCGATTCCCCGACGTTTATACAATTTCCCCTGCTATGAGGGTTGTTCTTCTCAGCTTTACATGGGAGTCCAGACCAAAATAATTTGATCAGACAGTTTTACTTACCAACAATAATAGTTGGAGGACTTAACCTCACTTCAATAAACAAATCAATAAGTGTCTAGCTGGAACAATTAGCTTTGACATAGCTTTCAAACAGTTTATGGAATAAGAACTTTAAGGTTCAACAACATGACTAATAGCATCAATAATATCTTAAATGAATAACAATTCATAATCTTTGGAATCACACAATATATAGCATTGCATGAAATGGGCTTTCATGCAATACTTGAATAAAAGTATGAATACTAGCATACTAATTGCTAAATTGATAAGTAATTTGAACGGAATCGAGAAGCTCAATAAGCTTGGTCAATAAATGATATTTGCTCGAATATAATTTTGAGTAGGGTAAATAAACTTGCACAATAATAATTTGAATAAGGTAGGAAACTTGCTCGATAGATAAATGAATTCGAAACTTGCCCAATAAATAAATCGAATAAGGAAAACTCGCACAATTAAATAAGGGTTGAGTAAGTAACTTGCCTTGCGCGTGCGTTAAAATCTTGACGTTAATCGTCCTTTAAAAATAATACCCTACAGTTCATTAAAATCATCAAAAATATTAGTCATGTGAGGACTAGGTTCAATACAGTCATCACATCATCAAAATACATTAATTGCCGTTACGACTACCCAGTCGGGGGTCTGGCCCGACTCGGTCCAGCCCGACCCAACCCGATCCAGCCTGACCCAACCCAGACCAGGCACGGAACAGCATCATGCAGTAGCCTAGATTCTGCAGTTGCAGAATCGCGAGGTTAACACCTCCGTCCACTCCAACTCCTATATCTCCCTCTATACTCGATCAATTTGGTCCGTTATGGACTCTATGGATTCGTAAGACATGGGACTATAACATATCAAAAATGTAGGAGTACCCATAGAAGCTAACATGACCAAATCTTAAGCCAAAATATAAACTGTATACTCTGTTTTTTCGCAGTCATGATGCGTTTTACTCAAATCATAACTATGACTTTGTTTTAGCATCTTTTTGGTTCGTTCCAACTAGGTTACCTCCACAACTCATGGGAGTACAATATTACAACAACAAACAATCAAAATAATTACACCATCAAGGCTTTACAGTCCTCTAAACAGTCCGAAGGTCCAAAAATGTCCATTATCTTCCTCCTTATGCTTTGGTTCGAATCTTTCCTTGTTTTTGTTCCACTTTGAGGGTGTTAATGGTTTATATAGCTTCTTGAGAACATTAATGAACCATTACAGCCATCAACAACAATAGAAAGTAATCACAAATCATCCACCAAGCACATGAGCTTAAGAAAACGAGAAAGCTAGAAAAACTTAATGAAACCAAAAGAAGATCATTTAAGGTTGAAGGTTTACCTCCGTAAATCCTTCCTAGGTGTTATAGAAGCTTTGTAAGGCTAGCTCGAGTCTCCTTCTTCCTTCTTTGTTTCACCCGAGCTTCTTCCTCCTTTTCTTTCCTTCACTGTTCTTCTTCTTCCTTGTTCTTCTTGTCTGCAGATTCTCTCTCTCTCTCTTTCTGCAGTTCTCTTCTTGCTAGCAAATGGAAAGTGAGCTGAAGTTCGGAATGATCAAGGAGAGGGGAACGGGTGGAGTTCTTCTTCTTTGCAATTTCCTCTCAACTCTCTCTATGTCTCTCTATCTTCTATCTATTGCAGAACAAGAGGAATGGAATGGTTTAAGAGAAATGGAGGGAGTGGTGTCGCTAAGTGGCTTCGGGAGAATGAGGAATGAATTAGGAGAGTGAAAGTTGTGAACCCAAGTTTCTTGGAAATAAGATTGAGGTGATATGTTTGCAAAATAGAATATCCCACATATTGTGTACTGTGACTGTCTCCTCCTTTCATCCGATTGGCTCATGACACCCTTGCCCAATTATGATTTGTTGGAGATTTAATGCCTCCCCAATTAAATCGTATGTACCCAAAAATATTTCTGAATACTCCCATTTTTGTACCAAATTTGGTAAATAACTCTACCCAAAATTAAAATGGGTACTTCCATAAATTATTGGAACACGTAAAAATATTTATTATGGGATTTGTCCAATTATTCGGAACACTCATATAATAAATTTCGGATACGGATTAAATCACATATCAGCTCCAATAAAATTTCTGACACTTGAAAAAATTATTCCTTCGCATACACGTCTTAACTAAATTAATAGAAATCGAAAAAGATGTAAAAATATTCGGGCGTGAATAGTGCTCGTGAATAGTGCCTCGTGAAACGTGCCCTATGAATAGTGATTTTATGAATTTTCGTAAAATCGATTTATTCACTCCAATGACACAGCAACACATAAAATTTAACACATACACATTCTAGGTTGCAACACAACTTTAAGCATATAACATATAATAACATAGATAAAAATAAAAATTCATTTTATTCATACATAACTCGGGTTACAAGGAAATCTAAAGTTCCCAATCGTTACACAAGTCGCTAGCCCAATCTACATCATTGTACCCCTATAAGCGTAACTTACCACCCTGATAACATAAAATATAGGTCATGGTACCTCTCAAGTATCGAAGTATCCTCTTAACTGCCACCCAATGAGAAATCCAGGATTGTTTTGAAACCGACTAACCATCCCCACTGCAAAACTTATGTCAGGGCATATACACATCATTGCATACATCAACTTACCAACTGCACTTGCATAAGGAACACGAGTCATCTGCTCTTTTTCTTGATCATTCTTAGGGCAAAGATCCTGGCTTAGTTTATGACCCTTCTCAATGGGAGTGTCAACGGGTTTAGAATTATGCATACGAAAATGCTCTAAAATAGATCTTATATAAGTCTCTTGACTTAAACCCAAAAACCTTTTAGAGCGATCCCTATGGATATTAATCCTGAGCAAACATTTTGTCTCACCCATGTATTTCATCTCAAAATTAGATGACAACCACTTTTTAGTGGTGACAATCAATCCCATATCATTTCCAACTATCAAGATGTCATCAACGTACAAACACAAGATCATAAAGCTTTTGTCGACCCGGTTAACATACACACAATGATCTTCCTCAATTATCGTAAACCCATCAACAATGATAGCTCGATTAAATCTAAAGTACCATTGTCTAGATGATTGCTTTAAGCCATAAATAGAACGTTTGAGCTCAAAGCCAACTGGTTGATCCATGTAGATCTCCTCATCTAGTTCTCCATATAGAAATGCAGTTTTAACATCCATCTGATAAAGCTCTAAATCTAAACGTGCGATAAAATAGCTAGAATGAGGCGAATAGAGCTAATTCATACAACTGGTGAGAATGTCTCAACACAGTCCACACCCTCCTTTTGGGTGAACCCTTTTGCCACAAGACTAGCGTTATACTTGACGATTGATTCATCCGCCTTACGTTTACTTTTGAAAACCCATTTATTTCCAATGGCCTTACGACCAGGCGGTAGATTAACCAACTCCCAAACCTGTTTCTTTCCCATAGAACCAATTTCATCCTTCATAGCACTTATCCATTCATTACGAGCAGGTGATGTGAGAGCTCCCTTATATGTAGCAGGCTCATTATCATCTTTTAGAGGGCACATAAGGGCCTCTCCTTCAAGCACGAGAAGGGATTCCTCTTCAATTTTGAAAAAATTTCGAGGTACTTTTGCACGTTTGTTTCGACGAGGCTCAAGATTTTGTGAATCAGGTGCCCCGTTAGGCGATAGATCACCCACACCATCCTTAGCGACAAAACGATGAGAATCAAATTCCCTTTCTTCGCTAAGGGATGGTGAAATGTCTCCCACTGATTCGGCCATCTCATATAGCTCAAAATCCTTTTTCGTGTCACCCTTGCTTGGAAAATCCACATCTCGTGATTCAATCTCAATCATTACTCCATCGGGTTGTTCGCATATCATCGCATAACCCTTTGAGTGTTCAGGATACCTTATAAAGATACCCTTTTTTTCCTCTAGAGTCTAACTTCCCAAGTTATTGGGAAGGAATGCGCACATATCCTGCCGACCCCCATGGTCTTAAATGATCTAGGGTTGGTTTTTTGGCTTCCCAAGATTCGTATGGTGTAGAAGTAACTCACTTACTAGGCACAAAATTAAGGATGTAGGCAACAGTCATAAGTGCATCCCCCCAAAAATTAATTGGAAGATCAGCTTACGCCATCATCGACCTAACCATATCTAATAGCGTACAATTCCTTCTTTCTGCAACACCATTTTATTACGAAGTACCAGGAATTGTTAGCTATCTGATGATATCTTTTCCTCACAGAGTCCTTTAAATTGCTCAGATAAATATTCGCGGCCACGATCGGTCCTAAGAACCTTTATGGATCTAACCCTTTGATTCTCAACTTCTGCAATGAAACGTCTAAAGTAGTCTAGTGCTTCCGACTTATGAGAAATCAAATAGACATATCCATATCGCGAATAATCATCTATAAAAGTGATGAAATAATTACCACCATGTCGTGCTCTAACATTCATTGGACCACAAATGTCTGAATGAATTAGCTCTAAAGGATTAGTGGCCCTCACTGCCTTCCCAAATGGTTTTCTTTTTGCCTTCCCTACTAAACAAGGTTCACATACTGGTAGGTTAACTTTAGTGAGTGAGCCTAAAAGGCCTTCTCGAGCTAGCCTAGTGATCCTATCTTAGCTAATATGACCTAATCTAGTATGTCATTTCAATTATTAATTAATAGTATCATCATGAGAAGCAATATAAGAAAAATGGGATTCACCTTTATTCAAAACATAAAAACCATCCCATAAAGTACCATATCCTACAAAATCATGATGAAAATAAATAAATACGCTACTATTGTCGAAGGAAAAAGAATATCCTTCTCTAACTAAAGCTTCAACTGATATTAAGTTCTGTCGAATTCCTGGTACATAAAGTGTGTCCTCAAGGATCAGTGTGCGGCCATTTCGCAAAGTCAGCTGATAAGCGCCAAAACCAAGCACTTGCTCCTCTGAACTGTTCCCCATGAACAAACTTTGACTCCCTTTGGAAACTCGTTGATACTCAAAAAATCCCTCCTTATCGCGAGTTACATGCTTGGTTGCTCCTGTGTCAATAATCCATGAAGGACCAGATTGAGTAAGAAAAACAAGTGAACACACAAAGTATTCATCACAATAAAGAAATTTAGATTGTACCTTTTTCTGCTCAGTGCATTCACGAGTAAAATGTCCAACCTGCTGACAGTTATAATAAGTCATCTTCTTTATTCCTCCTCTTTTGCCCTTACGGCGCTTCGCATTACCCTTCTGTTTTGGTGTATCAGCCTTAACCTGATTGTTGCCTTTAGTTTGTCTCTTGCGCTTACCTTTTGTATTGCGCGGACCAGCTTGAGCCATGAAGACAAAGTCGTCATCTTTGGCACCACGACGCTCATATTCAAGCTCAAGATGCCTTTTGAGATCAACAAGAGTTTTGATACTATCATTATATATCATAGTCATCGTGAAAGGCTCCCAGGCATCAGGTAAAGACCTGAGCACAGTTTGAATCTGTTGCTCTTCGGTAAGGGTTGTGCCAGCTGCACTAAGCTCGCGGATCATGGCCGACATTACTCGAAGGTGCTCCACCGTAGTGTATTTGGGCTCCTTCTTGTAACGGTCCAGCTTATAATTAAGCTCACGTAACCTAGTAGCAGCAGTCCCATGCACCATAGGACTTCTTAAGCATATCCCACATTTCCATTGCAGTTTTGCAGGACTCAAATTCGCCAATAAGGTCGTTGTGCATGCTGCTTAACATGGTAAAGTGCGCACAATGATCCTTTTTGACCCATTCATCGTAGGTTTGTTTGTCTCGACGGTGTTGTACAGTGGTGCCCTCCTCAGGCGGTTCCATAGTGGTAGTTAGAGTTTCTAGCACATCTAACTCATTAAGCAGATATTGAATTTTCTTCGACCAAAGGTAATAATTTTTATCATCCAATTTTTCACCTTTGTTAAGGTCAGCAATAACATTCTTAGAGGCCATTTCACTATAATAAGGTTGCACGAAATATGAATATTATCACACATATAATAATTTTGTCATTAAATCTTAATTAATCACAATTATTTAGTTTATGGATAGAAATCGAAAAAATCGATAAGCTTATAATCATCATTCCATGTCATAAGGTGAATAATTATGATTAATTTTATTTTATATGATAAAAAAATCCAAATAGCCCATTACAACAAAAATAAGGACCAGGTTTATGAAACAAAAAACCCATATTGATAATTTAATTGTACTTTGGGAGGTAAAATCAATTAATTGAAAAACAAGTGCAAAATTGCATTCCCTTACAAGGCTTCGATATAAATACATCAATACCAAAACTTTATATTAAAGATTCCTACTACATCAATCTAATAATAAAATTGGGAATGTCGTACTTGTCTTCTCATAATTATTTTATCTCAGGTCTCTATCACAAAGTGTTAGCCCGTCTCCGAAAACAATTAAAAATTAACCCTTTTTGGTTCATCCAAAACACCATGCAATAACAAATAAGGGGTATGTGCATGAATGGGCCCACCACAACTCCCACTAGGAAGCTAGATATATTTAGTCAAGCCCTAAGGGGACGAATGCAACAAATATGCGTAATAAACATAATATTTACACATAAATTAACAACAATAAATGTGAAAAATTATTCAATGTTGCTCAAAAATTGACCAAATATTTTTCTAACAGTATGTATACATGTAAATGTAATACCGTGAATTTTCTAGATTTTTTGGAAATTTTTTACTATTTAATATAATTATTTTTCAAATAAATAATAATTAAAAATAAAATAATTTAAGACACTAAAACAATCCAATTCTCAACACCAATAAGTGAAGAATTTATAAACATGCCTCTAAAATCACAGGAAAAAATTTGGCCTAAAAAATATTTCTGGACAATTTTTAAATAATTTTTAAAGCACTTTAAATAGCTACCAAAAATTTTCAAAAATATTTTTCATTGTTGAAAAAATTCAGACAAAATAATTAAAGTGACCAGAAAATAAAAACAAATTTTTCTGTAAAAAAAAATTCAAAAAATGTCCAGAAGGCGGCGCGTGGACCCCCCACGCTACTGCCGCGACTGGGCGTTCGTGTTGCCCTTTTTTAAAAAAAAAATCTGATGTCATAAGCACATTTAAACATAGCGCGGCTCTAATACCAATGTTAAATTAAATGTTAACTAACAAATAAGCACATTTAAACTTACATATGAATTGGTTAATATTCACGAAGCGGAAGCGAAAGCGGTTGAACCGGAATGTCAAATCTACTAGCATAACCACGAACATAGCTACTACGATCCTTCGTACAAACGCTTCTCGTCAATATGAAGTTGTTACTAGCAATTATGCGAACAAACTTAGGTGTTCACACCAAGTACACCCAAGCCTATTGATGGAAGCTTGGAAATACTAGAGAGAGAGAGTATTTAGGAGAAAACTATCTGAGAAAAATAATACGTTATTTTTTTCTTAGCTCTACCCTCTGCCGCAATCAGTATTTAACGATAAATCCCAATTAATATGGGATAAGTCTACAACTGACTAAATCAGGAGATTTATCTCATATAGTCTTAACCATATCATGTATTATCTAAAATACTTCCGAGTGATATGGGACTTTTCCAATCCCAAATTGGGTTATCCAATATCCATACTCAAGTGGATGTCCATGATCCACGGGTCCGACCCGGATCAATTACTAACATGAACAACTATGGATGGCTGGCATTGCAGGCTTGGTCATCCGCATGGCCGTAATTTTCATCATATAGTTAGTAAAAATAAGTTGCTAGTTAATTCCAATAAGTCGATGCCCTTATGCACCTCTTGTCAAATGGGCAAAGTGAGTAGATTTCCTCTTTCTTTATCTTCTAGGAGTTTCTCTAGTGTTTTAGATTTAATTTTTTACGATGTATGGGGACCTTCCCCTCAAAGGCACAAGGGAGTATGGGTTATTCATTCGTAAGAATACAAGTCACAGTTTGTATGCATTTATAGATGCCGATTGGGCTAGCAACATTGACGACTGTCAATCAACTGCTGGCATGACATTCTTCCTAGGCGACAACTTGATTTATTGGTTATCCCGGAAACAAAGAACAGTTGCTAGATCCTCCACCGAAGAAGAGTACAAGGCTGTCGCAAGTGCTGCTGCCGAGTTGCAGTGGCTACTCTCTCTGTTATGAGAATTGTTACCAAGTACTCAGCCTCCAATTTTGTGGTGTGACAATATAGGTGCCTCATATTTAGCCTCCAATCCTGTGTTTCACGCTTGCACTAAGCACATCGAGATTGATTACCATTTTGTACAAGAGTTGGTCTCTAAGAAACTACTATCTGTTCAATTTGTTCCATCAAAAGATAATGTTGCTGACATAATGACAAACCCGCTGCCGCCATCAAAGTTTTTGTGCAATCGCGACAAGCTCAATGTGGTATCTAGGTTACCCATTGGCTTGTGGGGGGGGAGGGGGGGGATATTGAACCAAAGTGAATGCCTAAGTATTGTGATATGAGTTAAAGACCTTGTAGGAATCTTTATGTTTATCTTTATGTATCTTCACATAATAGGAGTCCTATCATCTAGGTTATTTAGTTGTGTTAGGTTGCTACTTCCCATGTGTATTTATACCGTGTATACTCATCAGAATTAATCAAGCGAGAATTTATTCGGCTTATTCGGCTGGAAAAGTCTACTACTCGTATAAAACTTTAAATCTGGCAGCTTCGATACCATGTGTTGAAAATTTAGGCATTTTGGTTTTCTTTAGTATGTATGATTGGAAATTAAATCGAATAATGATTCAGTATGAAATGTATTTCTAAGGGCTGATAAAAGGACTGACCTCAAGAAATACGAGCCAGTTGTTCACTCCATCCCCAAATCCCTTATCGTATTGGTATGCAGGAGGGCTCCCGTCTAAGCAGACTGCAACATATATATGAGATTATGGTTATAATTACAAATATATATATATATATATATATATATATATTAACTAACACATTTTGTACTGTTTATTTTCATATTTCGACCAACATGCGATTGTTTTACAAGAAAAATAATTGCATGCACCATTATGGCGCGTATGGAAAGTTTTCATACTTACCAGAATGGTGTGTAATTTCTACACCTTAAAATCAATTCCGGTTCAAAACTCATCTTAAAGTTAAGCTTGCCAGCAATTCCAGTTCAAAATTCAGGTTTTATGCTAGGGAACTCAGCATCATCGATGTTTCAAAAAATAATTAAGGAAATTGATTGAAATTAAAATTTTCACCTGCTCCTCTTTTCACAGCGCTTTGGATGTAAGTAAGATTAACTAAACGAGTGACATATGGAGCTTCAATTCCTATCGCTACCGGTGTCAATGGAATCAAAATGCAAAGAAGTATGTACATTGACAGGTACAATCTTGTGGTAACCATCCTGAACATTGTGAACAAAACATAAGTAATATGTAATATGCTTAAAAATCTCCTCATATACATATAAGTACAAATTATACCTTCTACTTAATTTTATCAGCAAAAGATAAATTGTAAACACACCCTGTACAAATTATACCTAAAATATCATGAAATCAATGAAAAGAGCAAATTTTTGGAGTAATTAAGCATGCATCTATCAGTAATTCAAGTACTCAGCTCATCATTAATGACATATATATATATATATATATTACCTGAACTTAGACCGCTGTACTCCTCCAAATCCCATCATGAGTATCGCCAGAATGCCGAATCTAATTCCTTGCTACTTTGGTTTTCACCAATGGATGGTTGATATATATGACTCCTAGTTTCAAAATTAGATCATATACATTTATAAGAAGATGTCTTTTAAGAATTATTTTAGATTTTTAAATATGCCCTTAGTATATAATGACAGTGTGATACTAAAAATGATAGTAAAATAAATAATGACAAATTATGAATATTTTGTCACTTTATAATCTTAAAGATTATACTTATAAATCTATTTTTATTTTCAATATATCACTAATTTTAAAACGAAAGAATATATAATATACGCATATGGAAAACGCTTTGTCCCCATGCGCTCTATGCGCTTTGTCCCCATGCACTCTATGTTAGTTTAGTCTTTCAATGTGCATCCCACTTGTATTTTAATGTACACTTGCATTTCCCCCTTGCCAACTATAGTTTTGGCACTTGTACAGCGATAGCATTAATCTGCGCCTACATTTGTCTCATCACGTGTTGGTGGGGCTTAATTTGCTGCAGTCCAGCATTATTTTTGTTATCCATTTGATGGCTTTGCCCTACTTTGTGCAGCTGCTTGCCTATTTTATATTCAAGCTTCTGACATTATTTTTTGTACATTTGCAAATATAGTAGGATTTATAACTATTTTGGTCTTGAGAGAGTTTTATATATGAGTCTTCCTACAGGGACCCGAAAATTAGACCCAAAAATTAGACATTTTCTATTTCTCTTGCTTTTTTTTTTTTTTTTTTTTTGGGATTGAGTTCAAACATATTTCTACTATGGATTTAAAAAAAAAATTAGGAAAAAACATAAAAAATTCGGTCCAATTTGGATATATATCAAAAAAATGATAGTATGGGCCCCAAACTATCATTTTTTTGATATATATCCAAATTGAACCTAATTTTTTATGTTTTTTCCTAATTTTTTTTTTAAATTCATAGTAGAAATATGTTTGAACTCAATCCCAAAAAAAAAAAAAAAAAAAAGCAAGAGAACATGTAAAAATAAGGGGACCGGTCCAATTTTCCGGGCCAATTGGCCGGTCCGCCTATCTTTACTGTTTATATATACGATCTACCTTTTATTAGTTCTAGCAACTGATGGATAAGACTAACTAATAGAACACTTGCAAACAAATGAATCTTTTACCAGTACTAGATCAACCATTGGACTCCTCTTATATTACATATATGCATGGTTATTAATAGTTGACTCTGCGTTAGATCGTATTAAGTTCATGGCAAATTGGAGTTAGATAGTGACAAATTAAATTTGCTAGCTAATAATGAACTAGACGTGCTCATTTGTGCTAAGACTTTCTGTAAAATTTTCAAATAATTTCAAACTGATGAAAAGATTGAATTAAAATACAAAGAATCATAAATTTATATATATATATATATATATATATGATTTGAAGATGTGAAACTCATAAATTTTAACTTCACATAAAGACTGAAATATTTGAACTATATAAAAATTATTCCTTAGCCGTTGATGAAGCTGGGTTTAAAACTCATATATTTGCAAGTGTTTGCAAGTGTTTGCACAATTAGTCGTATCCATCATTTATTAAAACTAACTATAGTTCTTAGAATTAACAAAAAGTAGATCACTTAACACACAAATACACGCACTCTCTCTCAAGACCAGCTGAGAAACTTGAATATAAAATAGGCAAGCTGCTGCCCCAAAAAAAAAGGCTAGAATAGAGAAAACTCCCCTCATGCTTGCTTCTCGATGGGTAACAAAAATAAAGCTAGACCGTAACAAAGGGATTGGAGGAGGTCCGGTACAATTTGTACCGGATATTAGTACAGTACGCAAATTTTAGACTATTAGATCTTTTAAAATAAATCTGATGGTCATAATTCTCTTTCCCCTCTCCTCTCTGTCCCTTTCCCTTTTCTCCCTCCTCTCCTCTCTCCTCTCTCCTTTTCCCCTTCCTTTCACAATTCCCTTCCCCCTCTCCTCTTCTCTCTCCTCTTTGTCCCTTTCCCTTTTCTCTCTCTCCTCTCTCTCCTCTCTCCCTTTCACTTTCCCCTTCCCCTCTTCTCTCCCCTCTCTCTTCTCTCCTCTCTCCTCTGTCCTCTCCGTTCTGTTCTCTTTCCCCTTCCCCTCTTCTCTTCTCCTGTTCTCTCTCCTCTCCGTCCCTTTCTCTTTCTTTTTTTCTTTCCACTCCAATCTAGTCTGTTGTTGATTCTTGTGGCTAAACCCGAAAAAACAAGTTCAAATGAGCATAGAGGGAAATAGTGTTAACAAAAAAATATATGCTGAGACAGAGTATTTAAAGAGGTCATTGCATACTCTTCAAAGAAGAAAAAAATAAGACGTTTCTAAGATAATTTCATTGAACAAGGAATGAAAGTTTAAAGAAAAATAGAGTTAATGGACCACCACGAATAAATAATTTGGTCTATTATTAACATGGTGTTTAGTAGAACAGGGAGAAATATGTAGAAAAAAGATTAGAGGAAGAAGATGAAGATGAAGATGGGGAATATTAGTGAGGATCCGAGGAGAGTGAAAGAGGAGAGAGAAAGGAAAAAGAGAAAGAGACCATTAGATCTGTTTTAAAAGATCTAATGATCCAAAATTTGCACCGTACTAATGTCCGGTACAAATTGTACCCAACCTCCCCAATCCGCAACAAAGTCGCTACACATGTGAGCCAGGAAAGAAGGAAGTATTTTAATTCCACTTGTTGGCATATGCAGAATATATATATATAACTAGGTGCCAAAACTATATATAGTTGCTAGGGGGAATGCAAGTGTTAATTAAAAATACACTAGAAATGAACATTGAAAGATTAAATAAACATGGAGCACATGGGGACGAAACGAAATCCATCCTAATATAATACTGCCTCATTTTCAAAAGTCTTTAAAAGTCAATTTAAAATATTTTAGATTCAAAATTAATGTGGTTCATTTAATTTTTAAAATTAATTAATATAATATATATATATATATATATATTTACTTTCTAGATATTTCTAATTTTTATAATTGTAGACGTCAAAAGGTCAAAAACTTATCCTTTATTTTTGAAGAAAGAAAGTATATATATGTACATAAATACAAACACACACACACACACACACACACACATATATATATATATATATATATATATATATATATATATATATATATCCTCCGATCCATCACAGAAAATCAAAGTATCCATCACAGAAAATCAAAGTAGCAATAAAAAAAGAATCAGTATTCATGGTGAAGCTGTGATAAATGGGATTGGGAGGAACACAGCGGTCTGAGTTCAGGTACTACTTAATTTGTTGTTAAATACATCTATTAATTAGAACTAGTTACTAGTTAGTTCTAATTTGTACTTGAACTTGTTAAAATTAAATAAAGTCAAGAGAAATAACATTGAGTACTCTTCTTTTCAATAGTGAGAGGATGTGTTTATAAGTCCTCAATGCAACATATTTTTGTTTAATTTGTGATTTTTAAGCATTTTTTTTGCTTACTCCATTAATTATGTTTTGTTAGTTTGGAATTAATGTTCAGAATGGTCAATGCAAGACTCTACCAGTGGCTGTACAAAGTTCTTTGTATTTCGATTCTACTCACACCACTAGGAATAGGAGTTGATGTTACTTATTATCGAACTGTTGATATTACTTACGTCCCAAGTGCTGTAAAAAAAGGAGCAGGTAAATACCAATTATCTATATATAGATATAGATAATTAGATGTATATAGTATGAAACCTTGCATTTGAACTGGAATGAATTCTGCAAGTGTTTATTTACTAAATTTGATATGGTGCATGCAGTATGCTTGGACGGGAGCCCCCCGGCATACCATCTTGATAAGGGAGTTGGGGATGGAGCTCGCAACTGGCTCGTTTTTCTTGAGGTCACTCCTTCAATATATCACACACCTTTATAATTTATAATTTTAGATTATAAAGTAATACAAATTTTTTAATATGTCATTACTTATAGTCTATTCTAAGTAGATCGAATTCTCATGAAATGACGGCTATATTACTAATAAATGGTAGCCTGATTGAAAAAACAAAAACTTTCATAAACATTGTCATTTTAATTAGAAATGTATCTGATTTTAGAATGTAGACATAATATATTATACGGCATTCCATTATATAAACGAAAAGGAATCATGAGAAATCTAGAAATCGACTTTTCCTATCAAAGAAAATTTATTTAAATAAGTTCTTTTTTATCTATCTATATATTTTTGCTGCTAACGTGCAACCTTGCCCCCTCTTTAATATTGTTATTTGTTGAGGCTTGTGTACTCTTTTATATATACATATATGTATATGTGTGTGTGTGTGTGAGTCTATATATATACTTATTTATCTTTTGTCCATACATCACATGACATTATAATTCATAAAAGGTTGGTATTTAAATTTTAAGGGGGGAGGATGGTGTGATTCAAGCGAAAGTTGCCGTAACCGTACACGAAGTATCTATGGCTTGGGGTCATCCAACTACATGCAGGCAAAGAATTTCACCGGAATTTTAGCCAATCAACAACAACTCAATCCCTGTAAAACCTAATTCTATATGACTTGTTTGATTCTCATTCTTCATTTCAACTTGGTTATACTTCTCTCAGTTTTACCTTAACTTGACTAACAACTAAAATTTTCTCTTGTTTGAGTTTCCAGACTTTTATAACTGGAACCGAGTCTTTGTTAGATATTGTGACGGAGCTTCATTTACGGGAAACAAGATCGATCCGGTAAGTGCTTCTTAATTACATCTGTACGTTAATATTGTTAAGTGACAAATTAAACGACATAATGTATTATAAGCAGATTGATCAGGGGTTGACTCAAAATGTATATATGAGAAAGATACACGACCAACATTTAAGGTTAACGTTTGATTGTAACCAACTGTCTGTCAATTTAATCAGTCAATAATATTTATTCATCCATCTGTCAAACAGTTTAGTGACAATTGACTACAACTTTCAATCATTTTCCATACATGTATATATCTACATACATACATATAGGGTGCATGTCCATGCATTTTTATGGTTTTGACTGGTATGAGAAATTTTATCAGGTCTACAAACTCCATTACAAAGGGGCAAAGATTTTTGATGCCATTGTGAAGGAATTATTGGCAAAGGGGATGAGCAATGCATCAAATGTAAGGCCCATGGCATGCTCTCTCTCTCTCTCTCTCTACATATCCAGCTTAATTAATATGTTCTTGTATCTGACAATAACAAATTATGCCACGTACAGGCCCTCATTTCTGGATGCTCAGCTGGTGGGTTAGCTGCAATACTCAACTGCGATAAATTTCGGTCTCTCCTACCCACCAAAATCAATGTAAAATGTGCTTCAGACGCTGGTTTCTTTCTCCATGTGTAAGCTTTCTTTCACTTAATTAAAACCCTATCTCCTATGCTTGCCTAATACAGTAATTAGGACCCTTATCATCAATATGTGCAGTATATATATATATATATATATATATACACACACACTTACTAAAAATATTCATATTATTCATTAACTCCTCTTTGCTGAATCTGTGGTCTTCACAGGAAAGATGTATTTGGAGGATACTATTTTGCAAAATTCTTTCATAAAATTGTAAATTTGCATGTAATTTCTCTTTCCCTCTCCCCCTCGAATCTCTCGTGTTCTTGAAATAATAATTATTTTATGTTCTTCAAATTTCAGATTGACTTAAATTCTTTAAATTTGTGGCATGCATGCAGGGGTCAACTAAGAATTTACCCAAGGCGTGCACCTCAAAGATGAAGCCCAAAAGTTTGGTAAGAAAGGTTTCCTTACTAGTTAATGTGGTTCCAATGCGCACTGAAAAAATAGTGACTGCAGGAGCTTCTATAAATAAATATAATTAAATAATTTATCAAAAAATAAATATAAAAGTAACTATTTACTAATTGTATGTTAGATCACAGTTAGTTAATTTGATATAACTTCCTCTTAATTACTAATAAAAGTATATATCTATTTGTAATATTGCCGCAGTGTTTTTATCCCCAATACGTTGTGCCACACATCAAAACACCACTTTTTCTTATAAATTCCGCATACGATGCCTATCAGGTTAGCTTGCTAATTTTATTTGTACTAAAGACTACAAAAATGAGAAAAAAATAAATTGTTTTTCATTATATTCTAATTTACTAATTTCAGTATTGTTAATTCCTCTAGATTGGATACATTCTGGCACCAAGCTTACCTAATCTGCCTGAATCTTGGGAGAGCTGCAAAAATGACACACGAACGTGCTCCCAGAATCAAGTTAAAACCTTGAAAGGTCAATGTCATGAACTCTATTAATTAATGAAGAGAATAGTGGAGCAATTGGTTACCTTTCCATTAATCCCAAGAAGTATATATATACAATAGTCATCACACTTTAGCATCTAACAAAATATAGCAATTAGACTCCTACGAACACAAGCTAGTGGACTGCTATAAACTATAACTTAATCTCCTATAATTAAGAATTGTTAATTACTACACACAAGCTGGTAGACTGCTATATCCACGTTAGTGGACTGCTATGTCCATTATTCTAATTCCTAGAGTTATTGTTTTCTTCTACATGCCCCCTCAAGTTGGAACTCCTAGCGGAAATTCCAATCTTGTCCTTGAGATTAAGAAATTGTGCACGTAAGAGTGGTTTTGTGAGCGCATCAGCCAACTGATCTATAGAGGAAACATGAGCGACACGGAGGGCACCACCTTGGACTTGTTCGCAGATAAAGTGAAAATCAATTGCGAGATGCTTCATCCGAGAGTGAAAAACTGGGTTGGAGCAAAGATGGGGGTGGCTCCAATATTGTCACAATAGATGACCGGGGCTTGAGAAGTCTGTATTCCAAGTTCGGTAAGCAGTGAACAGATTCAGCGCAATTCGGCAGCAGTTGCCGCTACTGCACGATACTCAGCTTCAGTTGACGGGCATGCAACCGTGCGTTGTTTCTTAGAGCTCCAAGAAATTGGACTGCGACAAAGATAAACAATGTAAGCACTAGTTGATCTGAAGTCATCTTTGTTGCCAGCCCAATCAGCATCGGAGAAGGCATGGAGAGATAGTGTTGGGTTGCGGTGAAGAACTATGCCATGATCAGATGTGCCATAAAGATATCGTAACAGTCGTTTGGTTGCATTCCAGTGATCTGTCGTAGGATAGTGCATGAACTGAGAGATCTTATTTATTGCGAATGCAATGTCAGGCCGTGTGAGAGTTAAGTACTGAAGACTGCCAACAATAGTTCGGTATTCTGAAGCATCTGTCAAGGTGGTGCCAGTGTGAAGACCCGGAGTTTGATTTGTTCCAAAAGGTGTAAGAATCGGCTTAGCATCAGTTATGTGAGTGCGTGTGAGAAGATCATTAATGTAGCGATGTTGCGAGAGAATGAGGTCATGCTTGTGTGGAAGAACCTCAACACCTAGAAAATAAGAGAGATTACCAAGATCCTTTAGATAAAAGCGTGCTGCAAGTTGAGTAACAAAGCATTGCATGGAAGATGTGTTGTTCCATGTGATGATGACGTCATCTACATATACTAGCAGGTAGATCATGGTATTGGTGTTGTTGAAGATGAACAGAGAAGTATCCACATGTGAGTTTTTGAATCCCATAGTGAGAAGGAAGTGGCGTAGCTCATGGTACCAGGCCCGTGGAGCTTGTTTCAAACCATAGATGGCTTTGTGCAATTTGCACACGTGATGCGGAAATTCTCTATGAATAAACCCTGGAAGTTGTATCATGAAGACATCTTCAGTGAGATGACCTTGTAAAAAGGCATTGTTGATGTCAAGTTGTTGTAGTGACCATCCATGACTGATTGCAATTGTGAGAACTAGGCGAATTGTTGTTGGTTTTATAACTGGACTGAAAGTGTCATGATAGTCAATGCCTGGACGTTGATGGAAACCTTTGGCTACTAAACGTGCTTTGTACATGTCAACAGAACCATCTGGTAAACGTTTAGTACGAAAAATCCACTTACACCCGACAAGATTGTGGGCTTGATTTGGTGGAACAAGCTCCCATGTACCATTCTCATACTCTTCAGACATTGCACGAAGCCATTTGATGTCTTTAAGGGCTTGGGTCACTGTTGTAGGTTCTAGGTCATTCGATGGGATGAGTTGGGCATTGAGATTGAGCTTTTGGGTTGGTTTGTGAATATTATTTTTGGCTCTTGTGGTCATGGAATGGGTGTTAATTGGGTCTGGATGGTGGAATTCACTAGGTGGTGAACTGTGGATTTGGTTTGGGTTAGGACTAGATAGCAATGAAGGTGGCAGGCTTTGGTTTTGAGTGGTGGTTGGTTGACCGGTTAAGTGTAGTCGGGCAACTGTATATGGGCTGAGGGTGTTGGGATTTTCTAACGGCGATAGCGTTCGGACATGAGCAGCATTTGAGGGACCTTCTACCGAAGACGTGTTGAGTGTTGTGGCAGCGAGAGAGTCTGTGAAAATTATGTAGGCAAACGGAAACCAATGAGAAGTAGTGGTTGACTTGGGACGACTGAGATGAGTTTGAGTAGATGTGAAGGGGAAGACCGATTCGACGAATTTGACATGACGCGAAGTATAAAGGCGAGATGTGTTGGTATCAAGACACAGATATGCACTTTGGGTGGTAGAGTAGCCAAGGAAGACACAAGGGATGGATCGGGCTTCAAGTTTGTGATTGTTGTACGGTCGAAGCCACGGATAAAAAAGACAACCAAAAATTTTAAGTTTAGAGTAGTTGGGAGTGGTTCCAAAAAAATTTCGAATGGTGAGAACATGTTGAGTGTGGGTGTAGGAAGTTGATTGATGAGGTAAGCGGCTATAGCAAATGCATGATGCCAGTAGATTAGAGGAATAGAGGCATGTGTGAGTAGAGAGAGACCAGTTTCTACAATGTGAGGATGTCGCCTTTCAGAATATCCATTATGTTCAGGTGTATGTGTGGAGTGGTTAAGTGAGTGATACCATTGGGAGCTAAAAAAGAATCAAGAACTTGATATTCACCACCATTATCAGAGTATAGGGTTTTAATTTTGTGATTGAAATAATTTTCTACAAGCGCTTTGAATCGTATGAAGACTTCGTAGACATGAGATTTACGTTTAAGCGGATAATACCAGACATATTTTGTGAAGTGATCAACAAAAATGACATAATATTTGAAGTCATCATATGAATGCACAGGAGAGGTCCAAACATCAGAGAAAATTATTACAAGAGGTTTTATAGAAACAAGAGAATAAATAGAAAAAGGAAGCTTATGACTTTTATTACAACTACAAGCATTGCAATGGTTATTTGTTGTGGAGACAGAAACTGGTAATTGAAATTTAGAGACAACATGTTTATAAATTGGAGAGGTAGGATGACCTAGGCGATTGTGCCACTCGGCAGTTGTTGTCTTGACACCGGAAAAGAAAACAAGAGGGGATTTATTTGTTGAAGAGATTGGCCACTCATACACGCCATCCTTAGTTGGTCCCATCAAAAGTGTTGCTCCCATGCTTGGATCTTTCACCAGAAAACCAGAGGGTAAAAATTCAATTGAAACATTATTAGTGATGCACATTTGAGAAATGGAAATGAGATTCTTTTTCATGGTGGGAACACACAAAACATTATATAATTGAAAATTATGTGTGGAGGAGGGAAGGGAGGTAGAACCAGTGTGGGTAATTTGTAGACTTGTACCATCGCCAATCATAACATCATCATGGGCGTTGTACGGAGCATGGAGAGAGAGATTATTCAGGTCAGTGGTAACATGATGAGATGCACCACTATCAAGGAGCCATGATGGAATGTTGGATGTGCCAGGTGTTATATAGTTGACGCGTGGTTACCAGGGAAATGATGAATGTGGTCCTGTCGGTTGGAAACCCGATGATTGTGGGTTTGTTGGTGAATAACCTGAATTGGGCTGAGTGAAAATTAATCGAAATTGTGGACATCGTTTGGCTGTGTGCCCTTGAGTATTGCATGTTTGACACGTACCAAGATAAGGGCGTAGTTGAGGTCTTACAGCCCGAAAGTTGTTAGATGATGACCATTGATTTGGTGATGATTTAGTTGATGAGTTGAACGTAGGACGCCATAGTTTATTCCGAGGATGCATGGATGTTGGATTTGCTGTTGTAGGAAGAGAGGTTGGTGGTGGTGGTTGAGATTGACGTAACATAGTTTCCTTGTTCAAGAGTTTTTCATGAAGCTCGTCAAAAGAGATGGTTATATCTCGAGCGTTGACGGCGTCAACGACGGATTTGTATTCCTCGTCGAGACCATCAAGGACTTTGTCAATCAAGTCCTCTTCATCATATGGCTTGCCCAGAATTACAAGCTCATCAGCACGGCTCCGAATATATTGCATATATTCGCTAATGGTTTGCGAGCCTTTAATTGGATTCTTTAGTTGCTCCTTAACTTGCTTGATATGACCACGAGTGGGCTTTGCATATGTGTTTTCATGAATCATCCAGGCATCACGAGAGGTGATAGCACGATTTAGGAGTGGAACAATTGCAGCCGATAATGATCCGACTATGGCGTTGAAAATTAATTTATCCTGTCGATGCCAAGTTTGGAATGCAGGATTTGGTGACTTCTTATCATCAGTGGTAATTGTAAGAGATGGTACACTAATCGAGCCATCAATATATCCTTCAAGATCATAGCCTATCAAGGTTGCATGAAATTGTAATTTCCATGAGAGATAATTTGTGGGTGTGAGTTTTATGGTGGAGTGGGAGGAGATGTTTATGGCAACAAGAGGGTGATTAGGTTCATGAGAATTAGGAATAATTGGTTGAGAGACGGCAGCGAATGTTTGATCTTGTGAGGCCATTGTTTGAAGAGGATGAAGTGTGCAAGAAGTTGGTGGAGATGAAGCACTGATGAGGACAGTTATAATTGGAAATGGCCGCGGAAAAGAGAAAAGAATTGTGGGTTTTGCTGAAATTTTGAATAAGCAAGAATTGGGTGGAGATAAGGAACTGATTGAACCTGCTCGTGGAGTTAGGATTATGGCTCTGATACCATGAAGAGAATAGTGGAGCAATTGGTTACCTTTCCATTAATCCCAAGAAGTATATATATACAATAGTCATCAGACTTTAGCACCTAACAAAATATAGCAATTAGACTCCTACGGACACAAGCTAGTGGACTGCTATAAACTATAACTTAATCTCCTAGAATTAAGAATTGTTAATTACTACACACAAGCTGGTGGACTGCTATATCCACGTTAGTGGACTGCTATGTCCATTATTCTAATTCTTAGAGTTGTTGTTTTCTTCTACAATTAACAGATGCAGTTCTTACATTTCGTGCAATTCTTTTTTCTAGTAATATTTCTTACTACGTGCAAAACAAAGCAAGAAAATATTATAAATAGTAGGGTAAGATTTTATATTTGGACATGGTCTCAGACCCTAGATCTTTTTAATTGGGAACTGATATTTATACATCTTTTTGATATTTTCACATGATCCTCTCACTACTAAAAAAAGGATATTGTGACGGACAACTCCGTCACAAATAAGCAGATTTCGTCTCAAATAAAAACATCTATAAGGGACAAATCCTTCACATGATCCGTAGCATTAAGTCCCGTCATAAAAGAAATCTGTCACAAGTCGTCACAACACTAGTACAAAATAAGAAATAGATAATACGTAAAAAAAACGTTGTCTATTGTTCCCAAAAAATGTCGTGGTTAGCAGTGTCATCTATTAGACACACTTACACAACGTTTTTTAAAACGTTATAGTTTGACACATTAGACAACGTTTTTTAAAACGTTATAGTTTGACACATTAGACAACGTTTTTTCCTAAAAACGTTGTAGTTTGACACATTAGACAATGTTTTTATAATAAGAATCCAAATCCACAAAAAATAAATATTCTTATTTATAATAAGAATCCAAGTATGTATATACATCCACAAAAAATGCCAAAAAAAATAAATATTCGTATTTATAATAAAAATCCAAATGTGTACAAAAAATATACTCAAAATGCCTCATGTACAATACTTCTTAAAATGCCTCATGTAGAGTCCTTACATCATCTTTATCCTACACCCTGGAGCCGCAGAAATGAAAATGGAGTTCAACATTATATCGGCCCCTACAAAAGCAAATACGACCATTAATATTTAGTTCCCAACCATCTTATAGATGCAGTTCCACAGCCACCAATCCATTAGAAAGGACTACACTTGCGGCATAATAAGTCTTTACCTAAACTATAGCACTTGAGATGGGGGCCCTTGAAAATGCAAGATGTATAAATGAGTATACATAACAAGTAAATGCATAACAAAATGTGTTCAACCTGAAAAATGCACACACCTGATTTACTTGATCTATATTGCTAATAATATTGAGGCGTACATCAGGAAATTCATCCTTTAGAAGTGAAAGAAATATTGGAAGAAGCTATTATATTGTAGCGTCCTGCATTAAACACCAGATAAATTCAAGACTCAACTTGCAGAAAATAATACTTAAGACAACAATACGCAACAAAGAGCTGTGACACCACCAAGTAGCCAGAGCAAATAAGCAATCATATAAAATTTCACACAAGCAGAAATTACATGTAGTACGTGTTATGCACACCTTTTTCCATCTTTGGCATACACCAGGAATTCTAAATTCAAAAATCATGTCCAACAAAATCACAAAATCTGAAATTTTCTCTTACTAGTGGATTTCTGTCACAAGATAAATGTGAACCCCTACAATTATTTGTATAGTAAATTAATTGTGGACAGAAAAAAAAATGAAGTAACATATATGACCACCTTTGCATTAAATTAGTAATTAAATGAAATAAAAAACAATTGAGGTTGCATAGAGATCAAGTGAAATATACTTTTACCTTTTCTCAAACAAGAGTCATTCCCATTATAACAGAGGCCAGAGCAGACCTAACATGTTGTAAAGAATCTGAAGCCAATTCCTACAAAATATATAATACATCAAATTCCCGTGATGAACAAATTCACAAATTTTCCTTAAATTTGTAATAGTTTAAAAAAATTGTTCTTGCTTAATGCAATAAGTTATGGTGCAACAGTTGAAGAAGCAAGCATGAAAAGAATTAAAAAGGTAAATATCAAGTTCAAAAAGCCATTTAAGGGGGCTACAACCTACAAATTAGTTGTAGCCATTTAATTCTGAATTTAAGGGGGTCTAGTCCAAGAAGACGTGCTAAATTACCCAAATTGCATTATTCATAGCTGATTACAATAGGAAAGATGAGAAGATCAGGCTGTGTTGATCACAAGATATATGTATAGAGCACAAGATCCAAGGAATTGCAGCTCCTGAAAGTTAACATATCCAATGGATTCAACACCAAAGTCATTGTCAGGAAAAGCACTTGGAAGGAACTTACACTGTGAGAGCTGATGTTAAAAGTTATGATAACCATGTGGACAAAAGATGTATTTAATAAAACTTAATCCTAATCTGGATGGTGCTCCGACAAATGGGACAGAGCTAAAGGTCTTGCCCACAATCACAACATGTCAGCAAATAAGAAAGAAAATTAAGTTAAATTTAAGATATACGCTAGATCTGTTCTCTAAAAAGGAATAATAAATGTGATTCACCGTGATACCTGATGTCCACAGCCAAATGCCATATCCTTAGGATTAGTGACGTGAATGTTCTTGAGGCAGAGCTGATGGATGAGCTAGAGATTCTGGTGGGGATGGTGGTTTTCCAGACGGTGGAAACGGAGTAAGGGCAGAGGGAGGATTTATCTTTGAGGAAGATCCGGTCGAGCTCCGGGACGTAGAGCTGGTTAGCGGAGGAGCGAGAGGGGACAGAGAAGGAGAAGCCGTTTTCGGTGAGGATGGATCGAGCGAGGGAAAGGGCTAAGGTTTCGATTTCGGACTGGGCGGAGGAGAGGGGGAAGTCGGAGACTTCGTGGCAGGTAGAGGAGAGAGGGAGGAGAAGGTTAGGGGTTTTGAAGAGGTGGAGGGTTGGGAGGAAGAACAGGAAGCTAGGGTTTTGAGGGTGGATAGAATGGCAGAATCGGGTTTAAGGGATTTTTTGAAGGGGAGGGAATCGCTGTCGGAATCTGAAATTGGATCTACTCGTCTGCTTCATTTCTTCTTGTCCGCCATTTTAAGAGAGATAGAGAGGGGCGAGAAATGGCAGGAGATGCTGAGATATAGCGAGCTTTGAGTGGGAGTGTGTTATCTTCTAAAAATTGGCCCTTCCGCCCCCTCCGTGTTTTTTAAATAGATATCTATTTAAAATCAAAAATTGGCCCTTCTAAATCCACAACGTTTTTGCCTATCAAACTACAACGTTTTATTAAAAAGCGTCATGCAAAAAAATACCACAGCATTTTTAAAAAACGTTGTGGTTTAAGTGTCATCTATTTCCTATTTTGTACTAGTGTAATTAAGTCATTTGTGACAGGCTAATTTGCGACGATATAAGCCATCACAAATGAACATATTTGAGACGGAAGTATCCATCACTAATTAAGGTCAATTTTTGAGAAGACTTTAGAGCCGGACAGCTGATCTAGCATATCATTCAGGCGGGGAATTGGAAACCTGTATTTCACTGTAATCCTATTGATTGCTCTGTTGTCAATGCACATACGCCAAGAGCCATCTTTCTTCAGCACAAGCAAGGCAGGGACTGCACATGGGTTCATACTCTCATGGATATTGAAGCCCATCTCCATCAACTCCACCACCTGTCGTTACAGCTCTTCAGATTCCTTGGGACTGAGGTAATACGCTGGTCGATTAGGCAAACTCAACCCTAGAACAAGATCTATTTGATGCTGAATGTCCCTCATAGGCGGTAGTCCAAGAGGAAGGTCCTCGGGCATTAAGTAAAAAAACTCTACTATCAGCTGTTGCACCTCTGTTGGTAAATCTGGATCCATGTCTGCTGCACTTTTTCCACAAGGTAGCAGAGCATAGACTACGTTTACACGCTCAGTCTCAACTAGAAACCTGGATATGAAAGCAGGTAAAGATTATTGGCTACCGCAAGGGGAGTGGTTCCTTCCTGTCGAGGTGTTAACACAATCTTCTTCCCTTTGATGCTAAGGCAATATGTATTTTTCCATCCATCATGACAACACTACGGTCATACTGGGTCTGCCTAATAATACATGGCATGCATCCATGGACACAACGTCACACTAGGCACTATCAAAATATTTCTTACCGATTGAGAAAGACATTAAACATCTTCTGTCCACTGTTACCCCACTGTCTTTATTCAGCCACGACAGTTTATATGAATTGGGATGACGATTCGTCTTCAATTATAATTTCTGGACAGCCTCTTTAGACATTACGTTCTCACAACTGCCACTATCAATGATCATCTTGCATACTTTATCTGCCACTGTGCAAGTCGTTTGAAAAATATTGGTTCTCAACCAATCATCCCTTGAGTTGCCCTTGGGAGTCAGTAAACTCTTGCAATGACTAGAGTTTCATGGCCATCTCCATAAAGTACATCATCCTCTTCATCATCATTATATACATGTTCTCCCACCTCCCCCACTTTGTCTTCCACGTCTTCCCCAATCAAGAGATTTTTGCCCTTCTGACTGGCTGGCTTCCTGCACTCAATCGCTCGGTGTCCCTATTCACCACATCGAAAACATCTAATATTAGAGTTTGAATTACCCCGTGGTTGCTGCTGGGCAGGACGAGATTCTTGAGGGTGTACTCGCTGACTGCTTTGATCGCTTCTAATCACTGGTCTCCTGTTCTGTTATTTCTCCCTATCACGTTCATGCTGGTATGCTTCAGAAACGGTCCACATGGAATGAAGGCTGAGGACATCCTGCAGGGGCTATCGTAATCCCGCTAAATACCACGCCACCAACAGTTCTTCCATTTCAGATAAATTGTTTTGGGCTATTAATTGGTAGAACTCCTCCATATAGTCATCAACTGACCCCGTGTCTTGCCTCAACAATTGAAGTCTCTTAAACAAGGTTTGAGTGTAGCTGAAAGGAAGAAAGTGACCCTTCATCATCTTCTTCATTTTCTTCTAATCCGTGATCTTGGCCTTGCCTTATATGTCTCGTGATCGCCTAAACTGCTCCCACCATGCAGATGCTCTGCCTTTGAGTTTGATGGCAACCAGTTTCACTTTGACGTGATCTGGGACTTTCTTATAATAAAAAATACGCTCTACGTCATTTAACCAATCGATGAATCCCTCGGCCTGGAACGTACCACAAAACTCGGGTAGATCTACTTTGAAACCGACGTCTTTACGATGATCCTCTTAACCATGGCGTTCCCAGAATTGATCATGATTGTGATACGGGTTTTCAAAACTAGAATTGAATTCGTGATCCTCCACCTCACGATCACTGAAATCCTACGCCTGCAAATCCTCAATCATCACATCCTGAACTT
Source organism: Aralia elata (assembly GCA_034770075.1). Lineage (NCBI taxonomy): Eukaryota > Viridiplantae > Streptophyta > Magnoliopsida > Apiales > Araliaceae > Aralia > Aralia elata. Next base: position 2,493,882 of record CM068381.1, on the reverse strand, counting down.
TACGATCACGGTGCAGGACTTCCTCGTTCAGAACTTGATCACGACGACCACGACCACCAGCCATTGGGACTGATGTGATTTCACCCTAAGAAGATGCTGAAACTCTGATACCAACTGACGCCGAACAGAATAGTGATTATTCTTCAAGCTAGTTTAACAAAGAACTCATAGGCAAAGAACGTAATAGAATTACCCAAAAACACAGAGAAACTTCTCTAATGCTTAAGTTAATTTTCAAAAACTAAAACTAATTAGTCGTCTCCAAATCAGCCCATAATCTAGGCTTTATAGCTAAAATAATTCTTTATCAGATGATACCAAAAATAACAAAATCCCAATAATCACATCGTAATTAAATACGTAATAAAAGAAAATATATGCTAAAATCTGGTCCAAATCGGGCTCAGATTCACTTCCTAACACTACCATAAAAGGAAAGAACATAGCTAAAAATGAGGACGCCCAAAGCCAGACCCGAAGACCACTCCTGAAAAGATCTGACCCCGAACTCCCGAAGTCATACCCTGAAGCCACCGAAGAGATCCGATCACTTGCCATATTTGCATCGATCTACCAACTCAAGGTATTTCAGCGCCATCAACGTACTATCTAACAACTCAGTATCATCAGACTCTGATCCTACATCATAGATCCATCTCCATTCCTGTTAACTTCAACACCATTGTTGTTTACTCCATCTCCATTGCGACTAGTTTCAATATTGTCATGACTATATGTACCCTACAAAATGAAGTATAAATAATAATGAGACTGTACAAATAATATTATGGACAACAAGATAAAATGTAATTTTTTAAAAAAATATGGTGTAAAAATATCTAGTACACCAGATGTAGCCATCATCCTCAAAAATTCACAACACAATATCACATTTGCATCACTATAAAGAGCATTCCCCAACATCATTGCGATGACATGAATTACATAATTCCATGTTATATACTCCCTGCCTCCATCCACTGCTACTATACCATCACCGGCAGAACAACATATTAGTTGGATTAACTCTAAAAATATAAACCCCCACCAGGTGACATTACTAACTGAATTCAAACCCATCTCCACCTTTTCAATAATTAAGGGGTACTAGCTACTTGAGAAGAAAGACTGGCTTAGAAAAGTAAATAAATAAAGAGTCTTAAATAATAATATATAAAGAACCTCAAATAATAATCAAAAAAAAGATTAGCAGTAAACCCAGATGGATGGATAAATGTGATATTATTAATAACTGTTTTGATAAAGATGAAATGTTCAGTCATGAGATTTATGCATGTTGAGATTTATGAGATTAATAGATGAAGGCAGGAATTACATAACATGGGATGATATGAAAGTGGATCATGATCTCATCACTATCAAAATGCAAGGATAGATCAATTTTTACTGATCAATAATTTGACATATCTACTTAATTAATTGTTAGAAATTTGAATCACTATGAAGAGCATTCCCTAACATCATTACGATGACGCGAATTATCCCCGAATCTATCTTTTGGTTAAAGTCATCGGGTTCTCTATCTTGGGATGTAGTTGATTGGTACAAACAATGATCCAACCAATAATTACCTAGATGAAACCCGTGAGTTATTTGAAAATGTACAACCATTCAAGGATCTAGATATATTAAACACAGGGCCTGTTGATGAGGGTGTAGGGCTGATAGAACAAAAGTAGTTGGTCCAAAATTATGAAAACCTTGCTGAAGTGGAGGAGAATTCAGCTATAAATGAATATGGGGACCATATGGAAGATGAGTATGGGGACCACATGGAAGATATGTTGGAGGAATTAAGAACTTTGGATGGTCTGAGGAAATCTAGAAAACCAACTAGAGAACCAGTATGGATGAGCAGCTATGTTAGGGGCAAGAAAGGAAAAGGCAAATACCAGTAGTAAGCTATCTTTTCTAGAAACAACTAGAGCAATTGATCCAAGGGTTCACATTTGTTAATTACACGATTAGCTTTAAGGATAAGATTGTTTCTGTTAGCTTTTGTAAGTGAACATATGCTCATCCATGTGCTTGATTATGTGCTACAAATACTCATGAATTGCAAAAGACATGATGAAATGAATTAACTTCCTTCCTATTTCTCTCTTCTTCCTCCCTTTCTTTCTCTACACAAAACTGAAGTCCAGTAATTGGCTTCACTAGTGCTTTCATTAAGAGCATCACAATGGTTGATCCCGTTGGGCTTAACCAGCTATTTGATCAATTTACTCAAAACTTCTTACAACAATTTAGACAGACCATGTCTACTATATTACAGGAACAAAGAGAAATTTACAACAATCCCCCAAATAAACTAGAAATTAATTCCTCCACCCCCAGATATGCAACTTAATCCCAGAAACCATGAATTGCTACCTAAAACTAAGATTGATTTCCCTAGGTTTAAGGGTGGGGATCCTACATATTTGTTATATAAATCCAACAAGTATTTTGAGTATCATAAAACATCTGAGGACAACAAGTTATCATTGGTAGCATTACACTTTGATGGGGCTGCATCTAGCTGGTTCCAGTAGTTAGAGACTAATTATCAAGTTAGATCATGGCATGAATTCACTTTCCAAATACACATAAGGTTTGGACCTTCACCTTTTGATGATCCTAACACTCAGTTAAGCAAACTTTCACAAACTGGATCTATAGCGGAGTATGAAGCCCGATTCCAGAGAATATCTAACAAGATACCTGGCCTTCTAGAGTCGTTTCTTAAAAGGTGTTACATTGGAGGTCTGAGATGGGATATCCAACGTGAGGTAATATCAGCTCAACCTTATAATCTTCAGCATGTCTTTGGTTTATCTAAATTGTATGAAGGGAAGGTAGGTTTTGGTAGGCAGCCTAATTTTATGCCCAGAATGTATCAAACTAATTCATTATTGGTACCTAAACCCACAACCCTACCTCCCCATAACTATAACTCTAGAATTGCTTTGGTCCCTTATGTTCCCACCACACAAGTAGAGAAGGTCAACAATGTGTTCCCCCCTAACAATCCATATCACAAACTACCTATAAAAAGACTAACCCTTGCAGAGAGACAATTAAAAATTAAAAAGGGACAATGTTATAATTGTGATGAAGCTTGGCATAAGGGACATAAATGTAAAGGCCAGATGTCCCTATTGTTGTTGGAGGGAATTTTACCTGAGGGTTGTGAAGAATTGGTTACCATAGACTTAATTAGTGAACCATAGGCAGATGAAGAGAAAGAACTTGAGGAGCCTACTAGGGGAACATTATATGCCCTTATCCCTTATAGAGAATTCTAGTTCAAGATGTTTAAGACTGCAAGGGTATATTCAAGGAAGGGCACTCCAAATTCTCATTGATGGAGGGAGTAGTCATAATTTTATGCAGGCCAGGGTAGCAAAATATTTGGGGTTAGACATCATGTCATCACAACAGTTTTTAGTTATAGTAGGGAATGGGGGGAATCTCACTTGTTTGGGACAATGTAAACAAGTCCCTTTTGTTATACAAGGGCATTGTTTCACTACTGACTTTTATATCATTGACCTTCATGGAGTTGATGCCATTTTGGGGGTAGCATGGCAAGAAACCTTTGGTGAACTCAAAATAAACTTTAAGCAAGCATACATTAAATTCACTCATAAAGATAGGGAAGTGTGTTTGCAGGGGGTTCAAGATAACATAAAACTTGAATCATTATTTGCCAACTACCTTCACCAGCTGCTCAAGAAATATAAGATAGCCTAATGCTATGTGCTCCAGTTGGTATCTAAGTCTGAGGTTTAACCAGACAACCAAATGTTATTGTTCTCACTCCAAAACTCCACTCCCTCCCACTTGACTAATGTTCAACCAACTACGTCATACAAGATTAACCACCCCATGCCAGTCATTAACCAACTATTGGAGCAATATAAGGATTTATTTACTGAACCTACTCAGTTACCTCCCAAAAGAACCTTTGACCACCATATACCTTTGGAACTAAATTCCAAACCTATAAATGTAAGGCCCTATAGGCTTCTGAACAACAAGTCTTGGGAATGCTGGAATCTGGGATATATAATACAACACGACACCAGTCCATACAGTTCTCCAGTTTTGTTAGTTAAAAAAAGGATGGGACCTGGAGGTTGTGTGTTGATTATAAGGCACTAAATGCACTCGATCACTCTCAAGAATAGATTCTCTATTCCAATAGTGGATGAGTTACTTAATGAATTACATGGGGCTAAATATTATTCCAAGATTGACCTCAAGTCTGGCTATCATCAGATTCAAATGGCACCTCACAACATGCACAAAACTGCATTCAGAACACATTCAGGTCATTTTTTAGTTTTTAGTCATGCCCTTTGGATTATCTAATGCTCCACCTACCTTTCAAGCTACAATGAATTCTATTTTTCTAGAATTTTCTCAGGAAGTTTGTTATTATATTTTTTGATGAAATATTAGTTTGCAATGAGGATCTTCAATCTCATGTGCTACATTTAACTCAAGTGTTGAATTGTTTAATATCATACTCATTGTTTGCTAAACTTTCAAAGTGCAACTTTGCTGCTACAACTATAGATTACCTAGGACATATGATTACACCACAAGGGGTATAACCTGATGTCTCGAAGATTGAAGCTATGCTAGCTTAGCCAAGACCTCTAAACATCAAACAATTAAGGAGATTCCTAGGTTTAATTGGGTATTACAGAAAGTTTGTAGAGGTATGTTTCCATAGCTGCACCCTCACTGATCTTTTGAGACATGAAGCTTTTGTTTAGGGAGATAAAGCTGAACAGACCTTCCAGAAATTGAAATTAGCTCTCAGCAACACCCCAGTATTAGCATTACCAGATTTTGAGAGACCATTTACAATTGAAACAGATACTTCTAGCTTTGTTATTGGGGATATTTTACTTCAAGAAGGACACCCCATAGCTTATTTTAGCAAAAAAACTATGCCCCGTGATACAAAAGGCTTTTACATGCTTGAGAGATTTGTATGCAATCACCTCAGTCATTGCCAAGTGGAGGCATTATTTGTTGGGCTCTAAATTGTTCATACATACAGATCAACGAAGTTTGAGGAACTTAATGCACCAAGTCATACAAACTCTAGAACAACAGTTTTATCTTACAAAATTATTGGGTTACAATTATAAAATACTCTATATATAAACCTGGGAAAGCTAACGCAGCAACTGATGCCATGTCAAGAAATCCCATTCATTGGGACAACCCATCCACATTGCTAGCTCTCACAGTACCAACTTTTCTCATTATAGAAGGCATAAAGGAGCAAGCTGCAGCCCAAGAAATGAAGGAATTAACAGGATACCCAGGATTGGGAAATCAAAGATGGAGAATACTTATTCAATGGCAAGATTTACATCCCCAATCAATCTACATTGAAACCCACTCTTCTCAAGGAGTTTCACAATTCACCTACAGAAGGGCATGGGGCATACGTAAGACACCCATGAGTATTTGTACAAGTTTTTATTGGAATCATACGAGACAAGATGTCATTAATTTTATAAAGCCTTGTGTGATTTGTCAACAAACCAAAAATGTAAATATTAGTCCTTATGGCTTGTTACAGCCATTGGAAATCCCACAACAAAATTGGGAAGAAGTCAGCATGGATTTTATAACACATTTGCCTCCTTCACAAGGGTATACAACTATTTTTGTAGTAGTGGATAGGCTATCAAAAGCAACCCATTTTGGGACTCTCCCTACCAACTACACTGCTTCGAAGGTTGCACAGCTATTCTGGAACATTGTGGGTAAACAACATAGCATCCCAAAATCCATTGTAAGTGACAAAGACCTCATCTTTTTATCCAAGTTTTGGCAAAATTTATTTCTTCTTCAAGAAACTACTTTGAAAGTGTCTTCTGCCTACCATCCCCAAATTGATAGTCAATCTAAGATTGTTAACAAGTGTTTAGAACAATATCTCAGATGCTTTATCTCTGAAGAACCTTAGTTATGGAATAAATTTCTAGGTTTGGCAGAGTGGAATTGCAATTCTTCCTATCATTCTGCTATTAAAATGTCCCCATTTAAGGTTGTGTTTAGTAGACCACCTCCTGTTCTTACCAACTACATCCCTAGAACTACACCAAATGAAGTTGTGGATGTTACATTACAAACAAGAGATGCCAAACTTCAGGTCCTAAAATCCACACTAGAATCTGCCCAACTCAAAACGAAAACTAAAGTTGACAAGAAGATTATTGATATCTCTTTTAATGTGGGAGACTTGGTATTGGTTAAGTTACAACCTTATCGATAGCACAGTACAACACCCAGAGCATCACAAAAGTTCAGTAAAAGGTATTTTGGGCCATTTTCTATTATTGAAAAAATAGGCAAAGTTGCCTATAAATTACAATTATCTGCCACATCCAAGATTCACCTTGTTTTTGATATAGCCTTGTTAAAGAAATTTGTAGGAAACAACACGACGCCATTTTCCTCTATACCCACAACTACATTGAACAACCAACCATTATTACAACATGTTGTACTTGATAAAAGAGTTAAAAGGATCCAAAATCACTAGGATACTCCGTACTTGATTCAATTGGAATGTTTGCCTCTTGAGGAAGCCACTTGGGTGAATTCTCAACAGCCAAAACAAATGCACCCAACCCTACACCTTGAGGACAAGGTGTTTGTTGAAGGGATGGGCATTGTTATAAACAATTATCCAACCAATAGTCACCTAGATGAAAACCGTGAGCTGCTTGAAAATGTACAACCATTTAAGGATTAAGATATGTTAGACACAGGGCCTGTTGATGAGGAGGGTGCATGACTGATGGAACAAAAGCAATTGGTCCAAGATTATGAAGATCACGCTGAAGTGGAGGAGAATTCAGTTATTAATGAGTATGGGGACCAATGGAAGATGAACTGGAGAAATTGAGAACTTTGGATGGTCTGAGGAAATCTAGAAGGCCAACTAAGAACCAGTATGGATGAGTAGCTACATTAAGGGCAAGAAAGGAAAAGACCAATACAAGTAGTGAACTATCCTTTCTAGAAATAACTAGAGCAATTGATCCAAGGGTCCACATTTGTTAATTACACGATTAGCTGTAGGGATAAGATTGTTTCTGTTAGCTTTTGCAAGTCAACATGTGCTCATCCATGTGCTTGGTTATGTACTACAAATACTCGGTCTATGAATTGCAAAAGGCATGATGAAATGAATTAACTTCCTATTTCTCTTTTCTTCCTCCCTTTCTTTATCTGCATGAAACTGAAGTCCAGTAATTGGCTTCATTGATCCATGAACGAACTCGTGTAGTTGAAGATTTATTTGGATATGGGCTGGAGGCTGCGGGATGTTAGTGAACAACTTCTGAATGACGCCATATATGAGCATATGATCGACACTTGGGCTTTGATTGAGATCAGCTAGCTCCATCACAAGTCTGTATATCGGGTAGGTATAACTGCAAACACCCTAGGCATGCCTACAATACGGTTCTTTCGCACTCCACCAATAGCATGAAAATAGGCCTGAAGTTGGGCTTGTTTACGCTCTTGCTGGGTGAGTGTCGTCCCCGAGGAATCTGAAGAAGAGGATGAAGCAAATGGATCCTTGTAGTTCTTCTGCAACACAAAATAAAATCAAGTCAGTACTAACAATGAGCTTATAACTACAATACAAGTTAGAAAATTTCTCATACATAAATATTCTCAGCATGCTCTCTGATTTTTTTCTAAGTACTAACCATGGCCCCTGTCCACGTTGCCCCTGTTGTGATTTTTTCTTCTGAGTTCTCTCAAATAAATCCATTTGTATCAGCTGGGAGTTCGATTCTCGTGTCAAGTCCCTCTCGTGTTGCTCGAATGGCATCGATCCACCTGTGTGGGCCATCCTGCTTGCCGCTCGAGCAAGCTTGCGTTGGTTAGACTTATCCTTATACTCATTCCTTACCCAATGGTTGCATAGCGCATCCTAAACATCCTCAGAACACCGCGCTGACCTATGTACTCTAATCCGCTCATCATAGTCTGTGTTATGACAAATACCAGATGCAATCAATGCGCTGCAACGCCAACGATAATGCCATGTGGACCAATTTCCCTTCATGTAGTTTTTGTTGATCTCCTCACCAAGGGCCTGCTTTCCATCCAGAAAATGAAAGTACATCCGAAAAGAAAACTTAGATATATCAGCAATAACATTAACAAGAATAAATACCAATTCAAGATATACAATTAATAGGGGTAAAGATTACATAAAACTCTCTCATAACAGCTTTGATCCAGTCATTAATTACATGCTCCCAATTCGACATGAAATCCTTGTAATGCTTGAGACAAGTTATGCTCAAGCAAGTCCGGGCGTCTTTAGTCAATATACTACAATTATACACTTAATTTAACATGGAGGTAAATTCACAATAACTACCAGAAAACTGACTATAGTTTGAGTAATCAGAGAACTCATGGTACTTTCTTCTTCTTCTTCACAATTAATAAGATGGGTACAAGTTATAATTTTGAATGAATACTGAAATTGTAATATTGAGATTCACATAAACCTTTGACCAGCCACTTAATGTGACCTGCCTTTTTTATTACAGAACTCCCAACTTCGCTAAAGTGTTTTTGAACAAAGGAAAAGAATACATATTAAGTGGATCTGATAACATAATAGGTGAATTAGTTCTGCTAAACATATTATAAGCATGTTCAAGTATATAAATTGTGTTTAATGCTTCTTTTGTAGTTAAAATTATGCGAAGTTCCATTCCCAAAAGTAGTCAGAGAACTTCATCTCAACAAACATAAATTTCAATTTTCTCTATAAAGAAATGATTCGTCGAAACAAGAGTACTCTTATCAAAATTTGTTTATGCTTGTCTGAAAAATTCAATTTTCTCTATAAAGGAAATCAGTGCATGTCTATGCTTGTTTGAAACGTTAATTTATATATACCTAGTTAGTCTCAACTCACATAATGTGCGCTCGGTACCGACAGGCCTCCTAGTAGGGCCCAAAGACTGTCCACGAGGCCTTCGCTTATGAGGTACTAGTAGAAAATATACAAATCATCAAATAACTTCAATTTAAACAACACTAACATATAATGAGCTAAAATTTGAAAAGCCTTGTACCTGAGGCCTCAGGTTCATCTAGAGATTGAGTGTCATCAGTATGTGCATCCTCTCGTCCATCATCTCTTCCATTCCCTCATCCACTGCCCCAACCACCCCCTTGTCTACCACCACGCTTTACACGGCGATGTCTAGCCATCTAACTGTTTAACAAAATATATATATATATATAATAGAACATGAGAAAACTTTTAGAAAACACAGAACATGATACAACTATTTTGATAGTTCAAAAGACACTCTTCTGTAGAGATAATTATAATAAAAAGCTCCTACACATGTAGATGCATTCTAACACAAAAATCCAACAACTGGGGTGGGGGGTTAGAACCAAACAACATGAGCAGTACTGACGGCCTCAAATATACATTTACGTCTTTATCAGGACTCTTTTCTCCAGGAATTAGCAATGTCATAAACATGTAAGGATCCTTCATGCACATAGAAGGTGGAAGATTATAAACTACCATTATGACTGGCCAAGTAGAATATTGCAGAAAATACTTAAAAGACATGGTCTAGTCACTTTATCACATACTTACTAGATGAAATTTCATGTTATTGGAAATGACTAAACATTTGTTAGTGACAAATACTAACAAATTTGAGCTAATAGACAGGGATGCCCTGGCCCCTGATGCAAAGTTTTTACAATGGAAACACAAAAGAAAATTTCAAGGAAAGAAATTAAGCACTATCTAAAAATTAAGAAGTCAGTCAGTAAGACAGTAACTAAATAACAAGTTTATCTATGGAATTCAGACCAGCAACTAACAAAACACATAGATACTATTACTGTGGAAATAGTAATGAATATGAATGAATATACCTGGTTAGCAGCAATTATAAAGACACAAAAGCATACGCAATTAACAACAGAAAATTAGGAGCAGGTGAAGCATAAAAATAGTAGAAATTATTAAGGAAAACAGAAAACTAGGGTATATAATTAGTACCTTTTCAACAAATTTGACTACAGAGCAAGAGAAGGGCTATTCCTGTGATGAGCAACAAAGAGGAAAAGAGCAAAGAAGAAATTAAGGTTCCAAATTAAGAAAATAAGAGAAATTAACTGGAAGTTTCAATTTGAGAGAAATAGAGCTAAGTTTCTATAACAAGCTATTACAGAAATTTACAGTATAACATACCAGCAGCAATTTGAGAGCAGAGAGTTTCAATTTGAGAATAGACTTCTTCAATTTGAGAGAGGATAGCTTCAATTTGAGAGAAGAGAGCTTCAATATCGAGACCAATGGCAAGGTAGCGACGACGGCAAGGTAGCGGCAGCGACAAGGGAGACAAGGCGACAGCAAGGTATAGATCTACAAGGCAGCGGCAAAGTAGAGATAAGGCAGTGTTGGCGTCGATGATGGAAAGAAGAGCCGGAGAGACGATGATGGAGAGAAGAGCGGAAGAGACATTGGGATGAAAATAATTACTCTCTTATGGCCCAAAGATTCTTCATTGTGATGGATTTTGTCAGTCTCAAAAAATTCTGTCACAATATCCTTTTTTCTAGTAGTGTTTCTCGCATGAGAATAAAGTAAGTCATGCCTTTATGTGAGAGAAAACCACGTGAAAATATCAAAAACTCATATGGAAATAATGCGCTCCTTTTAATTTGTGGGAGTATTGTATACTGGATACTACCTTTTTGTCATCGATCATTTTATATCGCGAGATCGTCAGAATCTTTGTGAACTAACACTTTGTACATAAACTATAATATAATGGGAGGGCATTTTCTTCACTGTCCTACAACCTTGAAAAGAAGTTTGTGTTGAAAGCTCAACTAAAACTATATATATATATATATATATATATATATATATATATATATTGCATGCAGGGTTCAGATCAGAATTTTTGCTTGCATTACCTAAACCGGGTAATGGTTCATTCAGAGGAATGTTTATCAGTTCATGCTTAGCGCACTGCCAATCTCAACTACAGCTGAATTGGGATTGGGATCCTGCATTTAGGCTTGATAATAAGGTACTTATATATCATTAATTAAGAGATTTTTTAATTTTTCCCCAGTAGTTGCTTAAAGTTTTAGGCACTATGCAATTGTCCTGTATATATAACTAGTTTTGTTCTTGAATTTACTATGCAGGCAATGGCAGAAGCATTAGGGGATTGGTGTTACGGTAGAAGCGCATTCCAGAAAATCTATTCTGAAAATGATTTGCCCAAAATATGTATATCTAATCCCTTATGAGTCCAGAAATTTGGAACTAGAGTTTTTTTTTTTCGCAACATCTTATAATAACTTAAATCAAAGGGCGAACTACATATATCTGTGTTTGTTGTTCTTTAAATATCTTTCAATATCATTATTTCTATGTACTGGTCATAGCAAATACAAGCACCAGAAAACTAATACTGTGTTCGATATCTTATTATTAACATCAGTTATTATTAATAGTAGTTTAAGTGGGATCGCGGATAAGGATCATTTTCATTACACCTTTCACCTAATTTCTCTCATTAATTACACATTTAGCTACAAAAATATTAAATTTAACGACACAATTATATGTTGTAGATAATTATGTCACTAGTACCGTTGTTAAAACCAATATTTATGTCACTTGATGTGTATATATAAGATGAAATGATTGAATCATAAGACATCAAAATCCAACCTAACCCCATCCAACAAGGCAACAATACCTAAACAAGTCTGCAGTACAAAGCTGATATATATATATATATGTGTGTGTATGTATATATGTATGTGTATGTATGTATATATCATTGCAAGGATCTATACACAGATCAGAATTTGAAAACTGCAACTTGATTTTGGAATGGCTATCACTGTTCTGTATTCTCCACTACATCAGTAATTCTGGAATTTGTCAGCAGTAGCAAAATAAAAATCTAACTCCAATCTTAATTTCAAATAAACTAGATGAAAAATTATGCATTTTACATCTGAGAGTTTAACAAGTTATATATTTCATCATGTTCTTGCAGGAAGAACCCAAATTAAAAACTTCTGTTGCAGGTTTACACTGCTTCTGGTTAGCTGGCTCCAGGCTTGGGGGACACTCCTTGGTTTGGATTCTTTAACTCATCTCCAGCAACCAAAAAAAATGCAGTGTGCCTGAAATTTAATAGTGTATGTGCAACATGTAATGCATTTTCACAAGCAAAATGAGAGTGCCTTTATGAAAAATGAAGCAAGAAGAGGAGCGTACCTAAAAAAATGCATCATTTTAATTTTTGAGTCAGCATCAATATCCGTACTGTCATCTAATGCTTGTTGCATGTGATGTAACCACCTCTCTGCAGCTCGATGAGTGACAGGAAATGGCCGGTGTCGTCCAATCAGCGCAGGATGGCCTGAAACAATCAAAATTACAATCTTAATCACGGTCAATCCCAATTCAAGTCTTTCATAATAATTAGAAAAAATATATCATAGAGATTGCCTAGTGAAGAGGCCTGCAGACAACTACAACAGCCCAGGGCCAAATCTCAGTGGAAGCCACTTAGCAGCTCCCCATCCCCCCGAGGATGAACTGGGATGTGAATACATACCAAACAAAATCATACTTTCAAATTAAAGGATGAAAATTTTGTAAGTTCACAAGTTCGGGCTCATTTTGGAATCCAACTTTTAGAAAAAAAAAATATTAAAAAAAAATAAATCTGGAATCAACATTATCAGACAGTTAATCAAAAAGGTGGAGCCCTCGACCAGGGTAACAGAAAAAGATCAAAAAGCAATATCAATAATATTTTGGGTTATTCCAAACAAAAAATCAATATATAAGAGTTTTGGTTTTTAAAGGCTTTGTAGTCACCAGACTAAGAGTACCTTAAAAGACCTCTTACTATTTTGAATTACAGCATATACTTCTCATCAGTCTCAGATCCATGAAAATTCAAGTTGGAAGTACTCAATGACATATATCAAGTTCCTAACACAGGAGTAGTTGTTGACAAAATAATTTAAGAGTCATGGATGCTGGTACCAACAAATTATTTCCATCCAAATGATCAACTAATACTCTAATAGACAGGATTCTGGACATCATAATGTGCAAAAACCAATGGTTATAGAGAAGGGTGCGTGTGGAGAAAAAAAAATATATTATATATTAAGTAAATGAAATCAATAATGAAAGCTTGGAATTCACAAGGATATTCACCCACCAAACAAGAAGGTTATTATGAGTAAGAATATAGGTTGAAATGCCAACTTATCATTTTTGATAGATATATGTTAGATCAAGACCCAGATGCACTGAAGCTACTATAAGACTGCCTAGTAAATTCAAGTATCAAATTGTCTTTATTAGTCCTATAAAATGGACCTAGAAGAGAGTAAATTATGTTCCAGAGCAGACCCTAAAGACTAAGAACTATCCTATATCATAGTTTCAAGAGGCAATTTATATTATATTTAAGATCTACCTGACCTGAATATCTATTTTATACGCTTATGTGCTTAGCAATCTAAACCAGAAGATACTTCTAAGTTGTGGCAAATATCAACTAAAGAAGCATCAAAACAGCGAAGCAACGTAATAATCTACTTCATCTACTTTAAGATTCTTGCACGATGAAAGTTATAAAACTCTTCACTAGGACTTTCATTAGCATGTCTTCCAGTTGCAAAAGTAATCAAGGTTGTAATAAACAGCATGAGAAATCTTGTACTCTGCACTTCCATTCAAATATGAGGTAAAACCATCAAATCCGCACAAGGTTCCGCACATGCATCAAGCAACAACCAAATTTCACACATACATAGATGCATGAGGCTTAAAAGATGTGCAGATACTTCCTTTTCATCATAGAGTGATGCAACTCAATGTTATAAAGAAGGATAGAGATGTTAAAAGGCAAGGGTTTCAATCAAATCGTAAGAAAATTTATATTTTTTTATATATCATATAATGATGCAACTCATTGCTACAAACAAAGACAAAAATATTGATTATGCTTATTTCATATTTTTGGTAAGTTTGTCAATTATGATTAATTATAATAAGTATGAAATACAATCTCTATAGAATTGAGGGTATAGGATGAGAGTTGTAACAGGAACCAAGTCCATAACAATTCAGAAAACCACATTTCAACATGTGAATGATATTGGAGAAGACCAGAAAACAACTGCAGCAGGGTGGACAATGTGGTGTTTAGAATCATGGAATCTTGTTCGTTAAGACTATTTCTGTGAATTCACGTGTAAACTACCTACATATTTCTTCTGTTTCAAGCTTTGTCCTAACAACCTGTCAGGGGGAAGGGGAGGGGGAGGGGGCAGGGGGCAGGGGGAAGGGGAGGGGGAGGGGGAGGGGGGAGGGGGGAGGGGGCAGGGGGCAGGGGAAGGGGAAGGGGAGGGGGAGGGGAAGGGGGAGGGGGGAGGGGGCAGGGGGCAGGGGGCAGGGGGAAGGGGAGGGGGAGGGGGAGGGGGAGGGGGAGGGGGGGAGGGGGGGAGGGGCAGGGGGAGGGATGGAGCAATGCAGGAAAGTGGAAGTTATTTATTTATTAACACGTTCATATTGGTGATAGATTTGAAGCTTCAAAAAATTGGTAAGCTTTTCTGGCCAACAGTTTTCGGTGCCAACAAAAACCTAGGCATGAAATAATAACATAGAGAGAAAAAAAATGTTAAAATCTTTCATCATGAGTGGCTTAATTTAAGTATTAAAATTCTAACAAAATTATATTTATGTATTTCAATGTTCACATCATTTACTATGTGGTACAAGCATTTCAAACATATTCCTTTTAGAATAGCACCACCAGGATTGGGGTAGGATGGATTGATCGTGACATCTTTATAATAAGGTGGCATCAGAAAAAAGAATGGTGTTAGTCAAATAGTAATAACAAAAAGCAAATCAAAAAGCAGCAAATGAAACAATCTCCTCAATCTATGCAAACATTATTTGACAACAATAACACTACAACATATTTAGGTTGAGGATTCACCTTTTCTCTGAGAATACAGAGGAGGTCCTCCCATTCTTTGCACAAAGAACTCATACTGATTCTGAATTGCATCTTCTTTCTTTGAATTGGAGAAAATTGACCTAAACCATTCTTCATCATCATCATAAACCCTATTTTTCAGGGGGGAAATCCATTTCACAATCAGTACAGAAAAACCTTTCAGCTCAAATTTTGCACAATTCAAGTGCCACCCACTTATTCATGCCTTTGACTTTTTAATAATTCAAAAACAAAACAGGTGTCTAACTCTGAATAGAAGACAGTGATCACAATCAAAAACAACCAGACAATAAGAACTTCAAAACCAAAAAGAAAAAAAAATCACTCAAACAAAACACCAAGCGGAGCTAAAGACTGAAACTTTTCTGTAGTAATTTTATTTTCCTAGATTTTGTCATCAACCCATCAACCCAAATAGCAAAAATATTCAAACTAGCAAAATAATCTACTATCTTATACATAAAAAATTAGTAGCTAAGCATCCTTCAATCATTCAAGATGGCCTTCTAACTAAGCATAAACATACAAACTTAAAAAAAAAATAATAATAATAATAATTAAAGAAACAGATATTCTGTTAAAATTTAGGGAAAATAGTACAGAAAAATAAAAGAATTACTCAAAAGAAACAAGAAGCAGAGATAAAGACGGAAACTTTTCCCCGGTAATTTTCTCTTCTTAGATTTTTCCAGCAACCCATTAACTCAAATAGCAAAATTATCCAAATTAACCACATAACACGTTAATATTTTTAAGGACCTTGTATAGAAATTGGTGGAGAGATTGATGAATGCTTGGAGACCGAGCTTTTGAAATAGATTAGTTTCATCAATTGCGAACGCATCATCAGTAGCAACCCCACTCCATTCCGAAGCCTTCTGCTGCAGCGATTGCATTTTTTCTCTCTACCAACTATCAGTTATACACGCTCTCTCTATATGTAAAGAGAGAGAGCTTATGGAGGGCTTGTGGTGGTCGCGTAGAAGGGACGAAGATTTGTGCGGAGTGGGGACAAGAAAGGGACATGGGAATTCGGCCTTACGTTGTTATATTAGCAGAATGTTGAAATTCGGAGAAAGAGGAGATCTTTGGGCGGATGGGCCAATGGATTGGTGGCTGAAAAGACTTGAAACTGTGGGCTGATTGACTAAGGGTGCGTTTGGATGATGTACAATTGTAATTATGGTGACATGATGAGGCAATCCAAATTGGTCTTTTTTTTCTTTTTTTTCTTTTTTTTCTTTTTTTTCTTTTTTTTTTGTTTTTTGTTTTTTGTTTTTTGATGCAGCCTCTTTTTCCAACTTCTCACTGTGAACTCTCAAGCTCTCCTCCTTCGACTCCTCTTCTACATCATGCAAGGCAAACCTCGCTTCATAAGTATAACCATCTCTTCTTTCATCTTCCTCTCCATTTCTTTCAAAATTTTATGTATTTTTTGGGCAAGTGGATGTGTCTTATGTCTATTATTAGTATCCACACATTAGAGATGTCCAAAAAAAAACATTTCTTTCAAGTATAGTATCAAACACAACACATGTTTGTCTGTTATTCCTCATTTTCTATACATATCTACAACATCGTTGATGTGATAAAATTTAGTAACTGCAAATGCACAATGTCAAATTGAAAAACTGACAAGTACAGGTCGAACCCACAGAGATTATTAATTTTAATGTATCTTTAATATCTATTTTAGGCGAATTAAAAATAAAGATTGAGAATTAATTAACTAAAATTTAACTAATTAATAATAAGGAAGCAATCTAGGAATCCGAACCCATTAAATAATAAACATAACAAGTAATTCAATCTCTTCTATTTTTATAACTTAATTATAATTTTGATTTTCCTTCCCTTTAATTTAGTAATTTTATAATTAACGTGGACAAGTATAGACTATGAAAATTTAAAGATTAACTATAACTCATGAAAACTTCTTTGAGCAAGCATGGATTATGAAAAACTCATATCTTAATAATAATCTATCAAAACCTCTTAATTAATTTAAAATCACATAAGAACTGTAAAACGAAGGTATTTCAATAACGAAATATGAAGGTGAAATCAATTAAACATAAAAGCATAAATAATAGAAGACATAAAAAAATATTATCATGAATAATTATTTAATTTCATCTTCATCCTAGATTAAAGAAATTAACTAGACATGAAAATAAATAAGCAAACTAAAATAAAGAAGAAGAAGTAGAAAATTAAAAATAAAATAAGAAAACTCCATTTAATTAACGATTATTCAACAAGCGTACAATGAAGAAATAATTTAATCCTACTCCTACTTCTAACCTAAACTAATACATCCATTCTCTCTAAAAACAAGAGACCTATTTATAGGAAAAATAAATTTGTCCCATAATTTACATTCATTGAACTTGGCCTCTTTTGTTCCTTTTTTTTCTCTCCTTTCCTTCTTGATTTCAATCTCTACATGGTAATCTTCCAAGAGTCTCTTTCCATATAGGTTTCAACTTCCTAGTGACAATCAACTTTTCAAAGATATCTTCTAGATTGACTTTCGTTTCTCTCGTTGGATTTGACTTGCACACCAAGATCGTTCTACCTCCTTCCTTCTCGTTATAGGATTCTTCTTGGATATTTTTTTACATGAATAAGAGCGATAAATTGCTTGATCACTAAGATTTTAACTTTATTGCAACAAAATATTAAATCCTACAAAACTAAATAAAACATATTAATTTAATAAACTAATATAATTAAAAGGACAAAATTAAGGATAATAAAATGTATAAATTATGAGTCTATCAATCATTATTTATCATCCTATCAACCCCATAACCATTTTTCACTACTGCTTTATGTGCTTGCATTCCTTGATCAAGTAATAAACTTTTCGAATAATTTCTTAATAGAATAGCAAATCTTTGCTGCTCATCATAGATAGACCTAAAAGTTAGTACATTTTTTATTCACAAACAAGCAGAAATATATAATGAACCTTTTTGGAAAAACTACATCCAAAATATACACTTAACCAATACACCAAAAGCCTTAGGATTGAGAAAAAGTCACCCTTTTAAGCTTTTAGAAGATAACACAAAGAGCTACATAGTAAAGATTTCGATTTTGATCACTTTCATAGTGTTAATGGCGGTGACCACAAGTATCTTGACTATCAGAATTTTGGAAGATATATTTGTACCCATGTTGTAAAACTACGTAAACATAGTGAAATTGAAGAAAATACATGCCCAAATAGTCAAGTTCTCATTATTACAAAGTAACTTCTTGGTGACAAAAATGGTGGATATATGTGATCACAATGGGTAAACAAATTATGCAAGTCTACTCTTCAAAGAGGTGATGGAGCCGAACAACCACTTATACAATGTCGTGATTAGAGCCTATACACATAACCACAGAGATGTGTTTACAATTAATGTATACAAGTAAATGCTAAGACACCCGCAAGGTGAAGACCCAATTTTTTCTAATAATTCACATGTCCATTTGTTATTAAGTCATGTAGAGGACTTCTGAGTCATGATCTACGCAAGCAAGTTCATGGGCATGTGCATAAATTTGGGCTACTGTGTAATACCATGATTTAAAACTCACTGTTGAATATGTATATAATGATGGGAATAAAGTAATTGAAATGAAAGCAATATAATAGAAGACAAAGGATGGTGAGGCTTTTTTCATACATTTACTGAATAACCAAACAACCTATATATAAGCTAATACATAATTGATAACTGATAAAGACTATCCAAGGGACTCCTAAATACTAGGTAGGTACTACTAAGAGACTCATAGGTAGTACTACCAACAGACTCTTAAATATTAGGTAGAGAACTACCAAAAGATTTCTAGGAATGCCAACAAACTTCTAGGAATGCCAACAGACTCAACAATCCCTCCCTTAAACTAATGTTCCATACATAACATTCAGTTTAATAAGAGTCAAACTTTGAAACGCCATCCTTCATGCAAACTGAATCATTTGAAATACAAATACCAAGTAGCTTCCTAAGCTTCTGAAATGCAGGAACTTTGAGAGGCTTTGTTAAAATGTCAGCAATCTGGTCTTCACTTCTGCAGTAAATAAGATTAATAACTCTATCATTCGTGAGATCCCTCAAGAAATGATACTTCACATCTATATGTTTGCTCCGACCATGTAAAACATGATTTTTTGAAAGCTTTATTGCTGAACTGTTATCACAATAAATCTGAGTAGGTCCATCTTCTTTCCAATGCAACTCTTTAAGAATTTTTTTTAGCCAAATAGCTTGACAAGCACAAGTTGTTGCAACAACAAATTCAGCTTCAGTGGTTGATAATGTAATAATAGGTTGCTTCTTCGATGACCATGAAACAGCTCTTGTCCCCATCATGAAAACATACCCAGATGTGCTTTTTAGATCATCTGAATCTCCTGCATAATCACTATCCACAAAGCCAAACAAATTTGACTTTTCTTCCTTCTTGTAAAACAATCCAAACTCCTTAGTACCTTGCAAGTATCGAAAAATTCTTTTTGCAGCCAAGAGATGAATCTTTGTAGGACACGCCATGTACTTGCTAATCACACTTACAACATGCATGATATCAGGTCTTGTTGCTGTTAAATACATTAAACTCTCCACTATTTGTTTGTAAAGAGTGTCGTCAACCTTTTTTCCTCCATTATCTTTGTTTAGCTTCAAACCAAACTCAGATGGTGTATTTACAAGATTACAATCCTTCATCTGAAACCTGTCTAAAATTTCTCACACATACTTCTTTTGAGAAATAAAAATTCCATCAGAGGACTGCACCACTTCAATCCCAAGAAAGTAATGCATCAAGCCGAGATCAGACATCTCAAATTCAGCCATCATGGATTTCTTAAAACTTTCAAATACGGTTGAATTTCCAGTATAGATTAAATCATCTACATATAAACTAACAATGAACATATTTCCTCCGTCTTCAATCTTTATAAAAAGTGTATGTTCATAAGGACATTTTTGAAATCCTTCTTTCAAAAAATAAGTTTTTATACGATTATACCAAGCTCGTGGAGCTTGTTTTAATCCATATAGAGCCTTCTTTAACTTATACACTTTATGCTCATTACCAAGTTTCACATAACTAGGAGGTTAATCGATAAATACCTCTTCTTTCAAGTCTCCATGGAGAAAAGCTGATTTTACGTCCAACTAGAAGATAGGCCATGAGTTTTGTGCTGCCAATGCAATCACCAATCTGATTGTGTCATGCCTTACAACTGGAGCAAAAACTTCTTTATAATAAACACCAAACTCTTGTTTGTAGCTTTTAGCCACCAAGCGTGCCTTGTGCTTGTCAACTTCTCCATTCTCCTTCAGTTTTATCTTGTATACCCACTTGACACCAATTGTTTTCTGCCCCTTGGGAAGATCGCAAAGCTCCCATGTATCATTTCTTTTTATGGCTATAATTTCTGCATCTATAGCCTTTCTTCATTTTGATTCTTTGACAGCCACTTCGAAAATGGTAGGATCACAATCTGAAAATAGAGCAAAATGTATAAGTGGATCATCACCTTGGTCAACTCCAGTTATCTCATAATCAGTCATCTATGTTGGTCTTCTTTGAACACGTTGAGGCCTTTGCGATTTAGCAGCAAGTGGGCTTTGATCAGCTACTAGAACATTTTGAGTGGGTCATTGCTCATTCTCCACAGGCTCCTGCCCTTTCTCATCATCATCAAAATCTGTTGGAATATTTTGTTTAACACCATTTTTATTCCATGACCAGGTATTTTTTTTCATCAAAAACCACATCACGACTGATAACTATTTTCATGGTGCTAGGATTGTATAGCTTATAAGCTTTGGACTTATCACTAATACTAAGAAAAATGCATTTTTCTCCCTTGTCATCTAGCTTCCTCCTCTTCACATATAGAATATGAGCATAGGCAATACACCCAAAAATTCGGAAATGATCTACAGCAGGTTTCCTTCCACTTCATACTTCCTCTGGTGTCATATTTTGAACAGCATAAGTGGGACTTCTGTTCAATATATAAATGCTCTAATTAACAGCTTCAGGCCAGAAGTTTTTTGGAATGCCACTTATATTCAAAAGGCTTCGCACCATATTCATAATAGTACAATTTTTCCTTTCGCACACTCCATTCTGTTGGGGTATATAGGCTGCTGTAAATTGCCTCTTGATTCCATGAACCTCACAAAAATTTACAAATTTATGTGAGTTATACTCTCCACCACAATTAGTATGAAGAACTTTGATGGGACTACCAACTTCTTTCTCAACGAGCACTTTATAGCTTTTAAAGGCTCCAAAAGCTTCAGATTTTTCATGCAAAAAATAAACCCATGTTTTACGACTATAATCATCAACGAAGGTAATTATGTATCTTTTACCTCCACTAGATTGTGGTGTAATTGGCCTACAAATGTCAGAATGAACAAGTTCCAATGTCTTCTTCGCTATACAAGATTTTTCTTGTGGAAACGGATTGCAGTATTATTTGCTAATAACACACTGTTCACAAACTTGAGAAGGAACTGTAATTTGAGGAAGACCCGTCACCATGTTATTCTGTTGTAGTGTTTTTAATCCACCAAAATTTAGATGCCCATAGCGAAAGTGCCATAGCCATGCCTCATCCTTCACTTTCGTTGAGAAACATGAACGAGTGGTGTTGCGAAGATAAAGCAGGAACATACGATTTGCTGTCATGTTAACTTGAATAATTAAGCCCAACTTTGCATCTTGAATCTGACATACTCCATCTTTAATAGAAATCTCGTATCCCTTTTCTTGCAATTGCCCCATACTAAGCAAGTTGGTATTTAATTCTGGCACAAAAAGAACATTAGCAATAGTATGGGTGGAATTTCTTTTAGTTTGAATGGTTACCTTTCCTTTTCCCATAACTGAAACCGTGGAATTGTCACCGAACTTAACAGAGCTGCGGAAAGATTCATTCAAGTCAGAAAATGCATCCTTATCTCCACACATGTGATTGATGCAACCAGTGTCTAAATACCACATGTTTTGTTGAGTTTCTTCCTTCACGTGACACGCCATCAAAAGAGACACTACTTCTTTTTCTGCGAAATTAGTTTTTTCTCCACTTTATCTATTCAAAGTAGTTTAACATTCTGATTTTAATGGTCATATCTATGGCATCTATAACATTCAACATTAGACTTGTCTGCTGACTTTGGTCTATAAGTTGTTGAATGGTAGCCGCCACGTCCCCTGCCTCTTCTTTGAAATTGACTTTCTTGATGCTGATGATTTTGTTGTTGATTCCAACGATTATTGTTGAATCTGTCTCATCTACCTCGATCATTGCCCCTACCTCGTCCTCTATGAGCTCCACTAGGTGTAAAGTTATTAACTGATGAGGCATTCAATGCTTGTTCTTCTTTCTCCTGTTGGTTAATTTTTTTCTCATGAACTAATAAAGAACTTTGTAACTCATTAATGGAAAGTTTATCAACATCATTAGCTTCTTCTATAGAACAGACAACAAAATTAAATTTTGGTGTCATGGATCGAAGAATCTTCTCAATAATAGTTACATCCTCTGTCTTGTCGTCATGGATTTGCATTTGATTAACGATTGCCATCGTTTTTGAAAAATAGTTTGTAATTGATTCTCCTGATTTCATTCGAAGCATTTCGAACTCCGAACGAAGTGCTTGAAGCTGTTGTCTCTTAGCCCTTGTTGTACCTTAATACTTCTTCTTCATGGAATCCCAAATATCCTTGGAAGTGTCTTTGCTGAGAATTGTTTCCAAGATGAGACGATCAATGGCCTAAAAAAATAACTTTTTGCCTTCAAATCTTTTAGCTTTCTCCCTTCCAACTCCGCTTTTTGGACATCTGTTGCATCTTTTTCTGGTTGTCCAATTCCAGATTCAACAATTGGCCAATATTCTTTTGACCGTAGAAAATTCTCCATTAGCATATTCCAATGGTCATAGTGACCATCAAAGCGTGGGATCGCCGCTTGCACAAAATTAGAATCTGAAGCCATTGTTTCACTACTTCTATAGAAGTAAGAAAATCAAAAATATGTGAGAAAATAAAGTTGCTGCTATTGTGGTCTGTTTGAGAACTTTCACACTATTTCAGAACTCACACTTTTTTCTCCTATTTCTGGCTCTGATACCACTGATGGGAATAAATCAATTGAAATGAAAGCAATATAATAGAAGACAAAGGATGGTGAGGCTTTTTTCATACATTCACTGAATAACCAAACAACCTATATATAAGTTAATACATAATTGATAACTGATAAAGACTATCCAAGGGACTCTTAAATACTAGGTAAGTACTACTAAGAGACTCCTAGGTAGTACTACCAACAGACTCCTAAATATTAGGTAGAGAACTACCAAAAGACTTCGAGGAATGTCAAAAGACTTCTAGGAATGCCAACAGACTCAACATCTAAAGTGTGATAATGTGACTGATGGACATAAGTTTTTCAAGGAAATGACTATAAGAGATGTGATTTCGTGGAACAGTCTCATTTATGGGCATGTTAAATTGGGACAGATGAAAAAAGTAAGAGCAGTGTTTGAAGAGATGTGAATAAAGTATATTATCTCTTGGACAACAATGATTTCTGGGTACACCTGAATCGGGTGCTATGCGGATGCCTTAGATGTTTTCCGAAGGATACAAAATGGTTGGTGTTAACCCTGACTAGATTAGTTTGATTGCTGTTTTGCCAGCATGTTCACAGTTGGGAGCACTTGAGTTAGGTAAATGAATTCACTTCTACGCATATACGAATGGGGTTTTACAGAAGACTTGTATATGTAATGCTTTAATAGAAATGTATGCAAAATGTGGGAGCATAAACGAAGCTATGCGGATGTTTGATCATATGCATGAACGGAAAGTGATTTCTTGGAGTATTATGATTGTAGGACTATCAAATCACGGGATAGCTCAGGAAACAATTTAACTATTTTAAGAAATGCAGAGGGCAAAGGTTGAACCAAATGAAATCACGTTTGTCGGTCTTTTATCAGTATGTGCACATACTGGATTCTTGGATGAAGGGTTAATGTACTTCTTTTCCATGAGAAACAAGTATAACATGGAGCCAAGTATTGAGCATTATGGTCGTTTAGTGATCTTCTTAGATGTACTGGTTGCCTTGATCGCACTCTTAAGCTTGTAAAGAGTATGTCAATGAAGCCAGATTTAGCAATTTGGGGGTCTTTATTAAGTTCTTGCAGAACTCATGGCAATCTTGACATTGCAGTTATTGTAATGAAGCGCCTCCTAGAGCTTGAACCAGATGATACAGGGAACTATATCTTGCTTTCAAACATTTATGCAGAGCTTGGAAAGTGGGATGGTGTTTCAAGAATGAGGAAATTCATAAGACGTAAGAGTATGAAGAAAACTCCGGGATGCAGCCTGATTGAGATTGAAGGATTAAATACATGTATGTTATAGCAAGTTTACACATAATCCAGAACCAAAGTCATACTTTTTGAAGCGTATTAATCTTTGGTGCGGAAAAACTCAAATAAATCCACAACCCAATAGCATATCCGAACTACAATCCTTGTGGGATGAGAACGGAGATTAATTTCACGATCCGTAACAACTAGAATTTACGGAGTATTTGGGAGCTCTATATTTTGCACTGTGCAGAACCTTTATTACTCTCTCTAGGTTTTCTCCACGGAGAGGTGCAAGAGGAGAGCAAGTCATATAAGGAATAAGGGAGAATAATTGGAGTCATATGCCTCACAGAAAATGCATGGAACATGCATAAAAATCCAAGACATGGGTGTCCCATTCCCAAATAATGATGTCTTCCACTCACAAAGTCCAACATCTCCCACTCACCCATGGCGGGGACGATGTAATCCTCACATCTGCCAAAAATTAGCTCAAACCAAAAACTCGTAAATATTTAGTTGTCGGATCGTGCGACCGCTAAGTTCACCTGCAATGCGGGAGGTTTATATCAAACCCGTTAAGGCTAACATAGAGACATCTACCCTTTTAAAGAAAATAGTGTAGGAGCTCTCACGCCAAACTCAATTAGTTCACGTAGATGCTATAATCCATAAACTCAGAGTACCCCAAACACATTTGATTTTCACTAGGTTAAGTATCTCTAATCCCTCAAAGAGCCATACTTAATCACCTTTGGGCTCATATCTATTTCGTATCTCACTTATTACTATATCGTTATCGAAGCGCTATAGTTGTCGACAATAAGTGCAGAACGAGGTGAAATCAAATTGCCTTCCCTTTGCCCTAATACTACTCAGATATATAAATCAACTGCTTTCCCAGAATCGGTCCTTAGAGTCTCATCAATCCTGACCTTATGAACTAAAACTAAAGTAGCAACACTGATCCATGTCTTTATAGTATAGTCAAAGATCACAAAGAGCACTTAATGTAGGAATTAGAATCTTGTCCTACTAGACTCACGGCGCTTAGCTCATATAACCCTCTCACAACATACTATTTTATAGCCTTGTTATGCGGACCTTAGTCTAGTCACTCCTAGAGTGGCTAACTCGAACATTTCAAATTGCTCGCTTATTAAAGTGCCATATTTGAAATTTCACGTCCGGTTATCATGTCACGGCAGACAATCTCATCTATATGAGCATATGTCCTATGGTCATGCCGTACAGATCTTAGTTCAGTCGCTCCACAAGCGCCTAACTCAAATTTCCTGATTGCTCGCTTTCCTAAGCGCCAACTCTGAAACTTTGTATCCGGCTATCAGTACAGGTTAATATAGATGGTGGGGCATACTATATTCGGTCAATCCAAATTAACCTCATCTCGGCACATGCCAAGGCTACATTATGTTTCATTTTGCTCGCTACTAAGCACCATTGATTACTTATCTAAAGCATCAATAGCTTGCTACTCAAAGCGCCAATGAATGAACTGTCTCAACCTTGCGCGCTTTTCAAAGCGCCAAAAGTGATTGCTCGTGTGAGTGAGACAATCAACCTGTTGACATATATTTAGTGTGTGCATATCCAATATGCATAATAACTGTGTGAACTAATAATATTTATCATATGCGTTAAAAGATCACAATCATAAGTGGAAACAAATGAATCTCGCATAAATGATAAATGTCTCGAAATAATAATGAATATCTCTAATATAAGCCAAATAATGAGTGATATGCTAGTAGCTAAGAAAGTACATCAAACCTTACGAATCCCCAACGAACTAACATGCCTACAAAAACATTTTTCAGAATCAACTTCGTCAAGGGATCCGTTATCATAAGACCAGTGGGCATGTACTTCAATATCACCTCATTATTTGCTATGTTCTCTCTAATGAAGTTTATTCTCAAGTCAATGTGCTTCGTCCTACCGTGACACTTAGGGTCCTTAGTGTAATCTAGGGCCGCCGTGCTATCACAGTAAACAGTCATGGGATTTGAAGCATTAAGGATGACTCCAAGATCCTCGAAGAATCTCCTTAACTATATAGCTTCCTGAACAGCTGACGTACATGCTACAAACTTTAACTCCATTGTTGAAAGAGCAATGTAAGTCTGTTTCTTGCTACACCAATTAATGGCACCACCATGTAGCAAGAATGCATATCCTAATATCGACTTGCGCATTCCCTGGTTACCTCCCCAATTGGCATCGAATTAACCAATTAATCGCAGGTCCAGTCCTCCATAACATAACATGTAGTCCAAAGTACCCCTCAAATATCGTAAGATCCTTTCGATTGCCCTCCAATGAGCAATTTTAGGGTTTGATTGATAACAACCGAGATAACCAACTGCATAAGTTATATCAGGCTGAGCACACACAACTACATACATTAGCTTTCCTATAGCATTGACATACGAGTAATGGGACATTTTCTTAATTTTCTTGGGAGAAGTAGGACATTGCTCGGGTCCAATGGCGTCGCCTTTAGCGATAGGAGTGTCTATGGGTTTGCAGTTGCTCATTTGGAATTGCTCTAGAACCTTTTTAAGGTAAGTCTCTTAAGACAAACCAAGAATCTTTCTAGAGCGATCTCTATAGATCTTAACTCCAAGAACATAAACTGCTTCCCCCATGTCCTTCATCTCAAAGTTAGAGGACAACCACCATTTAGCAGCGACAATTATCTTCTTATCATTCCTAGCCCATAGAATGGCATCGATATACATCGATAAGATAAGGAATTTATCTTTGGATCGTTTGATATACATACAATGGTCTTCCTCGATCATCGTAAACCCATCACTAATGACGACTTGATGGAATCTGAGATACCATTACTTGGAAGCCTGTTTTAAACCATAGATAGAACGTTTGAGCTTGCATACTTTGCGCTCTTGTCCTTCTACGATGAAACCCTCTAGTTGATCCATGTATATTTCTTCAGCTAAATCTCCATTGAGAAAAGCTATCTTAACGTCCATTTGATACAACTTTAGATCCAAATGCGCGACAATCGCTATAATGAGGCAAATTGAGGAAAACCTTACAATTGGTGAGAAGGTTTCCTCGTAATCAATTCCCTCTTACTGGTGTAGCCCTTAGTTATAAGACGAGCTTTGTACCTTTCAATGTAACCATCCGCCTTACATTTGACTTTAAAAACCCATTTGTTCCCAATAGCTTTTTGCCCTGGTGGAAGATTAACCAAGTCCCAGACTTGATTAGTCCTCATGGACTCCATCTCATCTTTCATTGCAATCATCCATTTATCGCTTACAACAGATGATAGAGCATCTCGATAAGATTGAGATTCCTCATCATCATGCGCATCAGCCACAAAGGCATTCCCTTCAATCTCAAAAAGACAACGTGGAATGTTACCTCTTTGACTTCTATGTATTTGAGGAACAAGAAACTCCTCATTCGATGGAAAAGAACTGCACAAAGGCATGTCACTTCCACTATCTATAGGAGCTTGAGGAATATCCTCTTTGGTCTCTGCTGTACGATTTGGGGTGTCCAAATTTTCCTCAATCTTATAAAGGTTCATCTCCTTGCTCACATCACCTTTGTTAGGGAAATCCATTTCAAGAAAATCCACATCTCGTGACTCTATCTCGAATACAGTCCCATCAGGCTGCTCTCTAACGAACACATAGCCTTTGGAGTGTTCAGAATATCTTATAAAGATACACTTCTTACCCCTCGGGACTAACTTCCCATGTTGATGAAAAGTGTTATATACGAAAGTTGCTGATCCCTAGGGCCGCATATGGCCTAATTCGGGCTTTCTGCCGGTCCACATTTTATATGGGGTGGAATGAACTGACTTTGAAGGCACACAATTAAGTATATACGTCGCAGTCAATAATGTATCACCCCAATAGGAGATAGGTAAATTGGCTTGTGCCATTATAAACCTAACTATGTCTAATAATGTTTGGTTCCTCCTTTTCGCCACACCATTTTGTTGCGGAGTTCTACGGATTGTCAATTGCCTGATTATCCCTCTTTCTTCACATAATGCTTTAAACTGATCGGATAAATACTCGCGACCTCAGTCAGTTCGAAGTGCCTTAACACTTTTATCTAACTGTTTCTCGACCTCAATCAAATAACGTCTAAAGCATTCTAATGCCTCAGACTTATGAGAAATCAAGAAAGTGTACTCAAAGCGTGTATAGTCATCTATCATTCTGAGAAAGTAGGAATGTCCATGCCTTTCTTTCACATTCATAGGGCCACAGATGTCTGAGTGAATGAGTTACAAGGGTGTTTCTGCCCTAGTGGCAAATGGTTTTCTAGTTGACTTCTCTACTAAACAATGTTCATAAGTGGGTAGATGACCTTAGCGAGTGGGCCTAAAAGACCTGCTCGAGCTAACATGGTCATTCTATCATGTCCAATATGGCCTAATCTAGCATGTCATTGAATTGAACTATCATGATCATTTTCAACAAGTAAGAAATAAGAGTCATTACTATTAATGCTAGAATCAATAGTATCTAAAACCAAAAAACCATTCGAAATAAAACCATATCCAAATACATTCGTCCCATTCGAAATTATTTCAGAATTGTTTTCAAAACTAACAGAGTAACCCAAGCGAAGTACTAATAAAACAGAAAATAAATTCTGCCAGACATCTGGCGTATAAAGTACATCATATAGGGTCAATGCTGAGCATCCTCGCATTTCCAGTTTGTAGGTGCCAATACCTAGTACGTCCACACTAGAATCGTTCCCCATATATACTTTTCTGCTAATTGGAATGCGGCGGTATTCTACAAATCCACTCTGGTCTCTAGCTATGTGGTCCGTTGTTCCAGAATATACAATCCACATATGGAAAGAATGAGCAACAAAGACAGTACTTGATACTAAACACATAGATAGATTAGGACTAGGAATTACCTTCTTTGGCTCAGTACATTCACGAGCGAAGTGTCCCGTCTTACCATAATTGTAGCATGCCATCTTGGCCTTGTCCTTTTTACCAGAACCTCGTTTGCCTCTTTTTCGCTTGTCGAGACCCCCACTAGCAGCCCCTTTAGGCGCAATAGAATTAGCAGATTTCTTCCCCTTCTTGAGCTTCAACCCTCTATAAGAGTTTGATTCAGCTACATATGCCCTGGAGGTCTTAACAACCTCAAGGCGCTCAGCCTCGAGCTCCAAGTGACGACGAATATCATCAAAGTTTTTGATATTCTCGTTGTGGGTCATGTTTACCCGTATATGTTCCCAACTGTTGGGAAGAGAGTGAACCACTGCTGAAATCTGCTGCTCGTCTGACAATTGAGTACCACCGATTTTCAATTCCCGGATAATATTATCCATGATTCGAAGGTGTAGTTTCATGGTGTTATTATCACGTTTTTTATAACCATCGAATCTTATGGCTAATTCCCTCAACCTTGTCAACGAGGTGCCACCAAACTTAGTTTTGAAAACTTCCCACATTTTGTGTGCAGTAGAGTATTGTTTATACTCAAACAGAAAGTCATTGTTCATGTAGCTCAGCAACGTTATGCGAGCAATACGATCCTTTTTGCGCCAACTTTCGAAGGCTGCAACCTTGATCGGATCATTTACATTATCACCCTCTAGGTTTACCATCTTGGACAACAGGGTTTTTTTAACCTCTTGCTACTCCAAGACCATCCTAACTTTTCGGTGCCACACGTCGTAGTTATCTCCGTCTAATTTGTTTCCTTGATTAAGGTCTGCGATAATGTGTTTTAAAGCCATTTCTGTTTTGAACTAAAATAACAGAATTAATAAGAGATATTTATTGTTCACCACAGTATATAAAACATCTTTGCCGCATGAACTAAATTAACATAAAAATAATGTGACATAAATATAGAAGGGAGACTTCGTTAGGCTTTGGAATCACAATCCATATAAAATGCCCAATTATTTAAATTAATGTTTCAGCGCATAAGACGTGTAATTTAAGAAATAATTTAATTAAATTACTACAATCTAAATCACTCCCACTAGGAACAAGTGTACATGTATACTCATAGTATGATAATTTAATTCCAAGTTCCAACAATTAATATTTCGAAATATTAACAAAAAAGGAATTAAAAAACAGGTAATATTACTCAATTAATATACCAAGTATGCTATAAACACATAAAAATGCTTCCAAAAAAATTTCAACAATAGATTATCATCACAAAAGATTACTGTAATTTTCTGAAATATTTCTGATATTTATGCTAATTATCATAATTAATAAACTATTGCATAATTAAATTAGAAATTAACTAAAATTATCCAATTATATTAATATTCCAAAACTTTCAATGAAAATATTAATATTATGCTAATAATAAATTTCTGTTAAATTTTTAGAATTTAATAATCACAATAACTATTTATTAATCAATTTTCATGCATAAAACAATTAATAAAATATTTTCTGAAAACAAAAAATAAAAATAAATTGTCGAACCGGTTAGACCGCGAGTCAGATCCACAGGTCAGATCCGTGGGTTGAGCAGCGGGTCAAACCGCGTGGGTTGGATCCTGGCGGGTCGGATCGGGTCGGGTCATGGGTCAGCAGTCTGGGTTAGTGGCCCGGGTCAGTCAGCGGGTCACCCGCGTGAGTCACTGGGTCGGGTATGGGCGCGCGGGTTGCTCCATCTTCAACCTCAGCAATCTAAAATTTTTCAGAAACCCATTTCGCGACCCAAATTTTGACAAGACATATCTCATTTAATATTTATTCGATTCATGCATATAATATGTCGTTGAAAAGTTTACAACACGTATTACGCATAAATACCAATATCACTCGAAACAGACAAATATACAGAAAGTTATAGCTAGTCAAAGTATGCGATTTGATGATGTTTTTTAAATTTTAAACATGCATCAATGGTGTTTTGTTCAAACTTCATATATGGCATACATATGATCGAAAAAAACATGCTCTTATATCAATGAAGGATTAAATACATGTATGCTATAAAAAGTTTGTTAGGTTTGTATATAGCGCGAACATGCAATCAAATTACATAAATAGTGCGAAAGCGCAATAAAACGGATTTTAAAATTTTTATACAAACCATCACCATGATATTTTCTTGTGTTCAATTATCAATTAATGAAAGAGATAGAGATTAAGAAATTATACCCTCGTGAATCAAAGCTTCCTCAGGTACAAGTTCACCTCCAATTCCTTCGCGTTCTCCTTGAATTCCACCGATTAAATTCCTTCCTTTGATCAACGTTAGCCACCCAAGTGTTTGGCCTCTAGAGGTGATCCACCAAGGAATAATAGTTGTTCAAAAAGATGGATGTTGGCAAAACCCTAGTTTCTATCTATATAGAAATTGCAAGTACTCTCTCTCTCTTCAATTCTTATGGAAGAGTGTGTAACTGTCTAACCCTAAATCATGATAAGACTCCTCTTATTTATAAATATAGGAACTCTCCTAAACTATTTAGGATTATGGTTTTTATTTTAATTAAACTCATTTAATTAATTAAACTCCTAATCCAATTATGAATTTATGAGAGAGTACTTCTATTAATTAATTCTCAATCCCTATTAGGATTTAAATAATAGTAATAGTAATAATAATAATAATAAGACTCCTCTTATTAATTTATATTTAATATTTCTAAAATATTAAATATTAAATATTAAGCTATTTAATTTATTCTATCTCCATAGACTAAATTAAATACATTTAACTTATTATTACAATTATGCCATTTACTTCTTAAATAAATATTTTTCTTTTGCGGTGTGACCATTTAGGTTCTCCATATTAAACCGGTTGTGAATAAATCAATTAGAACAATTCTAATCTTATTTAAATAAATAAATTAAACTATTTAATTTATTTAAATAAATAATATTTATTCTATAATAAGGGTAAGCCCCCTTAGCGATCAACGACTTTCCAGATAATATGTGACGTCCCCAAATTCTGATGTCACTGTCTCGAATTTGATTCGTCACGATCTAACACAATAATGACATAAAACTAATGCGGCGGAAAAGATATAATAAATTACATTGATTTAATATAATTATTCTTGTCCCAAGGTCTCGCAACTGATACTACAATACTATCCAAAAGTCTTGATTTAACTGAAATATAATACTAATACATAATCTATGCCTAAGCTTATTACATAACCAAATTTAGAAAACTTAAGCAACAAGGTAAATAATCTCCTTCCTAAGGAAGAACAAAGCTACTCCGTAGTTTTGCCATTTCCCTTATCCTTGCCTGAAGGTTCACCTTGCTCTGCCTTAACTGAAAGGTTTAAAGAAAACAAGAATGAGCAACAAATTTGCCCAGCAAGTATATACAATGAGGGTGAACAATATAAAGCTCAAATTTTCAAGGGTATAACAGTAAAGGATAATTCAAGGATAATAAGGAGAATCAATTGTTATACATAAGAGTCGCTATGGACCGAAGAATATCAATAGGATTCTTGCATCTAATCATTTCAAGTCCAAGAATATGAACACTGAGTAGTCACTAAAGGACTAAGAACTCCTGCCAGAATTAACAGTTATTATACTGAAAATCCAATAAAACAAGTACACTTGTGATCAGCCTATAGTACCCCAAATTATGCATAACTGTCACATGTTTGTAAGTGCGCACGTCGGTTCCCCGACAATATATAATTTTCTCCTTTTTATGAGGGTTGTTCATCTCAGTAGATAAGAGTCATCACCAAGACAATTGGTTTGGAATAGCTTTCTAACACATGCATAATAGTCTAACCGAAACAATAGTTTAGATAACTTTTATAATTATATTCAATGATTTAATAAGTACCAATACTTGCAATGAGGTTTAAGGGATATTAATCTTAAACCAATCCTTAGAATATGAATGGCAGTTTATAAAGCATAAGAGTCATCGTCACATACTTGTATGATACATGAATATACAAGTTTGCATGTTTGCTCAATAAAGAGAAAGGGTTCGAATACTTGCACAATATACCACATCCTGCTCGAATGTAAATTGAGTAGGCTTAAAGGAAACTTGCCTTTAGCGTAGTTTACGACTTTACAGCTTATCAACACGACGATGAATTAAGATATCCTATTGTAACATAGTTACGTATATATAAAACGCTTCCATTAGTCACACATATCAATTACTAGATAATTACCCCTTTCACATAATCAAGTATGTAAGACAAATACGGATACTATCTTTGGTATATAACTAGATCGCATAATAGCATACTACCATATTTTGTAGTTTTGAAATGGACGTTAATCCTTACGTTTCAGAAACTCTACTTATAAACCATGTACACGACTTGAAGCACTCATATCATAATACCATTACATATTTGAATACCAAAAACATTGCGACAACTTCTGCTTTACACTTTAGAATCACAATGCAAGCAATCCACAAGGTTCAGATTACAAACAGAATCAACTAGACCCAACTGCAGGAGGGCGCAGCTGCACTCTGGTTAGGCTTAGGGACGGCGCAGCTGCGCTGTCCCCTGGCCAGACCAGAGTTGTGCTTTTGTCTTCCTAGTTTCAGTCTGTTGCTTAGCATACCAAGACATTAACAATTATTATGCACACATGTTAAAGGGGTTTGCGTGCTCATGTGTTCACATCATCTGTACTTAGTTTACAAAGTTCACAACTTGAATATTTGCTTAAATTCATGCTTGAACGATGCAATGTTATAACATACTAAATGAACACACATGCACATCTTGTCTGGGAAATATCAGAGTACTAACATGCATGTCCAACATCTCCTAATGAAATTATCATTATATTTATGCATGTTTGCTTCAAAATGTCTAAGTTTGCCTTTAAAAGTTGTTTTAAACTAGGTCATGGTCATCTAGCACTCTTAAAGCATCTTGGAACCCTATGTTATGCATAATCAGACCGTATACACATGCTCGTATGATCAGAACTTAAACATTGTAAGTTTCGATAAAGTCTAGTTTCAAAACTATAAGTTTTCTTTAGAAAATCACATACAATTTGAAGTTAGGATGGTCATACTATGCAAAGGGACCTTACACTACATGTTTCACATATTTTCAGGCATGTCTAAGTTAACTAACCACGTTAGAAAGTATCAAATCATAGCAGAATCAAGTGCCTTTGTCTGGTGCACGGCGCAGCTGCGCCGTTCTGAACTGCAGGGAGTGCGCAGCTGCGCCCTCCCCTGGACGGTTCAGAATGGTCTCTGCTTCGGCAGAAACCAAAACCAAACTTGAATTTCTTTACTTAACATGCTCTAGTTCAGTCACATTGTGTCCTTAGCATACATGTTGACTCACATAACAACATAGCATCAACTACCAACTAATTAACAAGAGATTTTCATGCATTTCTAAGAATTTGCCAAACTTGAAATTAAAACATACTAAGCAATATTATTACCTTCTTGAAGCTAATAGCAGATTATCACTCCTAATGGACTAAAACTCAGATGTTGCAACCCAATTTTGTGAAGTAAGGCTTCCAATTTATAGAGAAAGTATTATCCATGCCAAACCATTATCCTATTTGGTGAACCAAAGGAAGAAGATAGAAGCTAGTGGTTAATAGGAAGTTGGTGGAATAGTGGTGAAGTACTATTTGGACCACTCCCCATTTCATCATTAAGCTGAGGTTTGCAAGGAAGAAGAAGAAGTCTAAGCTTGTAGCCATTCACGTGGGCAATATTTGGGCAAAGAAGGGACTCTCAATTTGGGACAAAGAACTCAGACATTTTCCACCAAGCCTTTAGTGCATACATGATTTAAAATGTAACTTAGGTCATGTAGTGTATTAAATAATTAAATGCTACCACATTTTATCAATAAAGTCACATATCATATAACCCATGTACATTAATTATAGCGAAATCTAATTAATCGCTAACACCCAAATATTCAATATATATTATTATTTCATAATACATTTATTGTAATAACATTTAAGTATGGAAATAATTATCATGTAGCAAATATTAATTACCCTATATAATTTAAATGTTCATCACACATCAAAATGTCACATGGGATGTTCATGTAATTTAAATGTCACGCATATTCAACCTTATTTAATGAAGTATATGAATACTCACACATGCTAATGTCACACAAAATATCATGCCACATAACATTTAATTAAATAAAAGGAAGTTATTAGCCACACAATAATTAATTAAGATTAATAATTTCTTTTCTTAATAAATCATTCCTTAAAAAAAATAAGAAATCATTTCATCTCGTCACTACCAAAATGACATATCACGTATACTCATATTCGAACAAATATTCAACTTAAATAGAAGAGTCAATAATAATATCATTTAAAATTCTCGGATATTACATAATATAGATTTCAATATTAATCAGAAAAGAATCTTTCAGTGAATAGTTACCGTACAATTCAATCCTTCTACCATACAATGTCTCAATTAAATATAAGACATGAAATTACTGTCAAGTCTTATTTTATTTAATTATATTTATTTCGATTCTCAAATGCACAACTCTGATTAATGCAAATTAGAAACTCCTTTCTAATTTCATTCTGCTTTGGCCAAAGACTTCTGAGTCGTCATTTATCGAATCACATAGGACATTCTCTCCTTTTACTAGAAGTGGTAGATTCTTTGTTGACCATTCACTTATCTCCATGTGCAACTTATTATACCCAATCATACTCTTTGATATACCCTAAGGGTCTTAAGGGACATGTCAAAGTATAACTCATCATACACAAGATACTATGATGATCTCAAGTCCAAGGATCACTTATACTACTATCACTAGAGGAATTCCTATTGACAGGCGAGTAAAACTCCATTAGGTATTCCTTAGCGAGCCACGTTCAGTGAACTTATTCTCTAATAAGCACCTACATACTTGCTTTAGTGTCTCCACACAAATAATTATGAGATCAATCATCCTCTTCATAAGAGCAAGCAACGTATGTACTAATCTATCCGGATTCACTAATCCCCTTTTTAGTAATCCAACGATTAGGAACGATTTTAGTTTGTGAGCTATCTAGAATTTAGATCTCATTAGCATGATCTCCATCACGATTCTAAAAGCATTGCTCAAAACTATGGGTTTATCATATTTAATATAACAACACCATGTAGATAATGTAAAATGCCTTTAATAACCGAATAAGATTACAAAGTATATGCTACATCATATCAAATATGATTGGCTTGTGTGCATACTACTTTCAAAGTTTATACATAATCGAGAACCAAAGTCATACCTTTTGAAACGTATTAACCTTTGGTGCAAAAAAACTCGAACAAATCCACAACCCAACGGTGTATCCGAACTATAATCCTTGTGAGATGAGAACGGAGATTAATTCCACAATTCGTAACAACTAGAATTTACAGAGTATTTGGGAGCTCTATATTTTGCAGTGTGTAGAACCTTTCTTACTCTCTCTGCGTTTTCTCCACGAATAGGTGCAAGAGGAGAGCAAGTCATATAAGGAACAGAGAGAATAATTGGAGTCACATGCCTCACAGGAAATGCATAAAACATATATAAAAATCCAAGACATAGGTGTCCCATTCCCAAATAATGATGTCTTCCACTCACAAAGTCCAACAGAGATCAACAATGTGGTTCAAGAATTTGTCTCAAGTGATGATTCAAAGTCGTTTTCAAAAGATATATATCGGATACTAGAGCTTCTAGCTCTGCATCAGAGCAAAGTGGATGACTTGATAGAAATTACACTGGAAGATCAAAGTTAATATCTCTTTTAAGGAACAAAAATGATGTCATCTACTAAAGTCACATTATCAGGCTCCTCATTATCCTGTTTTTTATCTGGAACCCTTAACATTACCTGTGAAGTAGCATAAACATTGGCCAAATTGCATCGACATTTGTCTAAACACACAGGTTAAAGTAGACGTTTTACAACACAACCACCCTTGTAACTTGTAAGTTTTTAGATCTCCTTAGAAAACTAAAAATTTAAACTCTCTCATAATAGAAATTTCATAATGTAACACATCCGGTACATTACGAAATATCTCTTTTTTTCCCCATCATACAAAGTACTTTTACTATTTCTTTCATTTTAAAATATAATAATTATGAATGTCAGAAGTTAAAAGAAACAAAATGAATGTCAGAAGTGGGATTTGAACCCACGCCCTCTCTCGAAGACCAAAACTTAAGTATTAAGCCTTAGCCCACTCGACCATCCTAATCACATATCAAGCTTAAGAAATATTATTGTTAACGTACTTAAACAATAAAAATAAGGAAATTAAGCAAAGATGCATTATTTGTACTTCTTTTATTATATTAAATATTTTTTCACTTAATATAATAAGTTTTCGCAGTGAGTTGGATTGTAAGAAGATGGAGTTTAATTAACTAAACATGTTTGTATTTAATTTATGAGTATTAATATGTACACACTTTAAATTGAAGTTATATACCCTTCGTGCATTGAAAGTGTGTACTTTATAATAATATAAAACATTTTGGACACATCAAATTAAAATGCACATAAAGTGTGCAAATATCAACTTAAGATGATGCATATATCCACATCTGAATTTATTTAATTATTTATGTAAAAAAAATATTATGAAATTATCACTTTTATCAATTTCATATTCAATCTTATCTAGTTCACTATATTTAGGTGGAAATGCACCAGAGAAGGTCAATTTATGGTAAACAATTACTTTTTAAATGAGTTACCATGTGTATTCAATTTTAAATATGGAATTATACCAACTTAAGGAAATAAGATTATGTCCACAATACTTTTTCTTAAAAATTTCATTGTGAAGGGATATCAATACAAGTAGTAATGAATTTTATTTTTTCTTTCACTTTATGTAATCATTTTATTTAAAATGGGTTCTAACTTTTTGTAGAATTTATCATCTAAAACTTTCTCTTTGTGAGTATGAGAGTTTATTTACTTTTATTAACTTTTTTTACAATGAAAAATTAATTTTATTATTTTAACACTTGGATAGAAATATAATTTACAAATGGCCTTATTAGTCCTGTGACTGATAAAGAACATTTATTAATTTAGCATATAATCTGAAATACAATAAATTCATTAAATTCGATCATATCTGCATAATCTATGTTTAAAAAGAAAATCTGCACAATCTAGTGAGAGATTCATCTGACCAAAATCAAAGCAGTAATTAATATTTGGACATTTTTAACAGTCCACTTCATCCCTGGACTAGTATATAACTTCATATAACACTTTCACTCACCATTTAAAACTATAGATAGCATCAATAAGAAATTTTCAGGTTGCAATATGACAAACAACTCCGAAATTTCCCCTTCCAATTTCAAAAGGGCCAAAAGTGTACCACCTCCAAGTTCTTCAGCACCTACAATGGTTCCCACCCGTCCTTTATTCTGGTGTAAGTGTCCAAAAACAATATCGCCACCCGATATTAATAGGTATCAATCACGTTTTCAAGACAACTCCATCAATAGTGATCGAAAAGTGCCCTCAAAGCGGCTTTCGTTTGATTCCTCAAGATCAATGATGGATAAGCCATGCAACTTAAAAAAATCTGGTAGGTTTTTTGTGAATCATAGCACTTCATACTCTCTTATACAAGAGGCGCACTTAAGTTTAAGTGCGTCTACTTTTAAAGTAGGCAACAATATAATGAAATGTATGTACTCATCAAAACCACAAGACGACTTTTATAAGTCGATGCGGGAGGTGGTGGCGTCGAGAGTACTAGAGCATAATCTAACCGTTGATTATGATTACATTGAAGAATTATTGACATTTTATTTAGAGTACAATGAGGAGAGTTTACATGAACACATATATAATGCTTATCTCCATGTGATGGTGGTTTTGGACGAGACTTTTGGCAAGAGGCCAATTGATTATTCCAAGAAATGGAAATGAAGAAAATGATGGAATCAATTCGAGTGATTGATTTTCTTTGAGATTCTCCTATTTTAATTTCAACTTTTTTTTAAGCTAAGAAAAAAAAGCCGTTCTTTTTCTTTTCTTTTGTTGTTTTTCT
The DNA here is from genome assembly GCA_034770075.1 of Aralia elata. Taxonomy (NCBI): domain Eukaryota; kingdom Viridiplantae; phylum Streptophyta; class Magnoliopsida; order Apiales; family Araliaceae; genus Aralia; species Aralia elata. The sequence continues at coordinate 2,454,255 of CM068381.1, read as the reverse complement.
TTTCGTGGTGGTAGACATTGTTTAGATGTTTGTAGGCAATTATGCATTGTAAGAGAAATTTTGAAAAATGATTTATGTTTTCAAGTTAATTTGTGTTTTTATCTTCGTATTGGATTTTTATTTTATTCTCTTTTTTTTTGGTTCATTACCGTCTTGGGAGTGGATATTTATACTTGGAATTTTTCGGAGCAAAAATTCGAGAGTAATTAAGGGATTTCATTAATTAGGGTTAATCTAAAATTTTCAAAACTAATGATATATATCACCATTTCAATTGTAAGCTACTAATTAAACATAAAAGATATATTTTTTTAATAACAGTAGAATTTGCAATTACCGCTAAATAAACCACTATGTGCATACAACATTCTACCAATCAACGACATCGAGCTGTGTAGATGACTCTAAAAAAAGTATTACTTTTGCCACTTATTATACTCATGACAAATGTATCGATAAATACTTATTATAACTACTAAACTTACATTTAGGGTTATGGAAATCTAAAGAAATATTTTTAAATAACAAACGAATGAGTAAAAAAAGATATAAGAATCTAATTAATGTAATTAATTTATCTCTACATGATTAAAAATGACTTGCATCTAATATTTTCATGAGGAACCATGTTTGTTTACTCATTTGTTCAAGTAGTGAAGTAGAATAAAATCGCAAGTAAAACTTAGAACAGGTATGACCTTCTGGCTCAAAAGTTCCAGATGAGAGGCTTTGATCTCAATAATCAAATTCATACAAAATTATATATGCATAGTCTGATGGTATAAATTAAAACTTTTATTATCTGACGAACTGAAAATTACTATATGTATATATATATTTTATAATATGTAGGTTCTTTTTTTGAAGAAAAAAATTACAAGTTTCTCATTTCCAATCGTATGAGAACTAATTAATATTTCTATATTTTTTAATTTTTATTTACCAAAAAAATAAATTGGCAATATTTGGCATGCTATAAAATCCATGAGGTTCAATAAAAATTACTATTTCCTCCGTCCCAAATTAATTGCATTTCTAGGACTTTTTAAAGTCAAATTGACTATTTTTAAAACTAATTTTTTTACTATTTTTGCTAACATATAGGTAAAGATATTATAACCAAAAGAAAGTATATACAATTTATTACTAATTTTAATTTTTATAATTTTAGAAATATATTTATATATGTTTAATTATTAATTTTAAAAATGATCAATTTAATTTTAAAAAGTCTTAGAAAAGCAATTAATTTAGAACGGAGGGAATATTTATTACTGCATGGTTGGTAATTGGTAACTCTCTCTCTCTCTCCAAATTTACAACATCATATTTTGGGACCCAGAACTGTATATAAACCCTTTCCAAATCCCCAACTATCATTTTTCTCTCCAACTTCAACCGTAGTAACCGATCTCTCTGTCTTACTCCAACACTTTACACTTTCCGACCAGACCATCACCATATCTGTGTATATATATACCTCTCTCTCTGACTCTCTCACTGTATACATATAGTGATATATATATATATATATGTATATATGTATGTATATAGATACAAATCTGTAATACTACAGCAATGGAAGACAAAGATACAGAGCTCCTCTCTCGAGTCACAGTGAACCACCTGTTCTTAGGCCAATTCGAACCCTTCCGAGCCACCCTAATCACTCTCCGATCCCGAAACCCTGACCTAGCTCGCTCCATCCTCCAAACAATCGTTGCTAATGGCGGCCGATTCGACTCACTGCTCTGGTCCCCCTCCTGTCCTTCTCGAGCTCACCTCACCTACCTCTCCACCCTCGAGCTCCTCCAATTCAACGACCCCACGTTGTCAGTTTGGAGCTTTGATTCGATTTCTCTCCGTTTGCGCTCCGAGTTTCTGCTCTATATCCAAATTATAACCTCTAGGGTATCGGATAGTATTAAAGGAAGTGTTAATTTGGATGAAAATGAAGAGGGTAATACTGAAACTGATTCGGAGGAAAGGGGTTCTGTTGAAAATGACAAATTGGGCGAGTCTTTACGGGTTCTGGATAGGATTTCGGAGGTGGGTATGTCTCGGTTGAGGCCGGATATGGTAGCTGGGGATGATGGGAGAGAAAGTGTGGAATTGGAGGAAGAGGAATTTAATTGTTTGAGGAAGGTTATATTGGAAAATGCAGACGTGTTTGATTCGTTATGTGGGAACATACAGAGGCAGGTTGGGTTGGTTGAGAGTGATGATTCAGGTTTGGCAATTACGTTGAGGGGTGAAGAGAAGAAGAGGGAGGAGGATGAGAAGGTGCTTAAGTTGATACAGAAGAGTGTTCAGACTGCACATTTGGATGCAATGAAGGAATGCTTGAAAGACAGTGATGAGGATGGAGTGGTTTCTCATATTCGTTTTCTTAATATGGACTACGGAGTGGAGGAGACTAACTATCGGTATGCTAGTTACTTTTCTTACTATTTTTGAGCTGCCATGTAAACTGTATGAAGTGTCTCTTATTAAAGTTAATTTCACTTCAACATTTTTTGTTGCCAATCTGTTGCATTTTTTATATTTATCATTAATAACTGTCTTACCTTTCACCAAAGAAGGGGAAAAAAAAATTATACGGGCTTATCTACAGTGTTTTTTCCCCTGTTGGTTTGTTATCTGTACTGTCTTAACTAAAATAAAAGTTTACTTTTTTTGCTGATTTTCAAATCTCGTCTAAGCACAAGGTTCAATTGAGACTGGCAACTCATTGAAATTGTTAAAAGTATTAATTTTTAATGTCAAATTCTAGATAACATAGATTGGTGTTCAGGTGCAATCAATAGCCACAGACAATTGTGAAAAGGTAATGAATTAATTTATGTTCATAGGATGTGTTTGACAACCTAAACATCATTAGGTGAAAGGGAATTAATTACGAAATACAGTGAGGAGAATGGGAGTCATTCTTGTTTGCCCCTGGGACAACTAATCTAGTGGGAAACAAAACAAAGAGTGGTAGGAACGTGTGTGTGTGTGTGTGTATATATATATATATATTTTATATTTTTTTCCCCGTTATGTAAATGCATATATTTTTGAAGGACTATACACATAAGCACATCCAACTAAGAACTGAATATCTCCCTGTTTAAGATTGGTAGAAGATAAACCATCCAAACTAAAATCTATATAATTTACTAATGATATGTACAGTGATTGAAGGGGTTCATATAAAAAATTAAATTGACGTACCCTTTCTAATTTTAGGATAAGTAGTTTTTATTTGCTTTAGTATGGTAGTAGTACTTGAAGTGTGATTTACTTAAGAGGTTGAATAGTTTTTATAAGATAGAATAGGAGTTAAATATTAGCATCTTATAAGTATGTTCACATTAGTATTTCACTTATTATGATTGTAGAAGGATGCAATAGTGCATTTGTGCTTTTTGGCATATTTATCAGAGAAGCTATGTGGCAAAACATGAAAAAATTAAATTTTAGGATCTTTACCCAATAAAGAATTTACCAAGTAAAGATTAAAATACTGGAGCAGGAAACGCTTAATAAAGAATTAATGATGTAGAAGCTAAAGGATATTGCTCAAGCCAGTGCAGAGGGTCGGTAAAATACTGCAGGAGGCTGTTCTAAAATTTCTATTGGCCTCTTGTTTAATATTTTATAAACTAGTGCTCAGGTTTGGATATTATAGATATTTCCTTTTTCTCTGGTGTTGTTTTTTTAATCCTTCTTTTAGTAGATGATGGTGGTTACTGCTGTTCACTGGACTGTAGATTGATGTTGGTCTTGTGTAGGAATTACTGGGTGTAGCAACTATCTTTATAATGCTATTTCCGTTATTTTGGAAAAAACATAATGCAGTTATCTTTTGACTAAAGTGCAAGTTTTGCATCTTATCTAGGACTTTGATTTTGGCATTTCCACAAGGTGAATATACTATACTATATATTAGTTAAATTGGCCGCTTCTTTTGAAGGTATTTCAATGTCTAGGATGGGAGACATATAATAATGCCAACATCTTTTCTCTAAATTAGGATTTTCATTTGGAATGGAAGAGAGTTGTTTTGGATTCTATTCGTCCACTCCCATAGTTTCCAAGTGTTGATCCCACCACCCCTAATATAAATTGTTTTTTGGCAAGCACTACCTTATTTCTGAAAACAATAGATATGATTCTACCTTCACTATTAGCTTTAACTGAATCTGGAAAGCAATAAAGAACAAATCTAGTATTGAAATATTTAGCACCTAAGAATAAATGACAATCTATTCTATCTTATAATGGGAGTAGGTTCGCTCTGCATTGATTGCAAGTTCTCCCTCAAGTAAGTGCTTGTTTATCTAACAGCATTTGGTGTGTTTGGAATTTTCAGAATGAACCAAACGCACCAGTTGCATTTGAGAATCTTGTTCGCCTAATAACAACTTATTCCAAATGCACCTTATTAAACTCACAAACGCAGTGTGTGGGGATCAGACACACAACACCAAAAGTAGTGAGGTGCGTTTGGACCTCTAACGCACTAAACGCTGGCGCTCCAAATGGTAGTAATCGAACAGACCCTTGACATTGGCGTAATAATTTAATACAAGATACTATATATTTAGAACATGTGCATCGCGTGGCACAAATATAGTGCTTATTATTTGGATAGCCTCTACCCATTTGCTTGAAAACTTATTATATCCCACGTCCCTATATCCTGTAATTCATTTAAAGAAATAAAAAGCAGATTGATTTCCCCTAGACGAGCAGAAGGAATATCTGCTTTTGTTGTTATGGGAAAAGTATTCAAGGATGGCTTATGGTTTGAAGAGTAGAAGTAAGCTTGAAAACTCGAAGAAATTTATAGTGATTGAGCTTTGAAACAATATCTTTCAGACTTTCACCATTAATTGCTCGTGTTATGATCCCTAATCAAAAGTTTTCCCCCCTTTTTTTAGATACGTAAAAAGTTCTTTCACCATTTTCCTGAATCTTATTAGAGACCATGTCCCTAAATTCTATACTCCTAAGAAATTAGAAAGAGACTGATGCCCCCTTGATGAACAGAAGGAATATCTTTCACCATTAATTGCTCATGTAATGATTCCTCTATCATAATTTCTTTAATCTTCTTGAGCTTTGTTGAAAATGTTTTTCGAAAAAGTAAGTATTTGTAAAAGCCAAGGATTATAAGCATGATGTTTTGCTTCGTGTCTCTTTTCCTTTTTATTATTTTAAGAAAAATGTTATTCGTTTTAGATCTTTCCCATTCTTTTGTTTCCTTGGTCATTTATTTGGACTCCCTTTTGATGTTTTCAATAGCATGGTTTTGCAAGATCTCCTCAAGAGGGTTTTGTCAGGAAAGGATGAATATGGAGACAACTGGCTGGCCATGAGACATAAATTGTTATCAATCTATGGAGAAGCTCTTTCGTCAACATGCACACGTCTTGTTCAAATGATTCAGGTGGTTATTTTTTTCTCCTTCCCTTTTATACTGGCTTATTACATATTAATAGTAAACATAATAGTGATGGACCTGTTGTTAAAAGAAACTACATCAGTACTTTAGTAAATAGATCTTATTGAGATTTTGGCTGGTAGCATTGGCAGATACCCAGTCCCTCGCAGTGGAGAGCGGGGTTCGAATCTCACCCCCTCCCCCATAAGTTGTAATAGAATAGGATCTTAATGGTACCAAAAAAAGAGAGGATATTATCATGACGCTGATCCTACTTAAGTGCACTGTGCACATAACAGCATTGTAGGCTACTTAAACGAATCCCAGTATCTCAGTCCCATGAACATGGTGTGTACCAGAGAATGAAATGTTTCTTTTAGCTGTTAGGATGAACATGCATTACAGCTGCAAGGTACTTGTTCTATAACAGGTTTTCATTTTAATGTGCATATATATATATATCAACTTTTTGATGACGGTGGAACCTGCAAGTCTGCAATCAGTCAATCACTATCCTTAGTGTAAGCACTGCACAAATGATCAAGTGCAAATACCCCACCAACACACACACCGGTCGCCTTGTAATCCCACAGTAAAATATTGTACCCATGACCTATGCATTGAAAGACACTTATCACTAGAATTTTTATCAAAAAAAATAAGAAAGAGCACTTATCACTGCACTAAGTACCAGTTGAGCTTCAGCTAACCCCTTAATATTATTTCCAAGATGTATATTAGGAGCTTGAAATTCTGCTTCTTTTTTGATTTTGTGAATATATGTTTGGGAGTTCTTATTCTACAATCACATAACTATCTTTTGGGCAACATGTGCAACCATTGGTCTGCCTAATAACCACATAGTTTTTTTTATATACTCTGAACAAAATTTATTAGTAAGAAGGGAAAGTACAAGTGAGGAGGACATGGAGTGTGTTACAAAAAAAGGAGTAAAAACCGCAAAACCATTAATATAGAGTCTTTATCCCGTCCCTATGAAATATTATAAACATCCACAATGCCAAAGGATCTTATCCTCTCTCTCTCCTAAACCTGAAAATGTGGTAAGCTACAGAGTCTCACTGAAACAGGACATACCCATGCTTCTTCCAAGATCCTAAATAGATGGCACCAAAGTCTCCAAGTTAATAAAATCATTAGTTAATAATGTGTAAGATGGCATGGATAGAAATATATTATAATAAGACACTAATATAATTGGACTGGTTGTAGTTTAGTTCAGCGTATGGTTGTATGGTGGCTTCCACCTAGAACAACTTGACCGATGGTTTTTTGTGAGGGAACATGTACAACCTGGACACCTGTTTTGGCCATTTCATGTACACCCTAGTGTAGGGTTGTCAGTATATCTGATCTGAGAGGGCATCTCATGTATATACTTTTTGCAGATTATTCAGGATGAATTGCTCTCTGAAGAGATTGAGATATACAGAGCTTCTGACAGCAACCAAAAATTACCTCCGCTTGAGCGTCTTCAAAATTATATTTCAGAAGTGAAACCAGAGACTTTAGGTGACATAACTTCATCCTTGAAGATGGCAACCTCTTCGTGCATGAGAGACATGTATCATTATGCTCGTGTTTCTGGAGTTCATGTACTAGAATGCGTCCTGAATATTGCCCTATCTGCTGTCAAGAGGGAGCAGCTTCAAGAAGCGAGCAATGTACGAACCGTTAAAATTAAGTACAACCTTATTTTATGTCTTCCCTAGGACACATTTAACATTGTTTTCAGTGTGAAAATTTTCTCAGTGATGATTTTCTGGTTAACTTCTAAAATATTTTTGCATAAATTGATGTCATAGGTTCTCTCATTGTTTCCCCGACTTCAACCCCTGGTAGTCGTTATGGGTTGGGATCTGTTATCTGGAAAAACCACTTTGAGAAGGAAGCTAATGCAGCTTTTATGGACCAGTAAGTCTCAGGTTTTTCGGCTGGAAGAGTCTTCTCTCTATGGGAATTCAGATGAGGTAGTTATACTTTGTTTTCTAACCTGCTTTTGATATTATATAATCTGTTGGAATTACTTATGTATCTGCGCTTCAAGTTTCAATATTTGATTAACCTTATTATTGGATTTGGCAGGTGTCCTGCGTTGAGCATCTCTGTGATTTTCTATGTTATCAACTTGATCTTGCTACTTTTGTCGCCTGTGTCAATTCTGGTCAATCATGGAGTTTGAAGTCCTCGTTATTGTTGTCTGGAAAAGAACTAATTGAGCGTGGAATTGAAGAAACCCATTTGGATCCTTTTGTAGAAAATTTTGTGTTGGAAAGATTGTCCGTTGAAAGTCCTCTCCGGGTAAGACTATAGGTTATTGTCTTTATGAACTTGTAGGAGTCTGAGTGGTTATGCATTGTTATTTTCCTGCCAGAATCGCACTTGTGCTTTATTTTTGTGGAGTCTTATTTGTAAATGGAGTTGTCTACTGTGGTTATTTCTGTTGAAAATATGTTTTATGCATTTGCGATTATAGTTTGTTTTCAAACTATATCATATCTTTATTTTTATAATGTCTTGTGATAGTTTCTACCTAAGTCACCAATTTGTGGAGCGAGAGCATAAAATCAATTCATTTGGAAGTACAACCCTTTAATAGCATCTCGAGCTCATTTAATATAAATAATTTTTTTTATATAATAAGTAATGTTTTATTCATTTCAATCCTGGTTGCTGATGTTTCGATCTATTATTGAACAATTTTAAAAGCCAACGAATTGACAATTCCTTGTCCTCCCTTATTCCCTTGTGCAATCTCTCTATTGTCTAGAGATTCTGATTTTTATTTGATAAGTAATTTTTGATGCTAAAGTTTTGCTTCAAGTGAATTAATTAAGTTGCCGAAATAGAAGGTACTCTGTTGAATAATTTAGTTCTACAAGGTGACTCTGATTCTTTGATTGTAAAGTTGGCATAGATCTACATATATCACTTGACATCTTTGTGTACTGTCTTTCATCATGTTAATTATACCTAAAAAACTACATATACCTATAAATTGCTGTTATGTAGATGGAGATCTAGACTATTGAGACCTCAGTGTTTAATATAGACCAATATTCTGAAAACAAGACATATAGTGGCATTCTGATTCGATGACAGAGTTTGAAGCTTTAAGCACTATTTTGTTAATTAAACAGATGTGACAGTGAAATGCCAGAATCTTCTACTGAAAAGGTAGAAGCAACAGCACTGAGAAAAAAAAGGGGAGAAAAGAGAAATGAGTAAAGAATCGGTAGTTTTCAATAGTTTAAAGGACGGCATCAGTGACTTTAGGTAACAACATTCAGAGGTCAACCCTTTCTAGATGGGATAGGATTGTCTATTCTAGCTCTGTATATGTCAGTCCACACTTGGCCTTGAGCCCTTGACTCAGAGATACAGAGATACAGAGGTAGAGAAGAGAGAGATAGAGATATAAGGATAGATTTCACTTCGAGGGAGGTAGGAGGAGGAGATAGGTGTGAGAGCAAATACTTCTTCATTTTCATATATTTCATCACTTAATCCAAATACAAGGCTATTACATGTATTTATGGAAAGATAACTTGCTTGAAAATAAAGCTTAACCTACACCATAATCTAATCCTTCACCTATTTTTAATTACCATCACAAAAATATGCTAGCTACTAGAATATACTCTTACTTAGTAACTACTAGTTATGCCCTTGCCTGACAGTATACATATATGAACTTTTTGTATATACCTAAAAGGTCATCTTCCTCATCTCACACCAGGAAAACAAATAAATAATTAAAGAACTCAAGAATTGTTTCAATTTAGGGAGAACCATGTGTGTAATCATTGAACTGGTTAGAACTCCTCAACTTTGGCCACTAACTACGTCATTTCATCTCTTAAAGAATGTTGGAAATGTTCACTATCCTGACATTGGTTCAGGTTTATAATTTTTTTAGATGTTGGTATAAAGACTCATCAGTTAGTTTTTTTCTTGATTTGCAGGTTTTGTTTGATGTGGTGCCAAGCATAAAATATCAAGATGCTATTGAATTGATTAGCATGCAGCCAATAACCTCTAATCTAGCAGCATGGAAGAGGTACAGATGCAAATTTTCTAGTGTGTTATAGATTTTTAGGGGTATTTCTGCCAATATATGGTTTCAGATTGCTATCGTTAATCCCTTATGAATCTTGAAGTTGTGTGCTATTTTTTTGTTTGTTTGTTTGGAATTGATGTTAATTGCACAATTGTGTGCTTTACAGTTTAGATCATCATCATGATCACCATCTCTCTCTCTCTCTGTCTATCTCTATTTCTCATGTTCTTTGTTTAGTCATGGACTTCTCTCAGAGTTTCAGTGTCCTTAGCAATTTTGCATCATTGATGATTTATTGAGCTAGGACTCTCGTATGTTGGCTAGTTATGGACGGTATCATAATTTCAGTGCTGCAAACGAATAGAAACTGTTCCTTCTAGTAGTTAGATTACTACAATTTATAGTTGTAAGAAACTATGGAAGTTCTTTATAATGATTCTTGTTACTCTCGAGTTGATGCTCAATATGTATGATACAATCTTCACATGTTAATAACCTCCGTGTTTTGATAGAATGCAAGATGTTGAATTAATGCACATGCGGTATGCTCTGGAGTCTGCTGTTTTTGCACTGGGAGCTATGGGTAGGAGTGTGACTGATGTAAAGGAAAGCCACCAAATGGCTTTGTACTATTTAAAAGACCTGAGAAACCACCTGGAGGCCATCAACAACATTCCGCGCAAGGTTGAACGTGCACTGAATTCATTGAACTTATTTTACTCTAATTTTCTTCTGGATTGTAGCGACTCTAGTGCTTTTCGTTTTATTATGTAACAAGGCCATATGACACCATGCTTATGCCAGGAACATAGATTTTTAGACTATACTTGTTATTTCGGAAACAAGATATATTTATTTATGGCTCCATTGGGCCATTGGCAATATGTCACATGCAGAGGACTTGATATGAGGTCATTTATGAATTTGAAATGCATTGTAAATGCAGAATTTGACAACAATCCCTTCACTTTATACAAGTTTACAATCAAGTGACGAGATCGAGTAAGATCTAATGTACTCCTTGCGGACAACAACTTGGTTGCTGCAGAGACACTGTCTAGACCAGTAGGTTTATATATGAACACACAGGAGGATTACATTTTGTTGAGATATAAAGTCCTACATCGGGCAACTAAGACCTGAAGACTCAATATATAACTTGAGAGGTTACTCCACTCATTGCCAATTGGTTTTGAGTTGGATGCTTCAATATGGTATCAGAGCAGGCACCATTCATGTGCAGGCTCAACGGCCCACATGTTCCACATCATCCGATTAAAATTGTCTACGTGTTTGGCTCAAAATTACGCCACACGTGAGGGGGTGTGTTGAGACATAAAGTCCCACATCGGACAACTAAGACCTAGAGACTCAATATATAACTTGAGAGGTTACTCTACTCATTGCCAGTTGGTTTTGAGTTGGATGCTTCAATACATTTTAATGTTAAATTAATACAATGATATTGGCAATGTACCATGACATTGCAACATTGCTACTATAACTACCTGAACCCGGATCTAAGCTTATTCCATTGTCCTAAGAGTATCAGCACCTGGGTCATCTTGATAGGCCACAGGCCCACCCAATAGTCTTGACAAGCTATTGTTACTCTAAATAGTAGAGTTGAGACCTTATATACAATTTCAGTCTATCACACATGTTCCGATGTGGGCTTGGGTAATTGCAAGGTCCATTTGAATTTTAAATACCTTAACTTGGTCATACTGGCAGCAAATACCCAAATTTATGTTTTTCCTATTTTGTTCCTTATTTATCCTTTCTAACACAATGTTGGATTTTTCATATGTTGCAGATATTGATGATCAATATTATTATCTCCCTGCTTCATATGGATGATCTTTCTTTCAATTCGACACCTCCCATGCCAAGCAATTCTGATTTGCCTGATACATTTAGTGGGGAAGATGCTGAAACTGCTACTCATGGAGGGGGAAATAAGATGGTTGTATCTTTTACAGGGTTATTACTTGATATATTGCGGCAGAATCTACCATCAGCTATATCTGAACAGGAGAACACATTGAATGCCAATGTATCTTCTGATGGAAGACAAGCCTTAGAGTGGAGAAGCTTAAATGCTAGGCGTTTTATTGAAGATTGGGAGTGGCGCTTGTCAATTTTGCAACGCCTCCTACCATTATCTGAACGCCAATGGAGCTGGAAGGAGGCACTAACTGTATTACGTGCAGCCCCATCTAAGCTACTCAATCTGTGAGTTTGATGTATGATTGTTTGAAATTTCTTTATGGAATGCAAATTATGGTTTATTTACATAACTCTACTCTCATCAGTAGTTTGAAGTTCGTACTTTGTTCCAATCCACATAATATTAACTCAACTCAACTCAATGAAGATTCTGATGCAGTGTTGTGAATAAATAAGATGATGTATTCAGAGGTCACAAAGTTGATGTTTGTTATGATGCAGTTGCATGCAAAGGGCGAAGTATGACATTGGAGAAGAAGCTGTACATCGTTTTTCCTTATCGCCAGAAGATAAAGCAACACTTGAATTAGCTGAATGGGTCGATGGTGCCTTTAGGAAAGCATCTGTATGAGCCTAACTGGTGACTGTTCATTTATCTCTTTATATCTTTAGGTTCACTGGAATTTGTTTTAAGTTGGTTACTAATTTTGCTTAGAATTACCTTCTGCTATTTATGTTGTATTCCTAGATTTGAATCTACTATTAATTTATGAGCTGTGGATTTGTATGTACATTTGAAAGGAAACAATTGTTGATGAAAATCAAGAAGAAAAGTAATCATAAAGACTGAAGCACCTTTCTGAACTAATTATAGAAAAGAATCCACTTTTATCCAAAAAAATGATTAAAGGTAGATAAGTTCCTCAGAACTGCTATCAAATTTGCTAGCATTGTAACTATCCAATTTCCGCCTTGTTATACTTTCCTCTCTAAAGAGGCAGTAGAGACCAAGGATTAAGATTGAATTTCACCTACCAACAAGTTCAGATTTACACATTGTTGCAACAATAAAGAAATCAGTATCTAAAAGAAAGTTGAGGTGTTATGATCAGGATTCAGGAATTTAGTGAATGTAAATGTAATTGTGAAAAGGATGAATGTTTTAAGAATATCTATTTGAGATATTGTTGTAAAAATACTTTCTGCTTTGATTATTATATAGATTTCTAATTTCACTTGCTCTTGTAGCATTATTATTATTTTTTTAAATGGTTTTTCCTATGAATGGGTTTATTTCTTGTGCACATACTGTTTTCAATCTAATCATAGGTTGGTTTCATGTTGATCCTTTGCCAGGTGGAGGATGCTGTTTCTCGTGCTGCTGATGGAACATCCGTTAGTCAAGAATTGGATTTCTCCTCTCTACGCTCTCAGCTAGGTCCTTTAGCAGCAGTAAGTGAATATTCTCATTTACCTTACTTTAGTTCATTCAAAGGGGAACTTATCTGTTTCCTGGTTGCAAATAGAGGGTTGACTGCTGATATGTTGTCTATTCTGCCAGATTCTTCTATGCATCGATGTTGCTGTGTCTTCTTCGAAATTCGCAAATATGTCTCAGAAGCTTTTAGATCAGGCAATGTAACTTAACTGTTAATGTGAAGATTCTGCTTGTGTATGCAATATCGTGTATCTTGTTCTTTCATTCACTTGACCTGTTTCTAATTATTCTGACCATCATGGGATTTCTAATTTGGATATGATGGAATTTCAATGCAAATAGTCAGGTTTAGTATCTCCTGTTATTTAAGGAGTTGGTAACAGTAAAATAGTTATGAACCCAACAGTGAAATTATGGCAGATTGGTTCCTTGGATATCTGAATTCACCCTCAATTATCAAAAGACCTTTTTTTTAAGTTTTAAACTAAACTTTGCAAGTGCTTTGTCTCTTGTAGGGCTTTCTTTGTCGAGCTTTCTATTGGTTTCTTATTTTTTGGCTTTTGTATTTCCAGTTGTCTTTCTACTGGATATATGATGGTGTAACAATATATAAACTTGAGTCACTGTGTCGTATTTGTCATGTGCAGGCTCAGGTTATGTTATCTGAGATATATCCCGGTGGTTCTCCAAAGACCGGTTCAACCTATTGGGATAAGATTCATGAAATGGGTGTAATTTCGGTAGCAAAGCGTCTTCTCAAGCGTCTACATGATTTATTAGAACAGGTAACTTATAGTAATAAGAATCCTTATAAAATGTCCCGTTCCTTTTCTTATGTCCCAAAACCTTGTCACCTTCAATGAACTTATATGTACATTATGGTGGGGCCTAAAATCTCTCTAAAAGCTCATATAGGAAAAGCCCAAGGTTGTATTGTCAAAGGCTCACCTAGGCTCGAGGTGAGGCGTAGCTTTTGCGTAGGTAGATTAGGCGTGGGCTTTTCGTGCTTAAACCCAAGATGCAATGCTAGGCAAGGCACGACACGCCTTGGCGATCAACCCCCTTAGTTAAAAGGAAAATCTCCAAACTCAAAAATAATCCAATCGACAAACCCAAAAAACAGAAATTAAAAAACCATAAGACCAAGACAGAAAAAAATCAACTAAATGCATGTGATGTGGGACTTTGTTTACCATCGTTGACTTTCCCGCGCAACTTTGAGTATTTGTCTACCTTGGTGATCAGTGACGGACTCAGGAATTTAATTAAGGGTGAGCAAACTTTTAACTATTAAAAATAATTATAAAATTAAAAGTTAAATGACAATATATTTAATCAAGCTAATATAAATATCCCACAAAATTAGCAACTATAAGAAATTAACCAAAAATTCTCAAGCAGTGATATGAACAAATTAGACTATTCAACTTTAAGTAACTTTGAATAAATAAAAATGAAAATAAATAGACTACGTTAACTAACTTTAATACTCTTTCCATTTAAAAATATAGGTACATTACTCTTTTTAGTTCGTTCCAAAATTAGAGATACATTTATATTTTTAGACTATAAAGTAACATTAAGTTCCTAATATGTCATTACTTATTTTAAGGTAGATTGACTACTATCATACAACCACTACTATATTTATAGTAAATGTTTGGAATACGTTTGAAAAAAATAAATTTTTTATTACAAATTGTTAGTCTTAGAAATGTATTAATTGTAATTTTGTAACGAAGGGGATAGATATGTATATAAATATTATACATACAATATACTAACATGAAACTAGAAAAAAAATTAAGGGTGGTCAATTGACCACCCTTGCCCCTCAACAAATCCGTCCCTGTCCGTGATCGTGACGAATCTTACTTTCTCTTACTTTTGGTGCATTAAATGCTTATCTATTTTAAATGATTTTTTTCTCAACTTAGTTTTTAGTTTATTGCTTTATATGAGTTCCTCTTAAATTGTTTGAGCATGTTACTTGTTGATATAGGTATTGGTAAAAGAAACTGTTGCTTTGTAGTTTTGTGACTAAATTTTTGAAGGAATTGTTGAATGTCATTGAATTATAAAAATTTACTGTATTTCATACATTGTGCGCCTCATGTCAAAAGGGCACGCGCCTCACCTCTAGACTACAGAGGGCATTTGCACCTAGGTTGCGCCTTAACAGCTATGCCCAAGGCAATCCTAGAAAATTGATACTATCCGTTAAAAGCTCAAAAGGAAGGAATTCATCTCGAAAAACCCTCAGATTCCTTTGACTTGTTACCTCTTTCTTGTTTGGTGAAAGTTAATAACATCTGAGGTATTTGGTATTGGAAAATTTAACAGCATATGTGCGTTGTGGCTTTCTGTCAAGTGTATAAAGAATACTCCAGTTTAACTAATTATCAGTTTTTTATATGTTGCTTACTGTACACACATGCTTTTAAGCACAACAGTCTGATTACCTGATTCATGACTCCTTGCTTCAGGATAAACCTCCAGCTCTTCAGGCCATCTTATCTGGAGAGCTGATAATTTCTTCATCAAAGGACTTTAACCGACAAGGTCACAGGGAACGTGCTCTTGTTATGCTACATCAGATGATTGAAGACGCTCACATGGGAAAGAGACAGTTTCTTAGTGGTAACCATATTAATAAACTTTATTACTAAGCTGTAGTTGCTGTGAAAATATAAGTATATAATTAATTTTTTTAAAAAGAAAATATTGTTATTCTTGTAATTGTGCTGCCAGACAGTGGTTTATAAGGATTCAATGTTTCCTTTGAGATTTTTAGGTAAGCTTCATAATCTTGCTAGAGCTGTTGCTGATGAAGAGGCAGAAAGAGGTTTTATGAAATCAGAGGGTTCATATCCCGATATGAAGGCTTTCTTGAATTATGACAAGGATGGTGTTCTTGGGCTGGGATTAAGAACTTCCAAACAATCATTGCCAAGCTCAGCAGCTAATGAAAATAGTACGAGTTCTTCTGGCTATGATATTAAAGACACTGGAAAGAGATTGTTTGGCCCCCTAAACTCCAAGTCTTCCACATATCTTTCCCAATTTATCCTCCATATTGCTGCCATTGGTGACATTGTAGATGGGACCGATACAACTCATGATTTTAACTACTTCTCCCTTGTGTATGAGTGGCCCAAAGATGTAGGTTTTCTGTTCTGTGCAACTAAGTCACATATTCTTCTAATATATGCAATCAAAACCTATTCTTTTCTTCTTTGCTATACATGTCTCAGTTCCAAAGTTCCATGATCTGTGCTTCATTTGCCAGGATATAAAAATATTAATATTTGAAGAAGCTTTTAAGTGCATGTGGTTACTCACTTTAACTCGGGTTGAAGAATGGGGAAAAATCATGTATGCTACATAAAATATTTAAAAAGTTTGGAATTGCATGGAATACATAAACATAAACTAGAAATTAGGATATATGTACTAAAATTGTTTACCCCAATGGAAGTGCTGTGAAATTGTTGGAAATTTTGGATAACTGAAATATTTGTGTTACCGAGGGATTATTTGTGGACAACTTTCCTGGATACTTTTGGGCGCAACCTCCGAAACTTAATGGGAATGGGTGGTTTGTGTGTGGAAGATTCCATGGATATTTTTTGTGTGCTTGTGCCTAATTTACAACAGAACCTTTAAGAAATGCAATCTTCTGTATAATTTTGGGGAATCACGTTTTTAAGCCCTTGTTGGTGCCATTTATCAACACTTGCCTCATCATTTGTTATCAATCTATCAAAGTTGTAGCCCATGACCTTTTGATTGGTGTTCTTATAATTTTGATTTTGTTTTGTTGTTGTTGTTGTTGGTTTTTTTATTTTTTATTTTTATTTTGTTTTTTGTTTTTTGTGAAGTCAATTGTTATGTTTCTCATCTGTTTTTAAACTTTTTTAAACTGCACTTCCTGCTTTTGCTTCCGGATTAGTGACTGTAGTTTTATCAGCTTAATCTTGAGCAAGTAATTTGGTCAGAATCGCTGCATACATGCCAATAACATTTACACTTTCAATGTCATCTTGCAGTTGATGTCCTTTTAATTATATCAATTTAGGATGAATGGAGTAATACAAAACTTATTTATATCATAAGCTCTAAATCCTACTTGAAGGAAAACCCTAAAGACCATATTAATTATTGAATTTGATTGCGACTTTGCTTCTCCCGTATATTCACTTCTTTGGCTTATATTTTTTTTCTTCTTAATTTGGTGAATGCATCAGGAATATCCTGATGTTTATGAATAATTTGGTCTAACTACCAAGAAAACTTACATTTTTTTCACATTTTTTTCTTCGTTGACACATTACTTTTTCCCCTGGCAATTTACCCTTAGAGTCAGTAACATTATTTACAGAAATGCCTCGGTGGGTTTCTTCTGTAGCAAATAGCAAAAAATACATGGCAGAAATGGAGTACAGCTAGAGATATATCATTCTTCCCTTTTGACTTTGATTACAGCTTTTGACTCGTCTGGTGTTTGAGCGAGGCAGCACTGATGCAGCTGGAAAGGTAGCAGAAATCATGTCTGCTGATTTTGTCCATGAAGTAATTTCTGCATGTGTACCTCCAGTTTATCCTCCTCGATCTGGTCATGGCTGGGCATGCATTCCAGTGATTCCTACAAGTCCAAAGACTTATCCCGATTGTAGAATTCTTTCCCCTTCTTCTAGAGAAGCTAAGCCTAATTGTTATAGCCGTTCCTCATCCATACCTGGAATTCCTCTATACCCTCTTCAATTGGATATAGTAAAGCACCTTGTTAAGTTATCCCCAGTGAGGGCTGTCTTAGCATGTGTTTTTGGTAGTAGCATATTGTATCGTGGAAGTGACTCGACTATATCTGGTTCCTTGAACGATGGGTTTCTGCCGACTCCTGATGCTGACAGGTTATTCTATGAATTTGCTCTTGATCAATCAGAGAGGTTAGTCTCAGCAGAATACACATTGAATAGTAGTGACTGTTACTTTCTCTTATTTGCATAATCAATGTGTCGCTTACCTTTCCATTTTGGTGATCAGGTTCCCAACCTTGAATCGCTGGATACAAATGCAAACTAACCTTCATAGAGTTTCGGAGTTCTCTGTGCTGGCTGAGCACACAATTAAGGACGAAACTGACAAAAGTGAAGTAAAAACTGCTATCAAGCGGTTCCGTGAGCATGACAGTGACTCTGAGTCAGAAATTGATGAAATTGCTGTTAGTACTAAGACTGCAGTACTGCCTGACATTAAGAATCAAGGAAATGTAGTTTCTGATCCTTGGCTAGGTTCACTTAAGTCTGAAGCTTCTGAAGTTGATACAACGGTTTTCCTTTCTTTTGATTGGGAGAATGAAGGACCCTATGAAAAAGCTGTAGAGAGGTACCATGGCTTCCTTGTTTTGAGATTTCCTCATACAAAGCCTGTCAATATCTTTGCAATCCTCTTTCTTTCCTTCTTTGTACATTTTGGATTTTGTAAACTTTTACCATCACAATATTGATCATGCGTACTGTGTAAATTTTATGATGTCATACCTGCAAGGTTACCCAGAACACAATAGGGTAATGCTAGGGGTCTCGAATATTTTGTCTCAAATGTGTTTCAAATGATGTGGCATTGATAGCCAATCACAAGTGATTTACTCAACCAATGTAATGATATCACATCATTTGAGACAAAACATTTGAGACCCTTAGCATTACCCTATGCAATATGAATGATTCAAAGAAGTATTTTGAAAGGAATGACAAAAAGAAATGTAAGATAAGTTGCGATGACAAAAGAAGATTGTAGAACAGAGCATTACATTGAGATCGCAAATAGAAGGCTTATGCACATTTTACGTGTTTAACTATAAATTTGGCATCGAGGGAACAATATTTTTTCCCACACCTAGTAAGGTTTATAGATTTGAGTTGAGGAAGATATAAATTTTGATTTAAAAAATAAACTAAACATCTTAGTCTCTTAGTGACTTTTTCTTTTTGTACTTGTGGCTCTGTTGCCTTTTTTAAAATATTATTTTATTGTATTTGCTCTAGTTGCTTCCTTGTAATTTGACTTCATATTCCCTTTATTGTTATAATCAGTATCAAACTGCTTATTTCTTAACAATAGTATTTTTGTTGTATTTTTTAATTGGTGAATGGTGACTGTTCTATGGACACGTGGTTGACAATCAAGCACAATATGGAGTTACTTATTGTCGATTTTGACTTGGACCTTAATTCTTCACAAGGTGCTGCAAGTCTGTTTATAAATTGCAGTTCCTTTTGCTTTTCCACAACTACATAACTTTTTCAAAACTGAACTTCGTATTGCCCTTATCATGTTCTCACTTCTCATATGCCTAGTTGAGGACCCATTTTTGTCATACATTTGTAGTGTCTCTATGCGGTTGTTGTGATGAAAACATCCTAGCCTCTTTTTCTCATAGGAATAGTATCTTTTGCCAAATATTGGATGGAGTTATTGAATACAAACAGGGAGGGCATAGAATATTCCCCGCTAAGTCATAAACATTTCATAGTTGTTAAGAGTCTAGAAGGCTTCTCTATGAAATACAAAGTATATCTTCAGGTCTTCCTCAATGAGAGGAGAAGGAAATAGGGGTTTGGGGAGGGGGGATTGTCTTGACAACAATGAGATATTCTCGTCATTTTCTGCGAATATGGTCCATGTCCTTCGTATTGAAAGGATTTTATTATGTCAAAGTTAATTTTATTATATCTTTATGTTTATATCAGAGTACATGATTAGACACCAAATATAAGCAATTGCATTTTTTTATTGGTATCACAGAAATCTATTTGCTAAATAGGATTATGATTTCGGAGGATCAGATTTGTGTTGCCCAAACAGTTGGCCAGGATTTAATTGCTCAAGGCCAAAAATTATTTAAGAAGGAGATTACAAAAACTTCATTGCTTAAAGCCAGGATTTTTATCATACTACTGAAATGAAAGACATTATGGGGACTTGCAATAATTTATTCTACATGCTAGGTTAATTGATGAAGAAAATTTAATGGATGCTCTTGCTCTTTCGGATCGCTGCCTACGTAATGGAGCCTCAGATCGGTTACTTCAGCTACTCATTGAGCGTGGGGAGGATAATACTTCAGCATCTGGACAAGCTCAAGATTATGCTGGCCATGCGGTTTGGAGTAATAGTTGGCAGTATTGCCTACGTTTGAAGGATAAACGACTGGCAGCTAGACTTGCCCTCAGGTACTTGTAAATATGTGTGTTCCACAATTCTGATGTTTTATGTACTCCTTTGTCCTTCTTTAATTGACCTTAACAAGATGGCACACAGTTTAAGAATTGTATCATTTAAGCACTGTTAAAGTTTAAAATTTTTAAATGGCGAGGTCCTTAAATATTTGAACTAGACTAGACCAATATTAAAAGTCTGAAAGCTCTTATTTAAGTGGGTTCTGGGGTCCATTAAGTTTTGAATGACGTAAACTGAAGAGGTTCAATTAATTTAGGACATTCAAAAAAAAAAAAAAAGTGGGAAGGAAGCCAATTAATACGGATGGACAGAGTAGGTCCCGGGATTGCAAATCTGTCGATAAAGTTCTCATGAGGATGATGAATTTTCTGTTTTTGATAATCTTCAAAGTTAAGATGCTTCAACTTTTTTCCCTCCTTCCCCCCTATCAATTTGACAGTTTTCCTTTCATGTTGTGCACTCCTGTTGAGCCCGCTATTCCCCCCCTCCCCCCCTTGAGTTCATAACCATGGTATATATTAGAAAGAAAAGTTGAGGTCTTTTTACGCTAATCTTTGCTTTCTCATATCTATCTGCTTATTAATAGGTCTTTGTTATATTTGTGATAATATAGCTGTTGCTAAATGTTGCCTGCTTCTGTTTCAGATATTTGCACAGATGGGAGCTAGATGCTGCTTTGGATATTCTCACAATGTGCAGTTGCCATTTGCCTGAAAGTGATCCTCTCAAGAATGAGGTGTCTAATCCATTATATTTCTATTATGTATTAAAACCTTATACTGAGGCTGAAATTTGACTTGGCGTGGATCAAATGCCAATTTGTACATTTGTACTTAATTCTTGTAGAAACTGTATGTCACTTACTCATATACTGACATCTTTGGTGTATTTAGGTTGTTCAAATGAGACAATCTTTGCTGAGGTACAAGCATATTTTATGCGCTGACAATCTATACAACAGTTGGCAAGAGGTGAGATCATGACATGTTTCTACTGTAATATATTGTATGGACTTGTTTATGTCAGTTGTCATATTTTATTCTTCATTGGCATAAATTGTTTACTTCCACCATGGATTTGTCAGGTTGAGGCGGAGTGTAAAGAAGACCCTGAAGGTCTGGCTCTAAGATTAGCTGGCAAAGGAGCTGTTTCTGCTGCTTTAGAGGTAGCTGAAAGTACAGGACTATCTATTGAATTGCGGAGAGAGCTGCAGGGTCGTCAGCTTGTGAAACTTCTTACTGCAGACCCTCTTAATGGTGGTGGTCCAGCAGAAGCTTCACGCTTTCTTTCTTCCTTGCGTGATACTAACGATGCTTTACCAGTTGCAATGGGTGCAATGCAGCTGTTACCCAATTTGCGATCAAAGCAGCTTCTTGTAAGGATTGTTTTCTTAAGGATCTTATGTTTATTTTTTCTCTCCATTTATTATTATTATTTATATCATTGTTATATTCTTTTATAAGAAACTGATTGATTTGAGCTTGCGATGCCTTGTTATTTGAGAAGAAACTTGTTTATTTCGATGAAGGTTCACTTTTTCTTGAAGAGAAGAGATGGTAATTTGTCAGAACTTGAAGTTTCTAGGCTTAACTCTTGGGCATTAGGTCTTCGTGTTTTGGCTGCCTTGCCATTGCCATGGCAGCAAAGATGCTCTTCTCTCCATGAGCACCCTCATTTGATTCTGGAGGTTCTGCTAATGCGGAAGCAACTCCAATCTGCCTCTCTGGTATATTGGTTACACAACTAACAGCCATAATGATAGTTTATGCTTGATAGTCCCAAATACTATTTCATATTATTCATTTTCTGTCTGGATGATATTTGCCCGCAGATACTTAAAGAATTTCCTTCATTGAGAGATAACAGCAGAATACTTGCATATGCCGCCAAAGCTATTGCTATCAGTATCACTTCTCCTACCCGAGAGCATCGGATACCAGTTTCAGGATCAAGGGCAAAGCAGAAGACAAGAACAGGTACACCAACGAGGTCATCTTTTACGAACAGCCTAAGTAACTTGCAAAAAGAGGCTCGTAGAGCCTTTTCTTGGACACCTCGCAACACTGGTGATAAAACTGCTCCAAAGGATGTTTATAGGAAGAGAAAGAGTTCTGGGTTACCACAATCTGAAAGAGCTGCTTGGGAGGCAATGGCCGGTATTCAAGAAGACCGTGTTTCATTGCACTCTGTTGATGGACAAGAACGACTTCCTTCTGTTTCTATAGCTGAGGAGTGGATGCTCACGGGTGATCCTAGTAAGGATGAAGCTGTTCGTTCTTCTCATCGATATGAAAGCTCCCCTGACATCATTCTCTTCAAGGTAGGATATCATAATAAGCTGTAAAATTTTCAATATATTCCAAATTCTTTCTTGTGTGGAAGAGACGTTTTGTGTTTTCTGGGATATATCAGTGGAAGACATTACAAATTAGAAAAAGAAAATGAGAATTACTTGAACTATGTTCCCGTAAGTGCTGAAGCATGAGTAGGAAATTAATCATGGTTTCTTATCGGGACATAATATAAGATAAATGCCAAGTGTTCTTCACCGGTTCCTTGAGAAAATCAACAATGCAGCAGGGATACTCCTCACTTGCAACTCAGCATACAAGTACTATCTTTTGACGTGCTGATGGTTTTTCTACTCTTGAGTATGTTATAATCACTCAACTAAATTTCAGTGTTAATGATCCCATAACATGAGAAAGTTGTTGGAGTTCTATAACCCCACACCCCACCCCCAAAAAAAAATAAAAAAAGTAGAAAAAAAAAGAAAAAAGAAAGAAAGAGAGAAATTTGTCAGTTTGTATCGTCTAAAGAACTCAATATCTTTCTATTTGGAGCCTGTTAGTTGTCTCCACACAGGAGTACAATATTAGTCCGGTATTTACGTACCTGCACTTTAATGCATGTTGTCACCGGGCTTGAATAATGGAACATGTAACATAGTAGTGGTGATAGTCAAATTTTCAGTTAATTACTATGCTTCAAACTAGCTTCTGTTAATGTCTGAAGGTTTTCCATTGTGTTTATAGGCACTGCTTTCATTGTGTTCGGATGAGAGTGTTTCGGCCAAAGGTGCTCTAGAATTGTGCATTAATCAGATGAAAAATATCTTAAGCTCCAAACATTTGCCGGAGAATGCATCAATGGAAATTATTGGTCGAGCATATCGTGCTACAGAGACATATGTTCAGGTATTACTTCAGTTGTTTGGAAAAATTCATCTTTATTATCCATGACATGTGCTATCGTAAGAGGAGGTGTGGACAGACTAATGCAGAATATTTGTGCTGCATTTTCAGGGGCTTATTTTTGCTAAATCCCAGCTTAGAAAGCTTTCCGGGGGTAGTGACTTTATTAGTAATTCTGAAAGAGGTAAGGATGCCGATGATGCTTCTTCTGATGCTGGCAGCTCTAGTGTGGGTAGTCAGTCCACCGATGAGCTGTCTGAAGTTCTGTCACAAGCTGACATTTGGCTAGGACGCGCTGAACTCCTGCAAAGCCTTCTGGGATCTGGAATCGCTGCCTCCCTTGATGATATTGCTGATAAGGATTCCTCTGCACATCTAAGAGACCGGTTAATTTTAGATGAGCGATACAGCATGGCTGTATATACTTGCAAGAAGTGTAAGGTATATAAAGTACAGACATTCTAATATTTAATTGCTGACAATTGCTACCTTCCAACGATAGTGATTTATTTTCTGGATTTCACTTAGATTGATGTTTTTCCTGTGTGGAATGCTTGGGGTCATGCTTTGATCCGGATGGAACACTATGCACAAGCTCGTGTGAAATTTAAGTATGTTAAGTTCATATCAACCTCCAAAGTTTGACTAGTACAGTTTGTAGTTAAACTTTAACTTGTCTTTTAGTGGAAAGATTTTAATATCATATACTCTAATGATGTAGGCAAGCACTTCAATTGCACAAGGGTGATCCAGCACCTGCAATTCTGGAGATCATTAATACAATTGAAGGAGGTCCACCAGCTGATGTTTCATCCGTACGTTCCATGTAAGTTAGAAAGCAAGTTTCGATAAGTATAATTTTATTTGTATCTCTGCAAGAGATTTCATTTGTCTTGCTCACCTAGAGATGGATATATAGTGTTCAAAGGGTGTCACATGTTGTAGTTGGTATGCCACTTTCCATCCCCCATATTTGAAAAAGAAAAAAGAAAAAGAAAATCCCTCAAACTTTACTGAATTTTTTATTTATTTTACTAGACATAGTAAAATGCTAAATGTTACTGTTTTTGTGAAAGTGTAAGCACTAATATTGCACTCCTGACATTTTCATACACAGTAACTTGCCACATAAGTGGAAATTTTGCTTCGCTTCACATATTGTTGTGTTTTTTAATCCATCTGAAATATAAGGTCAAAACTGGCAAAACATGTTTGATTACTTTTGTTCTCTAGGCAGGCAAGAAATGGGCATGGATGTGGTACTGCACCACTTCAAAATTTTGGACATGGACAGGATAAAACAAAATATATAATGTCTTACACAAATGGGATTTTTTTCTTCACATGTTCTTGTTTGTGTTTATATTACAATATATAAGGTAGAACTTAAAACTAAATAGGTATTAATGTATGATCACTTTTATTTTTAAAGTTGCTACGAGTCTAAGATTTGTATGAGGGGGTCTGGTTTGATGCAATGGTAAGCCCTGGCTGCTAAGCTTGGATGCATTTGAGAAGAAGCTACTCTGTGGATCAGGTTTATACTGATTCTGCCCCTCAGAACCCTGCATTGATGTGTCTACAGGAGCACTTTTTCGACATCAGTATAAAAGCAACTCAAAAACTAGTATATGTGAAGTCATGGGCGTTATATAGAAGTTGTCTGATTTAAGTTATAATGCAGGTATGAACATTTGGCTAGAAGTGCACCGGCAATCTTAGATGATTCTCTTTCTGCTGATTCTTATCTTAACGTTCTGTACATGCCATCCACATTTCCTCGTTCAGAGAGATCCAGGAGATCTCAAGAAACTGCAAATGATAATACCACGTACAGTTCAGATTTTGAAGATGGACCTCGTAGTAACCTGGATAGCGTTAGATATCTCGAATGCGTTAACTATTTACAAGATGTAAGCCTTAATCATATCTTATTGTGATTTCGATTCTGGACCTATCTTTTGAATGGATTTCAGCTTTAACCATGCACATTTGCAGCACTTGCAATGAATTGTAAGTGTACTAGTTCATTCAGTCTTCGTATTGAGCACTATAATCTTTCCTTTTAAAGTGCCTTTGTCTACATAATTTTGATGGTTCATGTCATCCCTTTAGTTTTTGTTAATTCAGCAGAAACTTCTATTATTTTCAGGATTCATCCTATAACTTTCTTGCGGACAAGTGAAATCTACCATAGACGTAAATATGTATTTTCCGTAAATGAAATTTTCAAAGATTTAAAAATTGTTCTGTTACATGATTCATATCTCTCAACTCTTAATATATTTCACTCCCTTTCTGTCACAAATCAGTCCTTGACGGTGCTAATTTAAGATTAATTTATTTATTTTTCTTATTGTACAATAGTTGAGATCTTTGCATTTAGCACCTTAATGATTGTGAGGTTATAATGTTCTATAATTCTGCTTTGCAGTACGCACGTCAGTATTTGCTTGGTTTTATGTTTAGGCATGGCCACTTCAAAGATGCTTGCTTGTTGTTCTTTCCCACCAATGCTGTTCCTCCTCCTCCTCAACCGTCATCGCTGGGCGTAGTTACTTCATCATCTTCCCCTCAGAGACCTGATCCTTTGGCTACTGATTATGGGATCATTGATGACTTGTGTGACTTATGCATTGGTTATGGTGCCATGCCTGTTTTGGAAGAAGTGATGTCGTCAAGAATGTCTTCAGCAGCATCGCAGGATGTGTTGGTGAATCAGTATACGGTTGCAGCACTTACCCGCATTTGTATCTACTGTGAAACTCATAAGCATTTCAATCTTCTATACAATTTTCAGGTATAGTATATCCCCTAATTAAGCACATCATTCACACATTTGAAGTTTAAAATTGAAACACTGACATCAGAGATTTGTTTAATGTGAACGCTTGAGATATAGAATTAACTTTGCTGATTATTTTTTCTGAAGGAATCAATTTAATGTGTTAAGATATGGACATTTAAGTCATAAGGGCGGCGATTCTTATGTAGTCCAAGTTGCATAAAGAAGAAGATTAACTAGAGCTAAAAAAATAATGGATACAATAAACGGAAACCACTATAACTTCAAGAAATAGATACAATCCTTCTATTCAACCTGACATCTGCGTGCCATAGTTAGGTGAAAATGACCTCCATAAGTCTATGTTTGCTCTCACTATTTCTCAAGAAGATAAGCCCTCTTGTGGCCTGATCGTGGACCACTCTATATCAGCCTCTACCAAAATCAAATTAATCTATCCTTACATGAACTGTGGAAGTATATTATTGTTATACTGTTAACTAGAGTCTAGCTGTCTTAGATTGCTTAATACTGTGTGATGAAGATCCATAACCTAATAGTATAGAGAAGTCAATGGCACAAATGCAAATTTGTGTCAGCATCAATTCAGGACGAGAAAGCTAAACAAATTGAAATGAAATTTATTTAAGAAGTAAAATAGGTAGTGGGGGAAGGTGGAGTCTAAAGATGGGTGGAATTGGTAAGAGAATGCATTGTTGAAAAGATCTGATAGACGCTCAGCTAAATGTCATAGAAGGTCTTTTAAGCTGATCCAGAGTACTGCAACTGCACATTCAAGTACAAAGTTAAAGTTTGAAATTTGAAGTTTTCTGTTTGCTTGAATTTGAATTGGATTACTTTTTAATGGTTTTATTGACGGAATGTCGTTCAAAAAATTGTATCTTAGTTGTCAATAACCGTATGCCTAATTCTACATTTAAATATGAAAGTTGTATTTTTTTTTTATTTTGTGGTTGGTGCTTCCTTTGTATGCTAATTTATTTCAGCATGATTTTGTATCTGACTTTATTAATTACACTTGCATATGCTTTGTTAAATTGACACTTGTATTCAATCATTTAGCTATGTTGAATAGCTCGACACCCACATTAGACCATATTATAAAACTTATGCATATGTGTAAGGCATGTATTGTGAAAGTTTGAACTTCCCTTGTCCCAAAGTAGAGTTCACATTCAAAATCTGTGTACCTAAACCCATTATATTTAAGTTGTGATCTTGGCTATTGTTTATGTTAGAATCAAACTTTTCATAAAAATTTTGACTTTTCAAAAGTGGATGCCGCCACACCAGATCATTGTGAAGCATCCAACTCAAAACCAACTGGCAATGAATGGAGTAGCCTCTTAGGATAATATTATATTGTGTCTCGAGGCTTAGCTTACCCAATGTGTGATAAACTTCCGTGTTCCTTAAATGGGATATATTATTTTTCTATGAAAGTTTGTACTTCCCTCCCAAAATAAGAGTTCACATTCAAAATCTGTTTACCAAATCCCTTTATATTTAAGTTAGTTATGATCTTGGCTATTGTTCATGTTAAAATCAAACTTTTCGTAACAAATTTGACTTTTCAAAAGTGGACGCCGGATTATTTTGAAGCATTCAACTCAAAACCAATTCACAATGAATGGAGTAGCCCCAAGATTATATTTTATTGTGTCTCAAGGCTTAGATTTCCCAATGTGGGACTTTGTATCTCAACAGTGGAAACTCCTTTTAGACGGAGGGAGTATTATCTCTCTGGTTATTCCTCTATTTCATCCTAACATATCCACAATTGGGGGGAACACATTTTCTTCTTTCAATTTTCAGTGATGTCAAAAATCCCTGCAACTAGATATTTATAAAATTAAGAATCTTACTTTCTTTTTTTTTATATCCATTGTTTCTTATTTCAACTTTAGTATTTTACAAAGATAATCATCTTTGTGTTTTATTTTTCAATTCAAGAAAAAATTGTTCTTGTTTAATCCAAATTTGACATGATGGTTCAGGTGATCAAGAAGGACCATGTTGCTGCTGGACTTTGCTGTATCCAGCTATTTATGATCTCTTCTTCTCAAGAGGAAGCTATAACACACTTGGAACATGCCAAGGTCAGCCCTTACTCTATTAATTTGTTTATTATATCCAGACTAGAAATGTACTTCAGATTTGATAACTAATGTTGGAGAATGATAACTAATGTGTGAGAATTATGTGGTAGCTGTTTGTTAAGGATATAAAGACAAAGGCTTACAAAAATTTACAAATATCCTGCTTCTAAGTTAAAACTTCAAAGCACTTCTAATTCAAAAAAATAAAATTGTATTTGAGAGTGTTTAGTAAGATGGCGAGAGTAGTTTTAGCAATAGAGGTTTTGGGTGCAAATGCACTTTTGACAAAATCTAAAATTTACTGCTTTTGAAAGTGTGTTTACATTTAAATTTTAAACTTAAAACTTACCAAAATATCTTTAGGTAATTGATATTTCCACAACCAAAAGTGATAGTTCCACAAGTTTTCTCTCACATGAATAATAAATGGGTCCCACGCGTATGTGAGAGAGATCTTGTGGAAATATCAATTTTTACTTGTGGAAATAACAATTCCCTATCTTTATCAAGGTATTTTGAAAATGATTATTAAACACTATTTGACATTACATGAAAAAATACTCTAGAGTAGCTCGCTAGTGAAAATGCTTCACCTCACCAACTGCTTCGCCTAATGGGAACTAAAGATTGCAATGCTCCCTAGATACAAAATGTATTTCTTGGGTATACAGCACGGAAGGCTTTCCCTAGAAAGATACTGAGATTCCCATAAAAATTCTTTGGAACTGCCTCAGTTGCAAATTCGTTGTTTTAATCTTCACATTTTCTGATTATTTTCCATTTATGGTGTAGATGCATTTTGAGGAAGGTTTGTCAGCACGATTCAAAGTAGGAGACTCTACTAAGCTTGTCACCAAGGGCGTCCGTGGAAAAACTGCATCTGAAAAGCTTACTGAAGAAGGACTTGTCAAGTTCTCGGCTCGGTTGGCCATACAGGTTTATACCGTGTACCCTAACAAGTTGAAATTAAAAGAAGACATTCTAAAAGCAATTAAAGGAGACTTGAGGTTCACTGTTTAAAATATACCATGCTGATACCATGATAAGGTGTAAGTTATATATTCAGAAACAAGGCTCTCATAGTATTTAGAGCAGTCATGCGATTGTCTTTCTTATTCTAGAAAATACAGTATGCTCCAGGAAGAGCTATGCTTGCTAGGTGGGTAGTGGTGCCGGTTTCTGTTTAGCAAATTATTATCTCATTTAGTCTGCTAGTTTATTTTACCATCTCCCCCAAAACCGAAGAGAAATCCTCAGGCAATGATGACACTTTTACTTAAGTGTGTCCTTCAAACTATATTGATTACTGATTTTGTCTTTTAATTTTTCGAAGAAAAATGAAATTTGCTCTGAGGAGTGAAAACAGCTTTAGAATGAACTTCATATGCATTTTTAGATTAATTGAAACCTTGTTTGGTATCTTAATGTTATTTTATATAGGAAAATTTTTAATATGCACGAGTGTCTTATTTACTGGTGCGCAGAAGCATTTTATAGTTGATTGTGCAATGCAACATTCAAGGGGATGCATACATTTTTGTTTACTAGTATTCAAGTTCTACTGAAAAGTTTGCTAAAATTTCCCTTCCCGCCAGATAATGTCACTAAAAAACTACAAAACATAAACTTGAATAAATTTATTATGCCTTTTTTGTTGAAATGTATGAGTGATTTCTGATTTTGACCGTCTATGACCATAAAAGTTACTGTGCATCCGGTGAAATAATTTGCTGTGCATGGCTTATCAATTTTATATGTCATAATCAAAATATCAAGCTTGCTTTCATTTTGCAACGCATAACTATTTCATCTTGTCAATCTATTTCCTTCTTTAGCTAAACTTGTACATCCTTCTGGAGTGTAGGTGGATGTTGTGAAGTCTTTTCATGATACTGATGGTCCACAGTGGAAGCACTCTGTATTTGGAAATCCTAACGATCCAGAAACTTTCAGGTTTGCGATATATGAATCATGTTTCTTTTCCTAATCTTTAATTTTTTTCCGGAAACTATTGGTGCTATATATGACCATGGATATTGGGAACAAACAGCCAGCAGAATCAATCATTTGGAAAATAAAAAAAGTAAAGCACATTACACCAATTGGACTGCCGACATTGTACAAATGGGAAACCAGGGGACATTCTCTTATAATATAGACTATATGGTTAACCTGTAACTAATTCGCTTAACATATTCCAAAGTTCAGTGGTCTAGTAATCCATGAGCGCATAACAGTTTACCATTACCAAGTTCAATAGAAGAGAAAAAAAGGGGCCAATTATATGGACATATTCACGTAATCTGTTTATTTTGAACTTTTAGTTACCAAGTATGACCTTGTTGACCATATCTATTCAACCTTCTTCATTGAGCTGCTTCCTGTTTTTTCCTTTCAAGTGATTAATTTTTTGTATTTCATTTTTCTCTTGTTTTTGCTTAGTTTGTTTTGGAACTGTGATTTTGGCCCTGCCTGCTAATGGATAGTCAGTTGTGCTATTATGTTACTTATTTAGTCTTATATCTCTTATGTTTTAAAATCAGCACAAATGATGCTATTCTAAATGCTTCTATTTGATGGGCTGAATTCAGGAGAAGGTGTGAGATTGCAGAGACCCTCGCTGAGAGGAACTTTGACTTGGCTTTTCAAGTGATCTATGAGTTCAATCTCCCTGGTAGACTATGTGCTTTGACATGCTTTTTTTCTTGGTTTAATGGATTTCTTTGGTTGGTAATTTCATTCCATTCTAACTGATACTTTTCCAGCTGTTGATATATATGCTGGCGTTGCTGCATCACTTGCTGAGAGGAAAAAGGGGGGGCAATTGACAGAATTTTTTAGAAACATTAAAGGCACAATTGATGATGATGATTGGGACCAGGTATTTTCTTTCAAGCTTAAATACTTTTTGAATTTTGTGCCTAGCACTCATTAGGTGATGCCAAGCATTTCTTGCTTGGTGTTCTTGCTTCTATAGGATAAAACTTCAGGTCAAGAGCATTAGAAATACATGTTTTCAAATGGTTACATGTCAGGCAACCTAATGTATCTAGATACTACAAGACTTGTGAAACATATTCGCGCCAGGAGAAATTTCTGACATAAGTGAAACTAGGGTAAATTCATCAGCATTGTACCTGCATTCATCTTCTTTTGTTAATTGACTTTATTTTCAATAAGCAAACAGTGTCAAGTAGGTTAATCTTCTAGAAGCACTGAAGGAAATTGGCTTTTTGATGATTTCTACTGGACCCAATTATTGTATGGGGGGGTTATATTATCTTCCTCTCCATCAACCACTTGCCTCATGTATTTGCAAATTCTGGAATAATTTTCTTATCTGTTTGTAAGTATGACTTTTAGGATTTATTTCATAATGTTTTTTCTATGGTTGTAGGTTTTGGGAGCGGCAATCAATGTCTATGCTAACAAGCACAAAGAACGGCCTGATCGCCTCATTGATATGTTAACTAGTAGCCACAGGTAATTTTGTTCTGCACATTATGTTAAGAATTCAACTTGAATGTGGAGTGAGTGCTTTAATATCTGATTGATATTATAGTATTATAATTTGTTTATGAATCAGTTCGCATCATGAAGAAGAAGTGGAGTTTGACTTGGTGTGTGTGCATATATTGGATTTATTTGAGAGATGGGAGAAAGAGTTGGCTCCACTCTTTATATTATT
Source organism: Aralia elata (assembly GCA_034770075.1). Taxonomy (NCBI): domain Eukaryota; kingdom Viridiplantae; phylum Streptophyta; class Magnoliopsida; order Apiales; family Araliaceae; genus Aralia; species Aralia elata. Next base: position 2,422,323 of record CM068381.1, on the reverse strand, counting down.
GATAAAAAAGAGTATATAGAACTCCCCAATGACATCCCTACAAACCTATGCCACTCTAACATCCCTTCTCAAGTTAGATTTTGCGATAATCTTGCTCAGCTTGTTGCAATGCTTATGAGACTCCGAGAGCTTTAGTAAGCATGTCCCTGACCGTAGTTACCAGATACTCTTATTGACATAGCTGCCTGCTCATTGGTACTTGGAAGTGTTTGAAGGTGGGGAAGGAGTGGAGAAGATGACGGGATTTGGTGCCTCGTAGCATTTGGTAGACTATTTGGAAAGAACAGAATAGTCGATATTGAAAAGGCAGAGCAAGGGTCCCTGGGGATATCCCGCTTCTCATTTTTAGCATTCTTTCTTTTGGCATAATGAGATTTATCAGGATTCTACAATGCATTCGTAGATTTTTTTTGGATTTTTCTTTAGGAACCTAGCATACATTCCTTGTATAGCATGGGAGTCTTTGTTCAGGACATAAGTGCACCTTTTTTCTCCCTATGCTTGCATAATGCGCATCTACTTGGGTTAACCCCCCCCTCTTCTTCTCTTTTTCCTAGCCAATTCTAGTGGATTTATTTACTGATCAAATGAGAAAGTTTAGGTTTAGGAAGGGAAGATGGAGGGAAAATTTTGTCAGAAAGGGGAAACAGAAAAATATAGTTAAGGAGTGCCGCTTTTGTTATAATAAAACAATGAATTGTAAACTGATAATTCCATATCTAGGTGATAGGCATGTTAATCAAAATCTACAAAGTATGTTGTGATTTTTTCATGAATATTGTTTTACTAATATATATATATATATATATATATATATATATATATATTCCATGTAAATATATTGCATAGTCGTGATAGTTTGTATTGAAAATAAGTGAGATTTCATATCACATGGCAACATTTACAGACTTTTTAACGGATATCACGCAAAATCCATGAATCTAGGAAAAGAAATTCGGACATTCCCTTTCCATCAGTATCTTCATTTTTACATCCCAAAACCGAAGGAAATTTTTTCCCTGTAGAAAAGCCATGACATCAGTAAAATCCTTATATATGATATACTTGTTCAAACTATGTTTAAGTCTTCATATCTAAAGGAATGAAACCTGGGAAGTGTCAACCTGATTTATGAAACACCTCTGTAATTGTAAAGATTTTTTTTTATTTTTATTTTCTTCTTTCGCCTTTTCTGTAATTGTAAAGATGCCAATTTTTTTTAGCGTATTCTCGTCTAGAGAATAAAATGAATTTGCTAAAGCAGCATAGCTGTATAATCGTTATATAAAACTAATCCTCATCTAGAATGCTTTAACCTATTCCCATAATGGCCTTGCAGGAAGGTGTTGGCTTGTGTGGTATGTGGCCGTCTTAAAAGTGCCTTCCAGATTGCTTCTCGAAGTGGAAGTGTGGCAGATGTTCAATATGTTGCACATCAGGTTTATTTTCTCTTAAAATGAACTCTCAATATTTGAATCTATAGGCTACTCAACTAATAAAGCACACATAGAGCTTCTTAGTAAATTTTTCTGGCGAAGTTACTATTCTGATATCCCTCAGTAATAAATGCTCATCGATGAACCCATGACTAATAATAATTTAGTTTTGTACAGGAAAATTACAATCATAATTTGTTCCTCATTCACTTTATGTCATGGAGTAAGCTTGATAAGAATTTAGGTTTGGGAAGGAAGGAAAATGGAGTGTAACTTAATTAGCATTAGGTCTAAATGATTTTCATCTAGGTGATATCAGCATGAAGAAATCACTCATCCTTGTATAGCTTTTTAATTTTATTTATTTCCTTGGGTGCAGGCATTGCATGCTAATGCGCTTCCTGTTCTTGATATGTGCAAACAATGGTTGGCCCAATACATGTAAATTGTTGCTCTATCAATTATCAACTACTAGTGCCATTTGCGGTGTGCAGGGTATAACTTTTACTTCACTGAGCAATTTACGAGAACCAAGGATTTTCAGCTCTATTGATGGAACATTTACAAATCATACCTGTTTCTCAGAATGGAGGTGCCAATGTTATTTGGCTTCTGATGTATGTTATCATCGTGGTTCTAATTCTATTTTTGCACCTTCAGTTTTGCGAAATGCTATTAAAAATACTGGTTTTGCACCTCCATTGTTCAAGTCCATCATATATATGAGCCTGCAACTTTGATTCCCAGAAGAACTGATGATGCTGTAGGTGCCAGGTTTCTCAGTATTGGTGTGTGATTAAGACCATCTCAACGCAAGAGGGAATCATCATATTGCTGAATTCGGATTTCTATTTTAATTTTCTAATCTGCTATGTAGAACGGTACAGCTTGGAAGACTTGTAAATATATGTAATTCTGTATAGTGAAGTCATATGAGTCAGTGTGTGTGTGTGTGAGAGAGAGAGAGAGAGAGAGAGAGAGAGAGGAGAGGGGCATTTTTTTTCAGCCTAAACGTTGCCGGACGAATAAGTTTGCATTTAACAACTTTTACCCTGCTTTCTTTTAACTATATATTTGTACTAAATTCTTTGTTCCAATCGATAAACAGGCCACATAGTAGTATGTGTATATTTGTATCCGAAAGTGGTTATAATTATGATATGGAGAATATATTTTTCCCAACTTATTCTCAAAGGAGTTTAGTATGTGTATGTCAAAACCAGGTTGCTCTTTTTTTGTCGGGCAGGACAGGACAGGACAGGAGTCTGAAGTCTAATATCAATATCAACTTCTTTGGACGGCTCGACTTGGCCCACATATTTTTTTAACCAACCAAATAAACATCAAGTATACGTATCTAATAAATAATTCTAATGGGATGGTTGTCTCTAAATATTTGCTTATTAGGATAGGATATGTTTCTAATTTATGTGCCAGTCAAACCAACCCTTCAAATATTTTAAGCTATAAGCAATAAAGTCAACTGCTCGATTGGCTAACCTTTATTACATTTTTTAAGTGTTTGTTTTCAAGGGTTGGGAGCACATATATTCATAGTCAGAAGATAATATTATCTCTTTATATTTTTTTTGACTTTACTCTTGATGTTATTTTGTGAAAAATGACATAACATAGCTCCTATCTTAATTATGACTCAGAGAGGATAATGATGAGAGGTTGTCAACTATTAGTATGTATCATCATCAATTAATTCGTTTGTAAGCTTTTGTGCATAAGAAGCGGCAGATGGTCAGACTTTTGCACCGACATTTCTTCAACCTCAAGACTATATATATATATATGCCGCTTCTTATGCATAATGTCCACTCTAATAATAGTGAAAAATAAGCAACCCAATAAGCTCATAAATTGGATGGCTATGATTTGTTATGCTTATAATTACTATTCTCTGTGACTCCATCAGTATAAAATTAGGGAATTGTTATTTTCGCAAGGAAATTTTGATATTTTTACAAAATCTCACTTACATAGATCTGAGTCTCATTTACTATTCATGTGAGAGGAGACTTGTGGAATTATCAAATTTTCTTGTAAAAATATCAATTCTCTAAACTTAAAGAGTAAATTTGGATTATATATATATATCCAGTGATATAATAAAATATATTATACTTCTTTTTATTTATTTTTTCAATTTTTTTATCTATTTTTTTTAATATATATTTAACAACATAAATATTATATTTAATGACATGATAAATTTATCGTAATAATTATGTTAATAATAGTATTATTAAAAATAATATTTGTATTGTTAAATGTGCGTGGATAGAAATTAAATAAAGGGTATAATGAAATGTATCTAATTCTTTTTTTATAATGAAGGTGGCGGGTAAAATTTGTAAAGAATTATTACATTCATTTCTAAATAAATGCCTTTATAGGGATAGTAATTAAGAAGTAGTCTTTTTTTGGACAAAAAACAGTGAAGTCAAAGGCCTACACTTAGCAATTAAAAGTATGTTATCTTTTAAATATAATATACAAAAATGAAAAGAAATGTCATCAACTCACGACAGCAAGTAGTAATATGATAATGGAAACGTCTATAGCATTACAACCTTCCTATGCTAATGCTATTGACAAATATATATATATATATGTCAAACAACATATATTTATATGTACACACACAAACACGCAGAGAGAGAGAGAGACCAGCTAGCTAGAGGATGGCTAATTCAGAGCCGATGCGGTCGCCGGTGCCGTTGTCGGAAACAAGGTCACCGATGCCGTTGCTGTACCGGAGACGGTCAAGTGGGGAGATAATGAGGAACATGGCCTCAGTTTCAAGCAGCCTCTTACCGGCTTTCGGAACCGTTGTGGGCGAAGGATCTCATCCCTCACTCGCTAAATATATAATTGCACCTTATGATCGGAGATATAGGTATGTACGTACGTAATTAACTCCATCATTTTATTTTCTTATATCTTAATAAGTATTTCTCTTAGCTTAATTCACATATAAATGAATATATATTTAATTAATAGTAGCCTTTCTTATATTCTTTCATTCTAAATTTATAGTATAACACATAAGTTGGCCTCTCTGTAACCGGTGTTTATTCATTAATGTTGCGTTTGGATGGAAGGAATGGAATGAAGAGTAGAATGATTCATTCCATTTCAGCTGGAATGAGTCATTCCAAATTCATAAATTTGAGAGAAATGAGAATGGTTCATTCCATTCTAATGGAACAACCAAACACAATTTTTTTCATTCCATGTGCATATGATTCATTCCATTCTCTCTTTCATTCTTCCAATTCAAACGCAGCATAATTATTTTTCGGTTGTTTAAATTTAGTTTTGGTTGTATGTTTGAGCCTATTTGGTTTCTGGTTGTTTAATTGTTTGTATCAGAGTGGGTTGGTAGCCATATACTCCCCCATTTATGTCCAAAAAAAAAGAGCTTGTGTATATGACTTCTTGAATTCTTTTTAAATATATTACCACCCGCGCGTGTATAAATTCTGTACGGTGAAATAAAATTTTATAAAATTTGAAAGACTAAATAAAAAGATAAAATAAATTAATATAAAAAAACAAAATAATAATATAATTAAACCTATAAAGGTAAAAAAAGGGAAAAATAGTTTGACATGATTACAATACCGCTGATATCGACGGCTTGGAGCGGCAAGTTTTTTTTTCACCTTTCAAGGGTGTCCAAAGTTGTTGAAAGGATTGATGTATGCTGCTAGCTTGTACATTAGCAAGGTTCTTAATATTTAATTTCAACATAAAAATATAATATCGGAATAAATATATATATTTAAAGATATTTTTGATAATTATTATAGTGACATTAATATTACTTTGACAACATTATTTTTATTTTAATAATATTAATTGCCATTAACAAAGTAGAGATATTTCCATACTATAACTATTGAGGTAGTGAAATAATTTTGTTAACTTTTAAAGCCTATATACGTACGAGAGTGGGAATGAGAATCTCATAATTATTAAATTTTGACAATTAGTACGCATAAGTGTTGATGAGAATGAAATTTTTTCTTACCTTTAATTTGAACCTAATGTTAGGCTGCTTCGTGTAGCTAGTCAACTATAAAACACTGTTCTTAATGGGTTGCTCCACTTTTCACGAAATGCACCACATGGCCCACACGGCAAGATTAAAATGAAGAAAAAAAAATGCACTAAAACGCAATTGATGAAATATGTAGCGTATTTATTAGTTTCATAAATAAAAGAGTGGCGTGCAGAAAACAGTTGTATAAATTACTGAGATGGGGTATCAATTAAGCTTATTATTATTGTTATTGGGTAAGTTGGTAAATTTTGTATCAAATCTTATTCATATCTATCTAAATTGGGAGATTTTCTTCTTAAATAGTGTTTAATAAGCAACTTGTAGGCAAACAACAACACAAAAAATAAAATAAAAAAAGAAAAAGGAAAAAAAACCTATTAACATTGAGGCAAATACTCTAACAAGTTGGCAAGATACTCGTGTTGATTCATGTCAGATTACCGAACTGAATGTAAAGTTAATATCGAGAGGAAGGAGCCTGAAGCAATTGAAATCATAAAAACCAAACATTCAAGTTTAAATGAAATCATGAGGAAATCCAAGGGAACTCTGTTAGTACAAACAGGCCCGCTACGCTACCATGTTTTCCTGATTGTTCATAAATCAGTACTTTGATTGTAATGCAGGTGGTGGCAAACCTTTCTAGTGGTACTGGTCATATACTCTGCATGGTCATCTCCCTTTGAGCTAGCATTTAAAAAGGCAGCAACCGGATCGCTCCTGCGCGTTGATTTGGTCGTCGACGCCTTCTTTGCCATCGATATCATCCTCACTTTCTTCGTTGCTTACTTGGACAAATCTACCTATTTGCTTGTAGATGACCACAAGCAGATAGCAATAAGGTATTTCCTTAAGCATTTTGCCAGAAACAAGGCTTCTTTCTACCTACTAAGTAGTCATAGTTATCAGCAAATACAATACAGAGACACACACAAACACAAACAACATACCATTTCTCAGTTGTTTACTTTTTCCTATTCTTAAGACGTGTGTGTGTGTGTCTCTCTCTCTCTCTCTCTCTCTCTATATATATATATATATATATTCTTTCAGGTATGTCACACATCTGATGTTCCCCATGGACGTAGCTTCGACGCTACCATTCCAGTTCATATACAGAATCTTTGCCGGTGAAATGCGCCATGGAGATGTCTTTGGTCTTCTCAACTTGCTTAGGCTCTGGCGGCTAAGGCGTGTTAGTGAGCTCTTCTCTAGGTATGTAAACATTCTACTCAAATTTCACTGCCTGCCAAAATAGACACATTTCAAAAATACACTTGTACACCTAAAATTATAGCAGCAAGATATTTGGAAGGCTATCCACATTCCCTTTTATTTTTCAAATCTCGACTCTGCTCCATCCTAACTGCTAAAGGTACCTATAGGATAATGAATTGAACACACAGTTTTCAAAAATTAACCCCATAAGTCTTCTATATCAAGTCAACTAATCACCTTGTACCAGTCATATGGTTGTCCAAATTTAATAATCCTACCGAATAATTATTCCAAATCAAAATACCCTTCTGACTTAAACTTTGTCAAGTAGACAAAATTGGAAGGCAAGTGTAACTTACTGGATCCCATAGGGTCCAAGAAAACATATACCTAGCAGCCAATGAGTACAGATAATTTCCGATATGAGTTCAAGCTCTACTATTGTCTATACATAATTCTGCAAAATATTACTCCATTAGAGCAACTTACAAGCTCTTGCCAAAGTGGTGTCTTTAAGTGAGAGAAGGAGCTCATCACAATCTAATCAGCACTTGTTTTCACCAGGCTAGAGAAAGACACACGCTTCAGCTACTTTTGGACAAGATACTGCAAACTTATAGCCGTAAGTACTACTTTCCTAGAACTACCTTCATGTTATTTTGCGCTGGAATTCTAAATTCCAACAGATGCAGATTGGTTTTCAGTTTAGACAACCATTTTAAAAAGTTTCTGCTTGAATTATCACAGGTGACATTATTTGCAGTACACTCGGCAGGTTGCTTCTACTTCTGGCTTGCTATCCACTATAAAATACCAAAGCAAACATGGATAGGATCTCAGGTTGACGATTTCAAAGATAAAAGCATCTGGTTGGGATACACCTATTCAATGTACTGGTCAATTGTGACCCTTACAACAGTTGGCTACGGAGACTTGCATGCAGAGAATACAGGAGAAAAGGTTTTCAACATCTTTTATATGTTATTCAACATCGGCCTCACTGCTTACTTAATTGGAAACATGACCAATCTCGTTGTACATAGCGCTGTGAAAACATTTGCCATGGTAATTTTCTCCTGTTCTCTTTTCTAGTTTTGAACATCTGAATTCGTCAAAGGTCTCAAGTCTAAGGTCTTAACTGCCTATTTGGCCAACTACAAAAAACCAATATTAAAAAGCTACGTTGATGCTTCAACCATAAAAATTTAACCTCAAAGTAAAATTCTAGGAACCAAAACTCTAGCAGAACATCTATCTCAGCTCTCTTACCCTTTTATTCCTCCCACAAGATTACTGTGCTTTTTCTATGGTGGCTGTGCAGAGGGATGCCATCAATGAGATATTGCGATATGCGAGCAAGAACCGCCTCCCAGAAGGCTTGAAAGAGCAAATGCTGGCACACATGCAGCTCAAGTTCAAGACAGCAGAACTACAACAAGAAGAAGTGATTGAAGACCTACCTAAGGCAATCAGATCTAGCATTGCACAGCATCTTTTCTACAAAACTATAGAGAATACCTACCTTTTCAAAGATGTATCTGAAGACTTTATCAGGCTGATGGTAAAACGCTCTTCTTTTCACTTTCTCAAGACATGCTGTCATCATTTACTTGTCAACTTCAATATATCCAACAAAAGAAGTAAAATGCCTGGTTCTAGAAGCTCATTGGGATGTGTGCCTAAGCGTATGGAACACCTATGTCTGACTTGGAGAGATGGATTCAACACGCAGATCAACAGAAGTTCCGCATGTACTCTGTCAGCACAAGCCAATTTCAATAGAAAAATCATAGAATGAGAGTAACAAAGTAGCATTCTGTCATTATTCAAGACTCTTATCTAAGCAGTATCTTGTGGCTTTTCCCCCGCAGGTTTCAGAAATGAAAGCAGAATATTTCCCACCTAAGGTTGAAATTATCTTACAGAATGAGATACCAACAGATTTCTACGTTATAGTATCTGGAGCCGTGGTATAACATCAGTCTTTTCACATTCTCATCCATTATACTCGCAAACCAATATCTTACCATTTTAACCTGCAGGACGTACTCGTATACAAAAATGGAATGGAGCAGGTATGTTGAATTACTTTTCTTTACGTAATGATATGCTCTGTATGTATTTCAAATGACTTGCCAACTGAAGGATTGTGTTGTTTGTGTTAGTGTTTTGTGCGGGCATGTGAGAGTGTGTGAGTTTATCTGTGTATGCATATACTTCAACACAATTATGCTTCCAAGCAACAAACAGAGGATTCCTGTTCCCAAATTGTAAAAAGATTGCCAGTATCTTTATACAGTAAAAAAACACATGCCATAAAATACCGAAACAATATAGCTTCAAGATGAAATTTTAGCAGAACACCAATGCTTCCTGTATAGCATGTACCCGTGAAGTATAGATGTAAGCATTACCTTTCACTCAGAAAAGTAAATGTAGAAAAGAAGAATGAAGAAGAGCCAAATTACGCTATGGTTGTGATCCTATAGAGCAGCCATATTGCATAATGCATACTAATAACATATGAAAGAAGTAAGCTTCTGATTCAGAAGATATGTGACAGCTATATTGTAGCACATGTTATCAATGTCAAAGGCAATATACTGCAACTGTATCAATCATGAGCAGAGCATAGGACATACAGTATAAAGAACATCCAAAGTTGATAAAACAAATACTTCATATATGATATTTCAGGGAGAAATAGCAAGGAGTTTGTCCAATTGACTCCATACAGTTTATACTGTGGTCCTAAGATGACACAGGACTGAGGCGGAAACTGTTGTTTAATGTCCAATCTTCTCGGCAAAATAAAACGTCAGCTGTTCTTTAGAAATGTCCAAATCATCCTGGTTCAGCAAACACAGACAAACTTATTAGAGATGTTTTAAGTGGACCAGGAAAAAAAACGTTTCCAAAAATTAAATAAACCCTATTAGATTATGAGAACTGAGATTTTTGAAAATAAGGGAAGGGCTCGAGCAAGAATACACAAGTAAATGAATATCAAAAAACTTAAAGTGCAGCACATATAGCAAAGTACGCAATAATACTATGCTGGATTAAACATGCGCATCGACTTACAAGAATAGTATAAATGCTGCTAGTATTTGAGGTAGTATTTAAGACTTGAATTATATTTATGTTAGACTATCCCATGAGACAAATACTACCTTCTAATTATTTTTAGATATTATATAATATGTTGAAACTTCAACAATGAAGACCAGAAGATTTTGGAGGAAAAAGTCAACATGAATATTGACTCTGAATTGCTTCATTTTTCTTTTGTTTTTTACTTGAACTGTCAACTAAGTTAAACTTGTTGCTTTCCAGTTCATAACAAAATTAGTTTCAAAGGATACGTTTGGGGATGTAGGAGTGATTTTCAATGTGCCCCAACCTTTTACGGTGAGAACCAGGAGGCTTTCTCAAGTAATTCGGATTAGTCATCATCATTTCAAGGAAATGATACAGCCGCTTAATGAAGATGGAAAGAATATTCTCATCAACTTTGTCCAGGTTTGAAATTAGTTGCAGCTTTTAGAATTCCATGATTTATTAGTTTTGTGTTTTTCCCGGTTACTACAAGTTAAACACTTATTCATGCATGTAGTAAACATCTTGAAAAAATTGCACATGTTTGCATGAGAATTCCACAATCTCCAGTTAATCAGACGATTCTTTATTGACATCATGTTTTCTGCTCGTACATCTTTCATTTTCCACAAGATTCAGAGTCACCCTTGCTAAAAAAAATTCATATACCGACACTTCCATTTACAGTATTTAAAGGGACTAAAGAAGGAGATGCTGGATGAGTTACCTTTTCTATCAGATATGGTGGATGAGTTGAACATGGAGGTACTTCTTCATCTTAGACTAAAGATACATATAGTCATAGATACACTAAATGATGAATGAGAATCTGACTCTTTACTGTACAAAGACAGTGTCTAAATTGCAAGATGCAAGAAACTACAAGCAGATTAAGTTTGAAAGTTGTAACTACGTTCTTATCTCACAAATATGTTTATGCAGCAAGGTTTTAATCTCATAATATGTTTATGCAACTTTATTCCTATCTCACTGTTTATGGTAATGAATTTAACAGCGTTTAACTCACGTTAACATAAACGGAACTTCAGAGGAGAGTCTTTACTTAATTATGCCCCAGTCAGAATGAATTTTTTTTAAGATAAATATAAAAATCAATCACAAATACTAGGTAATTGTGATTATAATAAAATAGTTAATACAATTCAGTATTTCCAGTTGAAGTCGTAAATTAGGATATGGACAAGTTTTCCAGTCTCATACTTTATCTTGTGAAGAAACTTATCCTCCGAGAACTGCCAATTTATCATATTTTAGACAAGATATTGATAAAAAATACTACAGAAAGAGTGCATAAATGTTGGGAGAAAAAACCCACCCAAAAAAGGTTAAAAACAAAAGTTAGAACAAGGATTCTGAATAGTGTTTCACTTTCCCCTCATGCTTACTAAGAAAAATTATCTATGATCAAACATATGAGCAACAAAGCCCAAAAGCTGAAAAAAGGAGAGTAGGATAAACACTCAAGCACGTCAACATTCTTTCCTAATTAGTAAACACATGAAACAACAGCATGCAAGTATGCAGATGTTCTCAACTCAATTTTCATCAAGCAAAGTGACAGAGATGTAGTAAAAGCAAATGTGTGTTCAGATGTAATTTGCCATCATCCTATCAAACACAATTTTAGTAGTGAAACTGTGAAACCAGTTTAAGAAAATATCAAGATTTTTTTTTTTAACAGATGTAGACAGTTTCTTCATATATGATGCGGTTTCTTCATATATGAAGTTGTATGACTCCTGGCATCATGTCTTGTGTTACTGTACTGACTAATGCCTTGAGTTATGGAAAACACCAAACTCAGTAATTAAAGCTAAAGCTAACAATGTTTCATATGTTATCGTGCAGCATTCAGGATTACAAGACCATGAAGCATCAAATTACGATCAAGGAGAAAATACTGAAGGTTGGTAAGCTTAAGCCTGAGTTGTCTAATTCCTATATTAATGTCTAGACACGAGACTGGGGGAAGATGAATAGGCCCAGAAAATGGTAAAAGAAGGAAGTTATGCATTACGTCTCACACCATATTTGTCTCAAGAAATTGTCAACTTATTTGGTAATCCTGAAAATGTTAGAAAATGCAGATGTTATTTACTAGTTTAGTACACCCTAATTCTATTCTAATGCATAATTTGATACCAAAGCTATGCTAGGATTTCAACTTTACAGGGTATAAAACTCTATAGACATAAATACTACGTGAACCTATAGCAATTCTCAATAATTTCATAGTCAAATCTTCATGCTATCGTTTTACAGGAACACCCATAGCTTCTACTACATTTTCAAACGCATTTCCCATGAGGTTGGTAATCCATGGACATCACCCAGATGAGAAAACAACAGAAAGTGAGGGGATGGGAAAACTTATCCATCTGCCTGAATCAATAGAAGACCTTCTAAATTTGGCAGGTGAGAAATCAGTAATATATATAGACTTAACATTAACTTTAGCAGACTGATTAATAAGAAAATCAGAATATGATACTTGAATATTTACATTAACAACTGCAATCAAACAAACTAAAAAGAAACAACTACCACTCAAATTTTGGAACATCCACATGCATATTTTGCAACGAAGAAAAGACATATCATTGATCGACATAATTTAATTTATTTATTTCTATAAGTTAATTAATAGAATTTTCTAAATCTACGTATTTTTACTGATGCAGAAAAGAAGTTCGGGAAAAGAGGAAATACAATTCTCATGGTGGATGGCTCTCAAATAGAAGATTTGAGTGCTTTAAGAGAAAACGATCACTTATATATCTTTTGAGAACTATTATAATATTTGGGATCAGCAGACTCAGTTTCTTTGATGTGTATAGTATATGAGATGTCTAACAAATGAGGTAAACTGAATTAATATAATAAGTTGAAATATGATGGGAAATGCCTCAATGAGAACCCTCTAACAATCTCAGGGGGGTTTATTTTTTTCAAATAACATTAAAAATGTTAGTGGAAAAAAAAAAGTTATAGCTTACAGGCTTCAGCTGATCTCCCTGTTGTTCAGCAAGTCTAAAACTGTGTAAGCAGCTTTCTGAAAACGGTCCTTCTCTTCCTCTAAAATCTTCTTCCTCTCAAGAGCAGAATCTTTGCACTTCTCTATTTCTTCCATTATTCCAGCAGAGTTTTGATCAATTTCACTGTTGATGTTTCATTGAAAAACGTAAGTATCAGAAGCAGATTTACAGGGAACCTAATGGTCAAAAATGCCGCACAATCAATGCTTAAAATTCTTTCATAAAAGTTTTTACTTTAAGTGATAGATGAAAAAATTCATGTTAGTTGTGCATGTGTGAGAGAGAGGGAAAATTATAGAATACTGAAGGGAGAAACCAATGGATCTTAAAATTGAAGAAAAGAGTTTATATTCAAATTGGAGATGCTAAGATTCAACTAGTCAAGCATTTACTCCCTGGGTAACAGCTGTATTCTCCAAAATGAGCAAAAGAAGAAGAAGCGAAAGGGTAACATTAGGGAAGAGTAACATATTTTATACATTCAATGAAGTGAAGCATGTACAAAATTTTAAATTTCAGCATCCTCAACAAAACCCATATTAGATTGTATATTATCTGCTAGAAAACAATCATCCTGTAAATTAATGGAGCTAGTCAGCTCACTTTGTCATCTTGAACATGTTTTCCATTGCAGCTTGAACCTGCTGTGAGAGCTCTGTACTCATATAAGAATGGACAGATTTTATATCAGCATAAACAAACCTGATAAATAAAACATCCAAGTCTACAAAATAATAAATGAACAGATCCAAAAAAGATTAATTAGTATTTCCTCCATTTTACTTTAAATGTCATGGTTCAAAATCATCTTGTGCATATAGTTTAAGATGTGCCATTGACGCATTTATGTACATTATTTTCATTTTTTTGAAATTGCAGTTTAGATGTTAAAGAATGATTAAAAAAGCTATATTACAAAATATTGTTTCTAAATGTGTTTTTGGAATGCCTTTAAATACATGCCACAAACATACTTTGTAATAGGACATAACTAGTTTATGACAATATTTAGTGTATACCCTTCCTCTTCCCCCATATACCGTAGCTAAATCACCACGTACATGTTGGGCTCATCAGACAAACAATGAGTTTGTACAAGGTTTAACTGAATGAAATATTTTCTTCATAAATCAAAGATTCCAATAAACTAAACTACAGTAATCCACCTAAAAGGAGATATTATAATCTCAACTCTGAAGAATTTGCTTACACTAAGCCATATGTGATCGATACTAACTATCAAAATTATCTTAAAAACAATTAGTTCCAACAGATGCATATAGTACATTGGATTCAATCTTATTGATACTCCTACATGTGAATAACTACATATATGTTGTCAAATTTTCACAATTTATGATACTAATCAAATACTAACTTAAATTACAACCAGAAATGTGATAGCACAACAATATGCAGGAATTTTGAAATAAAAATCAACAGAATTGTAGATCATAACATTGATTACACATCCGATCAGATTGAGAAGCAATAAAACTCACGACAGTACCATGATCTTACAAGGTAAAGTTTCGCAAACAGGAACAATTTAATTCAAGCGTAAATATCGAAATTTCGCTATTTAACATCAACAAAAATTCATCAAATAACGTCCAATAACGATAGTTTCCAATTTATTAGCCATTAAATTGCATTTATTAAGTATTGAAAAGATAGAGGTTGCGATATATATTATATAGAGAGAGAGGAGAACCGTAGAGGAGAGATGAGAGCTGAGATTCAACATCTGAGCGAGGAACAATTTGACCATCCGAAGACGCCATTGCAGCTAGCTTCTGAATTTTCTATCTATGGAGTATTTATCGAGGGAGAGGGAGAGGGAGAGGGGAGAGAGAGAGAGAGAGAGTAAGGAGCTTTTTGTTCTGGTTTTCAATTCAATTAGGCGCGCCTTTTATAATACATATTCGTTTATTCTACCTCCAAAAAAAAACACAATTTTTATGTCACATAATTATCTAGAAAACAAAACAAAACATTTTTATCCTTCCCAAAGAGTCAAAGTCAAAGCGTTTCTTAATTATACAAACAATCAATAAATTTAATTTTAACACAATTAATTATTCAAATAATCAATAAAGTTATATGGACTAAAGTTACATCCTTACAAAGTTATAATTTAATTCATCTTTTTAGACATATAATATTAATTTTTACTTTTTAAAGTCAACCTAACCTAAGATAATATTCAAAATGTAATTCATTTAACTTTTTAAATAATAAATCTTCTAATTAGTGTTTTTGTTTAAATTGTTTATTATTTTTATTATTGTACTGTTTTAAAATTAGTGTATTACTATCAATTTGAATTTAAAAACATCTGAAATTAATTTTTTTTTAAAAAAAATTGATGAGAATATCCAAAATGGAAAGCTTTTTTGTTCTTTTTTTTGTTTTGAAAAGGAGGGAGTATTTGAAAACATTCATATAAGTAAGAGTGTAAATGAACCGAGTCGAGTATTGAGTTGTTTAGATTTGATTTACAAAATTTATCGAGTATGAAATAAGGTTTGATTGAGACTCGTTTAGCTACCGAGTCAAACAGAATCTCAAATCGAACCTGAATAGTTTAAATTTTTCGAGTGAATATGATCCGAGTATCAATAGAAAATTATAATTTGAAAAAGTTTGAGTAATTTATCGAACTTTAAAATTTACTCATATTTAAGTCATTTATATTTCGAGTCGAGCTCGAATCGAATTTTTAATCGAAAAAGTACGAATTGAACCCGAACTATTTAGTTCAACCTTACATGCAAGACTAAAATGAATTAATTATTGTTCAAACTTAACCTCTCTGCCTTTACACAAAAAGTAAAACACAACTTAGGTGATGTGATGAGGAGGATATGTCCATTTTACGGAGGAATAAACAAAAATAGGAACATATGGACCATTGTATTTTTTGTCCAAAAAAAACATATGAGACATATAAGGCCCATATGAATACGGACACGGATACCCACAATAATGGAAGTGACATCAAATCACACCCAACTGATCAAACAAAGAAAACAAAATTAGCCTATTGAGACCATGAGAAAAACCCACAACCCGGGGAGAATTAGAATTACAGTGTGTTTGTCAGTTTTAAAATGCACAGAAAGAAGTAGGCAAAAAAATTTAAATTATATGTCTAATTATGTTTTTAGTGAGCTTTATAACATACTTATTAGAAAAGAAATAATAGAAAAATTGACCATTTTTTTTAAAAAAAAATAATCCATATACAATATAAGTTAATCTTTTATAAACCTACAAACATTAGGAAAACAATAAAAATGTACATATATTGAGATGAACCCAATATATACGTACACATATTGACACCTTCATCTGAAGAACCTAAAAAAAAAAGAGAACAAAACAAGAAAGAAACAAGAAAAAGACATGTTCATGGACGTTAGTTTTTATGCAAGAGAGCAATGACAAATCCAAATTTAAATAGGAGTATGAAAAAAATATAAAAATTGAAGTTTGTTTTTGTCAATAATAAGTCAAAAGACCTACTAAACGAAGTTATCATAATTATTTTTGGTCCCATATGAATTGTCATTATTTCTAGTAATTAATATGATATTACAAACATCCATACATATATGTTACCACCTTCCTGTATATATCAAGAGTAATTTGAATATTAACTTATAATTTTTAAATACAAATTATATAATTATAATAATATATTTAAACCGTTTCTGAGTACAGACGGGAGAATTGACTACTCTGACCCCCAATCAGGGATCCCAATTTTATTTTTTTTATATATAGTACATATATATATGTGTGTGCGCGCGCGCGTGTGAAATTAAAAATATAAATATATAATGATATAGGTATATAAAAGTAATTTTTAAAGCTTAATAAATTTTTAAGGAGTCAACTGGGTCAACTCTAATATAGTATTGAAATATAAACTAAACCAATTATAAAAAAAAGATGTTAACCTACCAGCTGATATGCTGGACAAGCTTGATTTTGAACATTTGATTGAAGATTTTGTCTCTAGGAATATTTGAAGAAGTATCTTTCAATGAATATATTCTCATATATTTTGTTGTAATCGAACTTCTCATATATTTTATTATAGTCAAAATTCTCATATATTTTGTTGTAATCGAACTATTATATTTTAAGTCCCAAAAAGACATTTTTTTAGATACAATTTATATTTTTTATTTTATTTTTTTAACAAAGATAATATTTCGAAAAAAGTCTCCGTTTTATTTTTCGTCATGGACTAGCAAAAACTCAGGAACAACTTTAATTTAAATTCAATAAATATAATTATAATTTGATATATATATATATATATATATATAATATCTAAACGAAGAACTTACGAATTATTTTGATGAACAAAAAAATATATCCCACGGGTTGTTTATTCTAATTATCAGCTAGCAGCATCCACCTCAAACAAGAAATTTGTCTCCCCCTTCTCCTTCATGTGAACTCAAACAAAGAGTTAGAAAAGGTAGGTAGAGGGATGAGTGCAGAAAGAAGGTCAAAGGTGCCCTTACCGGAGTCGACATCTCCTCCGGCGGGACCATTCTACCGTAGGCGTTCAAGTGGGGAGATTAGGAGTAACAACATAGCCTCAGTTTCAAGCAGCCTCTTGCCGGCTTTCGGAACTGTTGTTGGTGTTGAAGGATCATCTCCCCTTCTCGGAAAATATATAGTTGCACCATATGATCGTAGATATAGGTAATTTAAACTCTTCGTGTGTGTGTATCTATATATATAAAACTAACTTACATATTTATATACTTCCTCATGTCCACTTAAAAATTTTCCATTTTCTAAAATTTACAAACTTGAGTCTTTTTTTCTTATATTATTCCCTCCGTCCCAAATTAATTGCATTTCTAGGACTTTTTAAAGTCAAATTGACTATTTTTAAAACTAATTTTTTTACTATTTTTGCTAACATATAGGTAAAGATATTATAACCAAAAAAAAGTATATACAATTTATTACTAATTTCAATTTTTATAATTTTAGAAATATATTTATATATATTTAATTATTAATTTTAAAAATAGTCAATTTGACTTTAAAAAATCCTAGAAAAGTAATTAATTTGGGACGGAGGGAGTAATTTCTAAAATGACTGATTAGTTTTAAAAAATAAATTATATAAGAAAGCTTGTAAAAATAGTGTTTTTACACTATTCAATATCTGTATGCCCTCTGCATGCCATGTAGATAAATTTAGGAGAAAATCAAAAGATTTAAAGTATATATAATAACCCAATTATTATATAAATTGTATGACAAGATCACTCATATAAATCAAATCAAACAAAAATAAATAATGATTAATATTATAAACTATATATATAAAAGTATTTTTCTCTGTTTTAAAATTAGAGATATAATTTGACTTTTGAGATCAAACGACGACATATTAAACTTTAAAGTGATGTGAATTTATTTGATTTTAGTTGATATAATTATTATAATTGTATAGTATATAACAAAAATTATTAATCACAAATGTATATTATATAACAAAAATAATTAATCATCAAATTTATTTTATTTTAAACTTTTATGAGTCATACCAATTTTGAAGTTTAATATGCCGTCGTTTGATCTCAAAAGTCAAATTGTATTTCTAATTTTGGAACGGATAGAGTATTGATTATAATATTTATTTTTTCATAACTTTTTTAAAAAATTATTAATTTTTGAGTTTAAAAATGACTTTTAAAAATTAATAATAGTTTTATAATTTGAAACCAACATAATATATTATAGACTATAGCCAACGTTTAGAGGAGGATCCAACTGTCAGTACTTGATGAGAACAACTCCAAACATACGCAGAGAGAAGTGGAATTCCCTTCCATGATCACTTTTATTACTTTAATCTTCCCGCCCTTCTCATTCTCAACCAGCTTGAAGAACTTGATGAGTTGGGAGCTAGTTTCATCCTTAGAGTTTAGTGAAAATACCCATGTGAATTTGGTGTAGTCATCTAAGTATAACCAGTGAGTATCTTTTTTGATGAGATACAGTAGTGAGTAGTAGTGTTCTACCCTCTCCCTCTAAACCTCCAATTCTATTCTCCTTTTTGTTCATTGAAATGCAGGTGGTGGCAAACATTTCTAGTGGTACTGGTGATATACTCAGCATGGTCATCTCCTTTCGAGCTAGCATTTAAAAAGGCAGCAACCGGATCACTCGTGAGTATTGATTTGGTCGTCGACGCCTTCTTTGCTATCGATATCATCCTCACTTTCTTTGTCGCTTACTCAGACAAATCTACCTATTTGCTCATAGACGACCACAAGAAGATAGCAATAAGGTATATGCTCTGAATCCTTATAGTCTAGTGTTGAGTAGGCTTTATTTCCTATTCTTATAGCGTACGTGTGATTAGAATAGAGGTAGAGGTAGAGGTAAGGCTGCGTGCATTTGATCTCAGCAAACCCAGCTATTTTTAAGAGCCTTGTGCGTAGAACCTTTTATTCTTATATATAGCATGTTTTTGTATAAAAAATTTCAGGTATGTCACGCATCTATGGTTCCCTATGGATGTCGCTTCAACTATTCCATTCCAGTTCATATACCAAATCTTCACTGGTGAAATGCACACTGGAGAGTTGTTTGGTTTTCTCAACTTGCTAAGGCTCTGGCGACTAAGGCGTGTTAGTGAACTCTTCTCAAGGTAAACATTCCACACTTTTAAGTATACAGCAATGGCACACTTCGACGGAACACTTGTCTACCTAACATTTCTACCAACATTAAGTTATGCAAGTTATCTCCATGTACGTTTCCATGGTTCAAATCTTGACATGCTATATCCATTTGGCTAATTGGCTTAAAGCTCAAACAAATACAACACTATAATCCAGACAAATAGCTAGCTAGGAAGGCAAGTTTCACTTACTGGTTATCAACCAAAAA